>CM053622.1:690074395-690102477 GCA_028646595.1 Phalanger gymnotis | reverse complement strand
CTGAATCTGGGTGTGTTTTCACCGCCTGGCCATGTTCCCAGCCAACTTACTTAACCCTTGAGTTTTTCAGCAGGCTATGACTGCTTGTAGACTAAAGAGTTCTATGTTCCACACTTGGGCAGATGCACTGCCTCACCAGCATTCCTTCTTCCCCAAGAACCCCCTACCCGGACTGGGCTTAGATCTTCAGCAGGCTCTTCACTCCTGCTCTGATCAGCCACTTAATTCTTCCCACCAGGTGGGCCTGGGGCCAGAAGCAACTGCAGCTGTAGTTCCAAAGCTGCCCCACCTCTGCTGCCCCAGGGGTGGTGGCCCAACCACAAATTCAGTCTCTGCAGCTTTTCCCACTAACCTTCTCTGTTGTCTTTGCTGTTTGTGGGTTGTGAGGTCTGGAAGATGCCACAGCTCAGTAATTCAGGATGCGAGGGCACTCTCCGTTCAGCTCCTGGTCTGGTTGGTCTGCACCGCGCACATTGGGCTCTGCTCGGCTCAGCTCCACTCCCCTCAGCTGGGAGCTGGGAGCTCCATGCGGGACAGACCTTACCCAGAGACCATCCAGGCTGTCCTGGGGTGGAGGCCTGCTTCCCTCTGCCACTTTGTGTGTTCTGCAGCTCTAGAATTGGTTCAGAGCCATTTTTTTATAGGTTTTTGGAGGGACTTGGTGGGGAGCTCACACCAGTCACTGCTTTCCAGCCGCCATCTTGGCTCTGCCCCCTGGTATCCTTCAACTCCTAAGGGAGTTTTGCCTTATAAGTTTTTGCCATATAACCTGGAAAATTTCAGCGAGCAATGGAAATCTCAACTACAATGGGATCAGCATCAGGTGCTTTGCCACAGGAGAGGAGCCTAATAGCATTCAAACCTTCTTCTTCAGGTGGAAATCTGGTTAGAGAGGAACTGAGTTCAACCTGAGGTAAATGATCAGTGGCTTCAGCATTGATTGATGATGGTCTGTTGAGAACACTATAGATGAATTCAGCCCATCTCTCCAAGATCATGTCCTTATTAGCAATCAATGTGGCTCCATCAGCATTGAGTAGTTGAAATGTACTATAGGCCTTTGGTCCATAAATAGCCTTCAGAGTGTCATAAAAATACTTCGAATTGCTACTATCAACATAATACTAAATTTCACCTGCCTTCTTACTGAGCCAAAAATCTCCAATTCTCTAAGCATTACCTGTCTTTTACTTTTGCTGGAATTAAATGCTGCCTCCTTAGAGACAGATGAACTATCCTGCTGGTAAAGCTTGTGGCATTATCATTTTTCATTTAGCTGCTTCTGAATTTCCCTATCATTTTCATCAAACTGATCTTGATGTTTGTGAGTGTTCTGACCCAGATGAGTGAATGCACTGCTGTACACCAAATCTCTGAAAGCTGCACACTCCTTTTCTGCTCCACTCTTGCCCACCATGTGTTGGCTCAACTTTCTCTCCAGATTAGCAACAAACTCTTCTGCTCAGAGAAAGTGCTCTAATGTGTTGACATTAAGTCTTCTGGTAGTCATCTTGGCTTGGGGTTTCCACTTGGAAGAAATTAAGTCTATGATCAATCCAGCAGTCTGTACCACAAATTTCCTTCATCATTCTCACATCCTGTCTGTCTCTTCTCTTCACAATGACATAACCTATTAAATGCCAATGTTTTCTTTGAGGCTGTATTCATGAAGTTTTATTGCATTTAGGTAAATGGAAGACAGTGTTGGGGATGACGTAATGAAATGCACAAACCTTCAGTAGTAAGTCACCATTGTTGTTGCTGTTTCCTATTCCATTCCTCCCAAGGACTCTTGTGCCTACATTTGCATTAAAATCACCCAGAATTATAATTTTGTCTTCTTTTAGCACACTGATGATGAGGTTTTCCAGGTCTTCATAAACTTTTTCTTTGACCTCAGCAGGGGTTTGTCATGATGGGAGCATAATGCAAGTGGAAATCACATTGTCATGAGCCTATAGTTTACTCCTTTTAATATGTATAGAAGCTTGTTGTCTAGACTAGTTTGGATTGCAAAACCTATACCAGCTTCATGGTGCTCCCCTTCAGTATAGCCAGTGCAGAAAAACATGTCCCTAGCTCCAACTTTGGTAAGCTGGTCTTCATTTGTCAGCCTTTTTTTTTAACTCAGGCCTGCTATTTGGATGCAATACCCGCTGAGTTTTCTTATACCAAGAGGTGTTCATCTTTCATGTCTACCAGATTTTGTGCTGTCCGTAAGTGTGTACACATGCCACATACAGATGGTGGTGGAATCATCTTTGCAAAAGTTTTTGTATGCTTTTTTGCATTTCTGTTTTGAACACAGGATGAGATCCCTGCCTGCTGCAGTAAACTGGCCAGGGTTGGCTAAGCAATTTTTAGGACACCTTTTCTAGACACTTCTTCACACCAGTTGTGAAGCATTGTGGTCCTTAAAAGACTGCTTAGATACCCAGAAGGCTGCAGAATCTCACTGTTGCTTCCAGCGAGAGGAGGACCCTACAGCCTGGGCCACCTGTCTGCAGGGTTGTGACTATAGTTTCCAGTGTATCTGCACATGCTGCTTCATTACCACACCACCACAGTCACCACAGGACTTTGAGATAGGGAAAAATGGTAAAATAGTGTAGGTGATGTCTTTTGATTTGTGCACGAATTGGATTTAAGTGAGGTAGAGTTGCACGAAGTCATCGGCCTCACTCTCTCTTCCAGAGTTGTCACAGTCCAGTGTCAGGACAGAGTAAAGGTGACTGGTGATGGCCTGAGATGTAGTGGATGACCCTGGCATCTTCAATGTCTAACCAAGCTCTGAGAACTCCACAATACCTGCTTCAGCTGCCTTTATGGCCATTGGAACAAATTGTTCTCGTTCCCCCATTCCAACAGGGATAGTCCTCTCATGCTTTGGATAGACACCCCCTTAATTCACCAAAGGGTTTGAGACCCTTCAGTTACCCTCAACCTGGCTTAGCCCTTATGCCAAAATGGTTTACTGGGGTATGGCTGCTGTGCATATTACAGCTTCTTGGAGCCACAGGCAAGAACTGGGTGATTCAGGTGGATACCAAAGGTGGAAAACAGCCCTCACTCTAGAGGTGCAGTGTTCCTTGAACACACCTTACACCCAGTAGAAACAGCCAGTAGATAGAGATTGTTGATAAGTGAGAAAACAGGGATGAAAAAATGGATGATCAAAGAATAATGCAGAATGCAGAATAATGCCATAAAATTAATATCTTTCATCTGCTAAGGTTCCTTCATTGCACTCCTAACAATCTGAAGTACTGGGAATCTTCTAGTGAAGATTTTTGCTTTGTCACCAGTTTGGAACATTAGTACGTTTTTGCATTGTCTTAATGTACCAGATGTTGTCAAATATCCACTTAAGGACTGTTGTTCTAATGTTCTTGAATCACCTAATTAGGTTTTGGTATGAGTAGAAATCAAAGTAAGTTCAAAAGAATGGGAAGTAAACACTTGAAAGAGTTGAGGTAGGGGATGAGTAGAGATTCTTAATTCATTATGCTGAAGGCATCAGTTAAAATGGATCTAGTCAAATTAAAGCAGACTTGAAGTCATCCAATTTTTAGCTATTGTAAAATTGTTAAGCAGTTCTGCTAATGCAATTTGGGTTGAATTGTTCGCTTTCAATTGAGATTGCATATGTTCCAGCTTTGCCCTCCATAAAATATAAGGGATGGGTCAGAAAGGTATAAGGACAGTTGCATGTGATTTTGTCCATAATAAAAGCAACAAGTACAAGCTTTTAAAGATGAGCCTCTGAACTGTGATTACAGGTTGTTTCTCCCACCAGCCAATTATTAGGTAAGTAAGATACTTCCTTCCCCATTTGCTTATTGTTGCCAGTTTGCTGAGCTTTTTAATATTTGATTTCATTTTAATGTTTATTTTATTATGTTTTTAACTGAGCTGTATTTTTAATGTGAGCCGCAATGGGGGGTCTTTTATAAATTAAATTATTAATTATGGTAAAATCATAAGGAAACATTCCCACATTCAAAGAAGGGATTAAGAATTTATAATTGGTACAAATATCTAGGAGCCTATTGATCTTTTCTGAAAAAAAAAAAGGTAAATTGTTAACAACAAAGTATAAAGGATCTAGAGAAATTACTGGCTGTATTTCCTAAGGCAGCATTTGAGATTTAAAACACTTGATTTGGAGTATTTAGCAAAGGCTAACAGCTAATAAGCATTAACTCAGTTCATTCAATCATTCATTCATTCCAACAGCATTTATAAAGCACCTTGCTATGTGCTAAAGCTTCCAAGACAAAAACAAAACATTCTCTGCTCAACTCAAACACAGTTGATACAATGTACTTTACATAAAAATTTTAAAAATCCCTATTTTTAAATGACTAAGGTTGGCAGGAACATTAGCAATCATCTAATCCAATCCCTTTGTTTTACAGATGAGTAAACTGAGTTGCAAAGAAATAAAATAGTTATCTCCAGTTCACACAGATGAATTGGTTGGAACCAGTACTTAAGCCCAGGGGTCTGAGTATAAATTCAATGTCCTTTCTGCCATACTAAACATATTAAGAACTCATGACACATTTCTAGAAAACAGAGTCAGATGGAGTCAATCTATGTCTATTTGCCCTAATCTTCAGCTCACAGTGAAATTGCAAGTATGTAGGACTTAGACCAAAAAACATTTAGTTTCAGGACCAGCCCATGAAAGTTGTGCTTTCTTCAGTACAGTTTGAATGCTTGGCAGTTTAGCTTCAGAAAAACCTCAGTGTCTGATACCTTAGCTTACTAGGTGGTCTTCAGAATCTTCCTAAGGTAATTCAAATGGAAGAGATTCGATTTCTTGGCATGGTGCTGGCATACTGTCCAGGTTACACAGGCATATAACAATGAGGTCAGTACAATTGCTCTGTAGACTTTCAGTCTGGTAGTCAGTCTAATAGCTCTTCTCTCCCACACTTTCCTTTAGAGCCTCACATACACTGCCTACATAAACAGAAAGTTCTGCCACAGGAGAAGGTTGGGAGAGGACTCTCATTAACTGAATAGCTATCTATCTCCCTTCTCAGGGTCCATGGCATTGAATTATACAATCATAGATCTAGCGATTCAGAGAGCTTAGAAGTCATTTAGGTCAACTTTCTTATTTTGCAGATGAAAAACTGAGACCAAGAGAGTTAAGTGATTTAACTATGATTACATAAGGAATATGTGACAGAGTCAGAATTTATTCCCAGGTGCCCTGACTTCAAATTCAATGCGCTACCAAAAGTATCACTATGCATCTCAGATCAAGGATATGTCTTGTGACTATGGAAGGAACACAACCCTCTGTTTATGACCTACTAGAAATAAATTTTGTACTGGTCCAAACTAGGTGGGCAAAGGGGGTCTATTGGCCTCATCTTTATTCAAGTTATCAAGCATCAGTTCTTAATTACGACACTGAAAATGATGTTAGAGCTACGAACACCTATCATAGCATGTCCCCTTTGAAGGGCTGGTGATATCCTTCATTATGCCACCATCTCAGCAAAAATGAGTGGAATTGAATACATTCTGTAACACTACCCCATTCCCTGGTGTCCCCTGAACCTTGATATTTTAACCTTTTTCTAATAGTAAAGCCCCTATAAGCCTAAGAGTTCCCTTACCTAGCCTAATAATGGACTGCAAGAGATTAGATATACAGGGCAAAGAGAGAGGACAAGGGTAGTTGAACCAAGCCTCAATAATCAGCTAGGCACCAGGTTCAGAGTAAAACAAGGAGACAAAAACATCTAGATGGCTGGAGTCCAAGCACATATGAAGAAGCAGGAGCAGAGCAAGTACTGGATCATAAACTATTAAGAGAGAGGAAAGGTCACAAAACCAGGAGAGTAGGACAAGGCAGGTCATTCAAATTCCAGATTAACACTCAGGGGAAATTTAAAGCAATTGAAAGAACATAAGCAGGGGCAGGGAATGTGAAAGGGCAGAGCAAGCAGAAGGACCTTGGCACTGATCCAACACTATCACAGACAGAGAGTTTGTTATTTCTACTTCTAGAACCTTCATTATATATGACTAAAGAAAAGAAGTCCTAGTCGGAGTAAGGGGTGAGGTTGGAGGAGAGATAGAACTGATGTTGAAAAAGGAGAATACTCAAAATTCTTATTTTTATTATTTGTAATCAGCATGTAATGGAAAGGATTCCTCAGCCGTGAATGATTTATAAAGGGAAATGACTGGTTAAAAGAAGGAGGCAAAGTCTAGTCAATGACTATTGCTTTCTCTCATTGTTGCAAAAACTTTAATCCTTCCATTAGGTCCTACTTTCAAAACTGCAACATCAGTTACATTTCAAAAATAAGTAATAATGAAAGTGTTTTTGATTGTTAAAGAGTTAATTTATCTCCCCATTTACCTCTCTGTTACATCAGAGAAGTGTTTATCCCTGTAAATGAAAAAAGGGTGTCATATTTGATATATTAACAATATTTCTCACAATAGTTTCTCTTTCTTCTTTAATGTTCTTAATTTTAATGTTATTTTTAGCTGTGTACATTGTTTCGCTATCTAAAATCATTTGGAAAAATAGGCTGGTCATTAATAATCATTTCAGAATCAAAGGAAACATTGTTTTACAGAATATTGCTCAATTAGGAGCCAGGGAGGACTGAACCAATTTTCACCAAACAGTTGCTAATCACTAGCACACTCCACTAACAGTGGACAGAACTGATATGTTTGCTGTGGATAGCAGAATTAATCTTTAGCCCGGTGGCTGGGGAAGAGTGTCACGGGTGATTAGATTTATAGCTGGAAAGCAAATTATGTATACTTCCTTTAAACCTCCTTATATCACAAATGAGAGATCTGAAACCTGGAATTGTTAAGTTGCTTGCTCAAAACTTCAAAGTCTGGATTTGAACTCAGTTCTCCTAATCTTCAAACTAATGTCTTTCTCCCTATACTATACTGGATTGATCAAGAAGTATTAGGAGGTTGGATAATGAAAGAACTTTACCCAAGGAAGGGAAGAATAGTATCACTCTACATTTTGAGCTAAAGACAAATTTTAGGCTCATGATGAAAAGAGAGAAAGTGGAATTTTAAGGAGGAAATAATTTTCACCAAAGTGGGGGGGGGGGTGCAAACTCCACCGCTCAAGACATCCATTAGGTTATGAAGAAAATCTAAGACCTGAAGGGAAAAGTCTAGCTGTTCTGAAGAATTGCAGCCACTGCCTGCTTCTGCTGATCTCCTTGCCCTGCATGCACCCACTGCAGCCTGTGCTAGCCAGTCAGCTAATATGTTCTCCCCAGGTAGGCAGGAAGTGTTTCCCCCACCATGCCCATTGTATACTCAGTCTACCCTCCCTGTCTCTATAGCAGCATCCGTGACCTCCCATACTTTGCCTGTCCACTGACAAGACAAGCACACAAGACCTGCTGATGCCTGTCTTGACAACTCTTTCCCTCTTTTTCACTGCACTCCCTACCTTGCCCCACAATGAAGGTGACTTTCTCAGGGTCCAGGAGGAATTACTGATCCAAAGAGTGCTCTAGATCAGGGCTTCTTAAATTTTTTCCAGTCACAACCCCTTCAGCAATTCTTAAACTGTAGGTCAGACCCTGTATGAGAAGTGCTGCTCTAGATGAATAGGAACAGAAGCAGTGTGGATGAGATTGTGGGAGTAAGTAGTACCAGCTAATAAAAGGTAAGGGATGGGAGTGGCTACTGCTAGCATTAGGCCAACCCATTCATTAGGCAACTTAGAGGAGAATGAAGAAGGCCATTTATAGTCAAGAAACAGTGAGTTAGCTAGTCATCTTGTCATCTGTTCTGGAACTATGATACTTCCTCCTAGTTGAAACAACCACACTACAACGTAGTACCGGACCTACAGAGATCATCATGGAATCACAGAATTTAAGAGTTACAAGGCTGTAGTGGCAATCTAGCCCAATGAATCCATGAAAGGAATCCCTGCTATAAGAGCAAGAGTACATAAAGATGGAAAGGAAGGATTGGGGGAAGGAGATTTTGTACACTAAGAAAGTATGAAAGAAAGTGAAGTAAAGGCAATGATGGGACCAAGATTAAGATTAAAGCTCATTTCTCAGAGTCCAGCATGGTTCTGAGGTAGAATCCAAGTTGCCAGTTGTGAGTAGATGTAGATGGTGTCTATTGTGGTAGAATAGTCTGTAAGTGGCTGGGCAGCAACAGGGACACATGATCAAAATATTTAGAGAACACTTGAGTAATTAAGTAGATCTGTAGCTGCTGTCAGATTAGCCATCAAGGAAGAGTCAGAGAAAGAAAAGTAGTGGTTGTTGATGACTCCCTGATTGGGTACTCAGGCACTGGTCAACCTGATAATCACCAAAAATAGGAACTAGTGTCTTCCTGTCCCATGTAGCCAAGTTATGAAAGAAGACATCCAAAGAATTTTCAAAACAGATGATTTGCTTTTGATGATTCATGTGAGCACTGTCAGAAGGAATGCATTGCCAGAGATGATTAGCCCTTGGGAAAGAAACTGAAGACTTTTAGGGTAGAAGTGGAATATTGATCACTGCTAATAATTGAAAACAAGGGACATAGGAGGGAAAAGCTGATTTGGAAACTGAATGAATATATACATATATACCACAGCTTAAAATATTAGAGGGATTAGAATTGACAAAGGCTAGTAAGAATGCATTTGCCTAATATCTTATGAATCTAATGAATAGATGGCTTTAAAATGGAAAGGGAAGGGAGGAAGCAATCTATATTTAGCCAATAAACTGGATACTTCACAGAAGAACTACAATAGGAAAGGATAGTGGTTAAGACACACAGAAATTCAAAGGAGGATTTGAGAAATCTGCCAACAATAAAACACATGGAATCAAATGTGTACACACAAATTCACAGTTTAGGCAACAAGCAGGATGAATTAGAGGTGTTTAGGTAAGAAGACAAATTTTAATAAATAGGTTTTTCTGACATTTACTGAGATCAGATACATGAATTCATTATCACTCTGCATGAGTAAACCTTCTTCAAATGAAACAGGATGGGTAAAAGGAAGGTGGGTTCATTTTATAAATTAAGGAGCCTACTTGTGTGTAAATTCAGTAACTAGAGGATAGAGAGCATGTGGTTGAAGTTCAATTCAGCAACCCACTAGAGAATTTTGTCATCAGAGTAAACTACAGACAACTTGGTTAGGTAGAAGAAATATATGAGACATACAGGAAATACCTCACAAGCCTGTCATGGAGGAATAATATAGTAGTAGCAATGGGTCACTTCAATTATCCAAACATCTGTTGGTACTTTCTCTCTAACCAAAAAAAAAAAAGCAAAAACTATTTTTTTTACTTAATTTTTAATTTAATTCCAAAAAACCCATAAGGAAATTTTCAATTATGATCCAGTTCTTCCTAACTAAAAGAAATTAATTGGAAGGAAAGGAGGGAGGGAGAGAGGGAGGGAGGGAGGGGAGAGAGGCAGTAGAGAAGAAAAATACAAAGAAGCAAAGAAGACAAATGAGGGAGGGAAGAAAAGAGAGAGTAAAGGGAAGAAAGAAGGAAGAAATAAAAATAATGAAAACAATATCCCTTAAAATAAAAACCATATAGTTTTAGATAATTATAAAGTATATTATTAAACCAAGTCTATTGATGATTTTCTCATTTTCTCTCTTTCAGCATCTAAGTCATTTGATCACAGATATAAACATAGACAGGTATGTTTATGTGAAGCATATCACTATGGAAACCACAATTAGAATAGTTATTTTCACTTTTAGGGTGGGCAGGAAGAACAAGATCACATTGTGGAAGTTACAACGAAAGTCAAAGGCTCCAAAACGAAAGAGCACCCAATGAGATTATCACAGCTACATCAAGGACTTTGAAGGCAATAGCCTGTACTGGCTTCCCATTACAAGACCAGCCAAACCTACACTGAGTCTAATGATCAAAAACATTGATTTATTCCTGTTACAAGCCTTCAATCTCTTCCTGGCTTCTAATTAAATCTCATTTACATTCTGCTCAGCTGTGTAACTCTTCTGTTGTACATAAGATAAAACCTCTCCTGTACCTAACACCTCCAGCCTATATTATTACACCAACATGGCTTGACTTGAATAAAAAAGGGATTTTTGGCCCCTGTGAATTTACACACCAACAGAATTTTAAGAATCTAAAATAAACTATTAATTACACTATAGTTATTTCCCATAGAAATATGCTGGAAATATGCCTGTGTGTGTGCTGTTTTATTTTGTTTTACTTTGTTTTTTGACTATGAACCTGTGATTTCAAATGTATAGAATTCTCCCAGGAAATAAACTGCACCAATTCATATCAACACCTTTTTCTATGAATTATAATATTAAATGCAGTCACTTTATCCATTGATTTTAATAAATGATTTTCTTTTGTACAAAAGAAAGCTCACTTGGGACTCTGTTGAGGCAGATGGAAAAGAAAATATCAAGAACTATTTGCTGGGGTGGGTGTGGGGGGAAAGGGCTGAGACAAGATGGCAGATTACGGGCTGCCACCCAGCTAAACTCTTCCAACATTTACCTCCAAACAACTTTAAAATAATGGGTCAAATCATTTTGAGCCCAATAAATCAAGTCCCTGAAAAGAGATGCTAAACCAGGGGAAGAAAACTGCTTGAACTGAAAATGATATTGGTGCTTCTGCTCAAGTTCTTAAAATGATACCTTTTTTTCTTTTAACATACATCTATCCCTGAAACATTGTTATGATTTTACTCTAAAGTCCTTTGAAGTCAGCTTATAAATTCCTTATCTGTGACACCGTTCTTGCATTAAGATGCAACCCAGGGGCTTCTCTGGGGTGAGAAGAAGAAAGGAAAGATGCAAGAAAGAAGTACTGCATAGGAATTTTATTGTTGTTAATTTGTTTTTGTTTTTCTCTTAAGTAAGTTGAGTGTACCTGTCACACAAACCCAAAGCATGCAAAGATAAATTCTGAGGCAGACACACACAAAAGACTGAGATGTCAATAAGATGTTTGATTTTTAAATTCAGTGGTTCTAATACTTGTTTAAGAGGATAGAAGAAATTAGATATGAACAAATGATTCATTACACTTGAATTTCATTTTGGCTTGTCACTAATCCCTGAACTTAATTGTTTTGGTTCTCCTCAGTTATTATTGGAGTTTGACTTGAAGCTTCAAGACAACTCAGCAAAGTAGAGAGTCATGTTATTTTGTACACCAAAAGTATCCAATTAAGTACATACAAAAATCTTATTAAAAAATAATACAATTTATATAAATACTTTCCATACATTGCTTTAAAAATATAACCACTGGTGACAGATATAAACCCAACAATGTCTTTGCATTTGTTTCCTCACACTAAACTAATTGTCAAAAGTTTGTTTTTAAGGCAATAAAATACATGTTAACTACCTGGAGGGAGAAGGATTGTTTTGTTTTAGAAAATTCTTTGACTTTTCGTTTCCAACTCAGAGAACATTTCTTATAATTGTTTTTATTAATTTTCTTAAATATTCCTGTTGTGCAACCCCTGCACCCAAACCCTCAATATTTTGTTTGTTTTCATTTAATAAAACTAAGAGAAATCACAAGGCTGAGTATATAGAGGGTTGGCTTTTGTGTCCTGAAGACCTGGGTTCATGTCCTGCCTTTGAAATATAATGATTTAATGACCGTGAGAAAGTCACTTCACATCTCAGTGCTCTGGTTAACTCCCTGGGACTCTAAGTTGAAAATGAGTTGTCTACTCTGCATCAGTGAAGAAACTGGGTTTTCTTTACAATGATGCCATCACAAGTCTGGCCTAAAGATGAGGTTAAAAAAAATACATAATACAAAATGTGGACCAAGGGATATAGTGTTCATTCTTTTGATATAAAACAATGGAATCCATTACCTGTAAATACGATTGGATCTGTTCACTTTCAACTTTTTTCTTGTCTTTCATCACTGTAAAAATTAACTGTAAACCAATGACTTAAGTCACCTAGGTACTCTATCACAGGTTGAATACAATATCCGATAGCTCAAATGAAAGGGGTATTTCCAAAATAGGATAACCTGAGAAACACACATGTTATTGTAAAGGTGTAGTAGAAAGAAGTAAAGCTTTCTTCCCTCAAAACATGAGACTATCTTAAATGCCTACAAGACTAAAACTAAACAAGGTTTCTTGGAATTCAAGGCATTCCTATTCTCTTCCCATTAATTTGCCACTAAGTTTCAACACCAATCTTCCAATTAAATCAGACTTAGTCTCCTCATGGCTGTCAAAACAACCTAAATTATTCCCAGCTCTGAGAGATGAAATGCTTATCTTACTACTTTCCACCTATCTCATTTCTACAAATCATTTCAAGGCTAGCTTCAGTTCTCCTCCATAAATTTATTCTGTCCTACATTAATTTTTTACCTTCTCTGAACTCTTTTAATTTTTATGGTACTTTGGATTTACATATTCCTACATCCGGCCCTTCAACTTCAACTTGATTAAACTTTACTTCTGCTACACTAACATTGCCAACTCTCTGGTTGGTTCCTTGTTGTCTTTTCTTTGCAAGGAGGACCAAAATGACATCACTATGCTGGAGTCAAGGTATAGTGTGTCCAACTACGACTGATCAGACCAACAAGCTTAGAAGGCTCTACCCCAGGTAGAACACAAACAGTCTACATGAACATTTGGAGTGGAAATGTCTCTAAATTTCTACACCTCATTTTTCTTTTGAGTTTCTGCAATTCTAACTCAATCATAGAGCACAGCACCTTCTTTGATGCAGGAAAGCCATGATAGACAGTCCTTCACCATTGTCTCCCATGTCTCACAATCAATTCCATAGTTCTTCAAAGAAACCTTTAAAGTGTCCTTGTAACGCTTTTTCTGATCTCTGTGGGAGCCCTTACCTTATGTGAGTTCTCCATAAAAAAATTTTTAGGCAAACATATATTTGGCATTTAAATAATGTGGCCAGCCCATTGGAATTGCACTCTCTGCAGAAGAGTTTGAATGCTTGGCAGTTCAGCTTGAGAAAGACTCTCAGCACCTGGTACCTAATCTTGCCATATGATCTTCAGAATCTTCTAAGACAATTCAAATGGAAGTGATTCATTTTCCTGGAGTTGTGCTGGCATATTATCCAGGTATCATAGTCATACCACAATGAGGACAGCAAAACAGCTCTATAGAGCTCAAGTTTGGTAGCCAGTCTAATACCTCTTCTCTCCCACACTTCCCTTCAGAGTCTCTCAAATATTGAGCTAGCTCCAGCAATGAGTGTGTCAACCTCATCATTTATCTGTACATTCCTAGAAAGTATACTACCAAGGTAAGTGAATTTATCCAAAGCATTCAATATTTCTCCACTTGCTGTAATTGATGTTTTCACATATGGATGCTGGGGTGCTGGCTGGTGGAGAACCTGTGTTTTGTTGTTGTTAATTGTTAAGCCAAAATTAACACAAACAGCAAAGAATCAATCCATACTTTGTTGCCTCTTGGCCGCAGAGTGCACAATCATCTGTGAACAAAAAATCATGCACCAACTCTCTCTCCACTTTAGTCTTGGTTTGCAGCCTTTGCAAGTTGAATAATTTACCATAACTGTGGTAGCTGACCTTGATGCTGTTTACATCCTTTTTGAAGACATCTGACAACATTGCTGAAAACATTATGCTAAAAAGCAAGGGAGCACGCAGAGGGCCATTCTTCACTCCACTGGTGTCTGGGAAAATTCGAGAGCATTGTCCCTTAATCAAAACCTTTGAAAGCATGCCATCTTGAAACTGACATACAATACTAATGAAGTTCTTCTGGGCACCCAAAATTTGCCATGATATCCACAAGCACTCGTGGCTGACAGTATCAAAGGCCTTGGTCAGATCAATGAATATTGTGTACAGATCTCCATTCTATTCCTGGCATTTCTCCTGGAGTTGTCAGACAGCAGAAAATACCCTCTTGATAATCCCTTGGCCCTTTCTGAATACAAGCTGGCTCTCAGGTAAAGAATCTTCCAGGTGAAGGATCAGCCCATTAAGGAGAACTCTGGCAAGACTATTGCCAATAAAGACTAAGACAGAGAATTCAGCTGGTAAATCCCAGCTGCTTTGTCACAGGAGAGGAGTCTAATGGCATTCAAAATGGCATTCTTCAATTGAAAGTTCAGCTAGAGAGGGACAGACTTCAACCTGAGATATATCGTCAATAGCATTGATTGATAATGGTCTGTTGAGAACACTATAGATGAGTTCAACTTATCTCTCCATAAACATATCCTCATCACTAATCAACGTGACTCCATCAGCACTGAGTAGTAGCTATTTACCATAGGTCTTTGGCCCATAAATAGCCTTCAGGGTATCACAAAAGTGCTTTGGGTTGTTGCTATCAGCATAAAACTGAATTTCAACTGCATTCTTAGTCAAGAATACAGCACCTTTATAATCTTTGCTTGCCTTGTACTGTTGATAGAGCTAAAAGCTGCCTTCTTAAAGACAGATGAACTATCCTGCTGGTAAACCCTGTGTAGTTCTCATTTTTCATTTAGCAGCTTCTGAATTTCCCCATCATTTTCATCAAACCAGTCTTGATATTTTCAAGTTTTCTGACCCAAATGAGCTAATGAAGTGCTGTACACCAAACTTCTGAAAGCTTTCCAATCTTTTTCTGTTCCACTTTTGCCAACTATGTGTTGACTTAACTTTCTATTCAAGTTAGCAATTAATTGTTCCTGCTTGGAGAAGTACTCTAATCTGTTGACATTAAGACTTCTGTCTTGCCTTGACTTAAGACTTGCCTTGGAGCCACCACTTTTGTTGAATGTGAATATTTAGCTTGGAGAAGATAAGTCTATGATCAGTCCAGCACTCTGCACCACACATTGCCTTAATCACTCTCACATCTTGTCTGTCTCTTCTCCTTACAACAACATAGACTATCAAATGCCAATATTTGTTGAAAGAGTGCATCCATGAAGTTTATTGCATTTAGGAAAATGGAAGACAGTGTTGGTGATGAGAAGGTCATGAAATGCACAAGTTTTCAGAAGTAAATGACTGTTGCTATTTCCTACTCCATTCCTCCCAAGGACTCCCTGCCATGTCTGGTATTCTGTGCTTACTCTTTCATTAAAGTCACTAAGAATTATAAGTTTGTCATCTTTTGGCACACTGATGATAAAAGTATGCAGGTTATCATAAATTTTTTCCTTTGCCTTATCAGGTTTCCTCATGATGGGAGAACATGCACTGATAATTGTGGCATGGCACTTTTCTGCTAGCGGAAATCACATCATCATAATTCTGTTGTTCACTCCTTTTGGTAGGCATACAAGCTTGTTGACTAGATTAGTTTTGATTACAAAACATACACCAGCCTCCTGGTTCTCCCTTTCACTGAGGCCACTCCAGAAAAATATGTATCCAGCTCAGACTTTAGTAAGCTGACCTCCACTTGACAGCCTTGTTTCACTCAGGATTGCTATCTGAACGCACCATCTGCTAAGTCCTATTGCAACAAGAGCTGTTTCATCTTTCAGATCTACTGGATTTTGTGTCATCCATTAATGTGTACACATTCCATGAACCAACAGTGAGTAGAATCATCTTTGCAAAAGATTTTGTACATTTCTTTTTGTTTTGACCACAGGTTAGGAGCCCTGCCTGCCATGGTAAATAGGCCAGGTTTGGGTGAAGCAGAGAATTTTTAGGGAACCTTTTCCAGCCCCTTCTTCCTTCCAGGAGTTGAGCAGTATGGTCCTTTAAAAAGGCTGTTCAGACATGCAGGAGGCTGCCAAATCTCACTGCTGCTTCAGTTCAGTGAGAAGACAACCCTATGACCAGGACCATATGCAGTGTTATGACAATAGGTCTTAGTGTATCTGCACCTGCTGCTTCACCACTTGACTGTTGCCATAAGATTTTGAGGTAAGTAAAAAAAAAATAGTAAAATGATATGGGTGAAGTCTTTTGATTCATCCACAAATTGGTTTTAGTGAGACAGAGTTGTGTGGAGTCATCAATTTCACTCTCTCTTCCAGTCATCAAATCTAGTGGCAAGAGAAAAGTGAAGATCCAGTTGATGGCCCAGGATGCAGTGGATGACCTTGGTGTCTTTGATGTCTAACCAAGTTCTACTTGCTTATATCGCTAATGTGCTATTAATTAATTAGCTGCTATTAATATGCCGGAATATTTCTAGGTTTGAATTGCAAAATATAACACACTCTCTTGCTCAAAGACAAAACCAAGATATTTATTCAGATACCAAAAAGCCAAATCCACCACAGTAACCCATAAGTGTGTACACATTACCAATGCAGGGAGCACTGCCATCCCCAAGCCTTCCCTCCATTACGGCCTCCCCACAAACAAGCTCCCTTAGGTAAAATGCCCCTCTCTCATTCACACTACCTGCTCTGCCTGTGCCTGCTTCTCTCTCTCCCAGCTCTGTCTCAATCACACTTCGTGTTCCACCCTTTCCTGCTCTACCTGTTCAGCAAGGTCCCCGACCATAGGCTCCACGAGACTCAGGCTTTCATGTGACCTGGCTCAGAGCAGGTCATATAGGCCTATTAATGGATGGGAAAGATCTTCCCATTGCATTAACATTGCAGTGCTCCACAGTGCCTGCTTCACCTTTCTTCATGGCTGTGGGAATAAATTGTTCTCATCCGCCCATTCCATGAGAGGAAGTCTTTGCATGCTTGGGGTAGACACCCCCCTAATTCACTGAATGGTTTGAGACCCCTCAGTTACTCTCAACTTGGTTTGGCCCATTTGCTGAAATGGTTTACCAGAGTGTGTCTGCTGCATATGCTATATCTTCTTGGAGCCACAACTGAGAGTCAGGTGAATCAGATGGACATCAAAGATGGAAAGCAGCCCTGAAAAGGGACCAACAGACCTCACATCAGAGGGAGTGGTCTTCTTGAACATACCTTAAACCCCTGCTACCACTCTGATGTAGGCGTTCACCACCTCTAACCTGGGCTATTACAATAATGTCCTATATCGAGTCTCTCTCTACTCCAATCCACCTCTCATATAAACAGCAAAATGCTTTAAGGGAAGCTAGGGGGTTAAGTGTATAGTGCAACAAGCCTGGAGTCAGGAAGACCTGAGTTCAAATCTGGCCATAAGTACTTACTAGCTGTATGACCCTAGGTAAGTCATTTAACCCCTCTTTGCCTCAGTTTCCTCAGCTGTAAAATGGGCATAATAATAGCACCTACCTCCTTCTCCCCTGGGGTTTTTGTGAAGATCAAATGGAATAATAATTGTAAAGTGCTTGGCACATATATTTAGCACTATATAAATAAAACAAATATATAATGAATATAAATATATTCCTGATTCCCATAGGAGTCAATGTAAACTTACTTGGCAATCTACTCCCTTAGTATTGTTCCAGTGCTTTTACACATTACACATGATTCACCCCCATGTACTCTGTGGCCCAGTGTATCAGTAAGGCAATAATAACAATGTAAATAATAATTGGCAAAGTGCCTATGTGGTTCTGTATCACAAAGTGTATGAGACTCTCACATAGAGGGTAGAAGAAGTAAGCCATTTATTCAGATACCAGAGAACCATATCCCACAAGCCATTTATCCAATATATCAGAGCAGTAAAATATTCGATATACAATATCACAACATGGAGCCTTGCCATCTCAAAACCTATCTGACCCCCTGCTGGGGTCTTCCCAAAAACAAACTCACAGCATATCTAAGTCAGCCCATTCAGCTCTATCATGATAGCTGCCAATAGCAGCCATTAGTAACCATAAATGCGTGCTCTCTCGCTCTCCCTCTCTCTCTCTCTCTCTCAGCATTTCCTATGACATAACTTCCTTTTCCTGTCAGGAAGCTCCTCCTACCACATGTGACTTACGCTTCCAGGTTACATGGCCTATTAATGGGTCGGAAAGATCTTCAAATCTAAATTGCTACTACACCCAGCCACATTTTCCTATTCAAATTTTGCACATGCATTTTGCACCCCATCTCTTATCTCTGTACCTTTCCAATGACTATTCTTCATGCCTAGAATATACCTCCTCCCTCATGTCTAGCTCTTGGAATATCTGATTTCCTTTAAGTACCATCTTCTCCATGAGGCCTTTCCAATACCGCCAACTCCAATTGTAAACCCTCTCAAAACAAATGTGTTTCAATTTTGTCAATATTATATACCTACAAACATAGATAGTCTTCACTATTCGGATATAAGCTCCTTAAGGTCAGGGACTGTTTCATTTTTGTGGATATATCTCTAGCACTTAGTTCAGTATCAGGTATATGGTATGTGGTTAATAAAAATTTGCTAATTAACTGATGGCACAGTCTATAGAGAACTGGGTAAGACAAGTTCAAATCTGGTCTTAGACACTGGATGTGTGACAGTGGGCAAGTCACTTAACTCCTATTTGTTTCCATTTCCTCATCTATAAAATGTGGATAATAATTGCACCTATCTCACAGGGTTGTTGTAAGGATTGAGTGAGATAATAATTTTTAAATCAGTAGGCACATAGTAAATGCTATGTCAATGTTTGCTCCTACTATGTTATTATTATTATTATTGTCACATTAGACATGTCCAACAATAGTAAATGCTATCTTCTGAAAGAAGGATAGGAATTATTCAAGTGGAGGGGGTTTTAAGTGAGTCAATGAGGGGCCATGGAAGCAGTTCCCGAATGGGATGATATGCTAGACTGGAGAGTAACATAGGTCATCTGTAAACAAGATTCCATGGGAAAAGCTTACATACTTGCCCAAAATGGTATGTCTATAGCCCTAATGTTCCACTTTGTTTTGTCTGTGAAGATGTCAAACTGTCTTTTGGAGCTATGAATGGAATCCAATGTGAGATACCATATGCTATAGAGTTTCTGATGACTTGGCAGGGCATAAAATCTTCTGTTGTACTGTAAGCACTATGCAAAGTCAGGGTAAGTAAATGCCACTTGATTAGCCAAGTTCCCTGTGTGTTTGAAGCAGGAACAGCCTGTTTTACATCTGTAATCCTTCACAATGTGTGAAGGGCTGGGGACAGCTGAAGTCAGCTTATACACTCTCAGAAAAGCTCAAGCTTTATTGTTAGAATGTTCCAGGGACTTCAGATCTATGGGAAATGAGAACTGGTAGAAGATAACGGAAACATTTCCAACTAGATTTGTTCTTTTTGTTTTACATGGATTGCAAAATGTAAACCCATGTTTACATGGGTTGCAAAAGTATCTGTTTTGGCAAAATGTGATTGTTTATTTTAGGTGCATAGGACCTGTTCCAATAGGCCATGTAAGAGGATTATTTTCCTTTGATAATAATATTTTCTAATATTAATGTAGCATTTTACCATGTGCAAATTGCTTTAGTCTCAGTTTAAGATGGATATAAATAAGCACACTGAAAGTTTGAACAGCAGAAATGGTTTGGATTGTGAACTACTCTTCAAAAAGGCACACAAGACATACAGTCAGCTATGATCTATCTCAGTTCGGGTGAAAAAAAATCATCCATTTGCTAATTCCTGCAAGGTATCTTTATCATGTATAGCTAAAATGTCTGGTTTTGTCACTGGATTTTTCTTAATCATTCTGAATGACCTATTTTCATGTACATGCAGGGCTGCTCATGAAAAGAAAAGACCCAAGAACCTCACTGTATGCAAGACCTGTATTAGATAGGAAAACAACTAGGAAATAATAATAGCAAATATTTATATGTCACTTTAAGACTTGTTAAGTATTTTGCATGTAGTATTTCATGTGATTGTTATGGCAACTGTATGGGGAGATGATATTATTCCTCTTCTGTAAAGTAAAACTGAAGCTTAAAGTGGAAAGGTGATACCCAGGGTCACCCAGCTAATATCCAAAACAAGGTCTTCCAAACTCTGTGTCCAATATCTTACCCACTATGTCACAGTTTCAAAACTTTCTGTTCAGCTTCCTTTCCATGATTTGGCAGACACAGAATATATATGTCTACCTACCCTAAAAATAATCACAGAAAAAATATGAGCCTTATAATATGAACATAGTGGCAATTTCAACTTTTTCCTTCAGAATAGGTAAAAGACCAGATGATTTCAGGCATTTTCATATCCCCTGATAAATGATATCATCTAAAAACATTCTTCTGACTCACTGAACTGAAGTCAATGTATTAACCTTACTAATTGTAAGATTCCAAATTAATACTGTTATCTAAAATTGGCATTAACAGAAATGTAAAAATAGCATCTATTCACTTACCAAAAAGAAACTCCCTAATCTTAAGAACTTTTTATAAAAGTCAATTATACAATCATAAGCCCTACAAAGATAGCTTTCAATGACAATGAGGCTAATGGAAGGGATGGGGTGCTGAGGGCCTAGGATTCATAGGACTAAAGCTCAGGGTCATCTGCATAATAAAACATCTCACTGTTTAAAGAAGTGTTCAGTTAGTCATGGCTTTTTGCTGCCATGTCTCAGGAAGAGATGGGAGAAATAGTATACTAAAATATTTTGCAGAAAATCTGCTATTTTCTTTAGGAACTCTGCCTGCCCATTTCAGCTTTTACATTTTCAAATGAAAACACGTATGAGAAAATAGAAGAAACTAGCTTCTGAATTATACTATAGTCAGAGGAAAAGGTGCCCATTCTAACTCTTCTGCCAACCACTGAGAAAAGGAGTTACTTAAGTGATTAACATGAAAATACCATTCTAAATGCTCTGAGGTGCAACATTTAATTTTATTACAAGTAAGAAAATTACTAGGGCAGCTAGATGGCATAACAAATCTGTGCCAGGCCTAGAACCAGGAAGATCTGAGTTCAAATTAGGCCTCAGATACTTAGTTGTGTAACCCTGAGCAAGTCATTTAAACTTTATTTGCCTCAGTTACCTCTTCATTAAAATGGGGATAATAACACCTACCTCCCAGGGCTATTGCGAGGATCTAGTGAGATAATAATTATAAAGCTTTTAGCACACTGCCTAGAACATAGAATGTACTTTATAAATGATAACTGCCCCCAAAACAGAAACTTACACATGTGTGCTTGTACGTATAATGTATTTATTTCTGCTTTTTCACCCTAGAAAGCTTTGTTATCATGAGAAGTTTCTCTATCACTCAACAAGCCATTCAGTTCCTTGGTTCTGCAGAAAAGGATTCCATTATTCACACACAACTATATTTTTTAATTCATATTCTGTCCCTACTCTGCCAAGAGATTCCTTGTCATTTTTGTTCACCTTCTTACCACTATTTCACCTCTTTCCACATAGCAATGCTGACCACCTCTTAATGTGAAATTATACTATCAAGTCAATTCTTTAGGTCAGGGTTGTCTGAGGGCTTTATTTACTAAAATAAAAACACCGATTTCCACCTCCCACTACTATTATTTTGTTTTTTCACTAAGCCTTTCCAATTCATAAGCAATCTTCTGGGTATGGTTGTCTCAGTGATTATTAAAGTTACTGAAAACCTTTTTCTAATCTGCTCATGCCATACAATAGCCTCTACCAGAGAGACTTATCTCCCTTTGGTTTAGTTTCCCTTCTCTCAGTTTATAGCATCACACCTATAGGCTTGACAAGAATCATTATAAATAGTCATGTCCTTTAATAGCAGTTTCAAATTGCTCAGAAACACAAATAAGAATCAATATAAAGCATAATGGGATGCAATATGAATTGTGTGTGTGTGGAAGAAGAGACCGAATCTCTTTCCTCTCGATACTCCTTGCAATGGTTCAAAGAGGAACCAGGAAGATAAGGATCAGAGAGGTCAATGGAGGACAATAGTGTGCCTATTTCTATAGACACCACTCCTGGTAAGAAATGCATAGAAATATGTTATGTACTGGTTTCTAGTAATCTTATCAATTCTAATCTGCTGTTCAGGTTTGATCAATTCTTCTTTTAAATGACTAGGACTGTGCTTCTGCTCCTGGTCAGATCTGTGCTGTCCGTTGTTTTCCATATTGGGGGCCCATGCTCTAATACTTTCACAGACAACTCAGGGGGAAGAACAGAGACTTTGACACAACTCTCCCTCTTCTTCCTCCTCCTGTCTATCTCAGCCACATGACTTCTTTGTTTGAAGGATATCTTTTTCAAGACCAAAAGACCTTGGGAAGACATGGGTATCACTCAGGATATGGCATGCTTGATTCCATGTCAACATTCCATGGAGAAAGAGATATACATGCTGTGGTGCTAATGTGATCAAAGAGCTTCCCTGCCCATTCAATAGGCCTCCCCTGGAGCTAGTTAAGGGAAGCCTGATTAGGAGAGGCTTGTTTGTAGGTAGGCCTACATCCTTTTGCTATTAGTTACTAAGCCACAGGCCTACACCCTTTTGCTTAGTAGGTACTTAGCCCAGGGCCTACACCCATTTGCTACTAGATGCTAAATCCCAGACCTACACAGAGTATATATACCCTGTGGGTAGCCATAAAGCTCAGAGTAGGGAGCTCTGGAGTTGAGAGAGTTATGAAGAAAACAGAACTGAGAGAAGAAGAGAGAACTGCAAGAGAGAGAACTGGAAGGGCTCTGAGAATTGCAAAGACTTTCAGAACTGCAGGAGGAAAAGACTCAGGCAAGCAGACAGGATTCATGAATGAGTGTTTACAGGAAGGCCATAGCAGAAGGGAAAGTTATAGGATGGCTTGGCTCTTTGTATGATACCATGTGTTAATCTCTTTGTTGTTAAATTGAGGTGGACTTACTAGTTTGGGGATACAATTATTGCTATGTCAAGTTGGGGTTATTGGTTTGGGGATTTGAACCTCTGGTGTCTGAATAAATTTATTTCTTCTGCCTTCTATATAGAGAGTCTCTTATACTTTGTGATTCTGAACTATACAGGCATATTCGTGGTCAACATCGATACCATGAATCCTGCCTTACTGATACATATTCATACACACACATATATACACATACATATAAACATATATATGTGCATATATGTATGTATATGTTTATATACATATGTGTATATATGAAATAAAGTAGGCACATAAATAAATGAAGTAGACGATATTGGGTAATGGTGCAGGGGAAAAAAATCTTGTTTTCCTTATTCCTCTTAGGAGCCTGCCTATTTAGCCATCCTTGAAAACATGAGAAAACATAACATTAGTTGGATCTACAGGCAAAGGACATAAGTAAAAATCCAAATACTCCCGGTATGACATTGGGAAGTCACTTGAATTTTCTATCCCTCATTCATCTCATTGGTAAAATTAGTAGGTCTGACTTGATCTTTGATGTCCCTTACAGCTCTAAATATCATCCTATGAGAATTATTATCATTAAACATAATGTAGCTAGTTGGAATGGGAAGTGAGACACAATAACCTAAAACACCAGCTTTTAACATTTGAGTTACTGCATTCTTCACAATATCTTTGATGCACTAGGATGAAGGTAAGCATGTAGGATGTTAAATGTTCATCATTAAACCCACAGAAAGATTTCCTAATACTACTGACAGGAAGAGCAGGCATTGCTGTCCTGAAAACTGTACTATATATAATAGAGTTAATGGAGATTGAGCTTAAATTTCAGTAAACAAACTGAATTTTTTGAGAATCAAATGACATACTCACTCTGACATGCTATTCCTTCATTCATTCTTCAGCCATTTATTAAGCACTTACAGTGTGTAAAATCCACGATATTTCTGTGAGTTCCATCAGTGACATTTGTAAATTTGCTCATAAAGAAGAGACAGTCTGGTGTAGAACCCTAAAAACCCTATGTCTGAATCAAGGACCCGAATGGTTTATTCATTGATATGATAATGGAGAAACTTCTCATAAAACCGAGGCTTCCGGTGTTGTGTTAGGCTTTAAGCTAGAAACACAATTCATTTTTACTTTTGTTTTTGTTCCTGTTTTGAGTGATTATATACATATATATGTATATTTCTATGTCTATAGTCTGTGGATATATGTCCGTGGGTGTGTACGTATGTGTGTGTGTGTGTGTGTGTGTGTGTATATATATATATATGTATATATGTATAAAATATATAGTCTGCGTGTATATATATGAATATGTAAATATATATGTATACATACACAAAGTATATATGTGTGTGTATGTGTGTGTATGTGTGTGTATGTGTGTGTATGTATGGAAAGACAGACACATAGAGAGAAACAGAGAGAGAACGTGTGTGTATGTGTTTATGTTCTCATTATATTTATAAAATCTAACCTCTATGTCATATCTCCTATGTGCTACGCAGCATGCTAGGTGCTTTACGATTATTTTATCATTTAATTCTGATAACAACCCTGGGTGGTAGGTACTACTATTATCCCCATTTTACAGATAAGGAACCTGAGGCAAACAGGTTTATTGACTTGCCCTGGGTCATATAGCTAGTAAGTGTCTGAAGCCACATTTTAACTCAGGCCCTCTTGACTCTAGGTCCAGTGCTCTGTGCACTGAGCTGTCTAGCTGTCCTAATAATTTTCTTAGCTGATAATATAATTAAATGTTTAGACTATAATTTTCATATCCTATCTCTGATACATATTGGCTATGACCCTGGGCAAGTCATTTAAGCTATTTGAGATTCAATTTCCTCTTAATCTATGATCCTAAGTCACTTGGCTTCTCCGCTCTAGGCAGCTCTCTAAAAGCACAAATTACAGAGAAGTTTCCAGTCTGCACAGGGAGAAGGAGTTTCCTTACCCAGGAATTCGCTTTGCGAATCTAAGAATGAGTCCAGTCTCTGTCCATATCCTGATCTTAAGCACAAAGACTGCATTGCTATAGGCATGAGACATTCTTATGCATACAATAGTGTCTAGTTATGCAGTAAAAAAAAAAAAAGTTGTTACTGGATCCTCACAACATGACAGCTAGGCCTAGGGTGGCATGTTCCTGGAATCTCCCAAGCTGCAATATACCTACTCTGGAAGCTTTACAGTTTTATACAGAACATGTCAGTCTTTGGTCTCTGTTGGACAGCTGCAATAAATTTTGAGTAAAATAAATCAAAACTTTCATGCACAAGCACTCCTACTCAAAACAATTTTGAAATACACTGCCTGCTTTGGTCAGTGTGGATAAACCCCATTCATATTTGCCAAATAAAGGTTTAATCCAAATCAATGTATTGTTTCATGTGATTTAAGAGACAAACCTTGTTTCATTTGGTTATATAAAGAAAAGGATGCTGTTTTTAATAGGAGGTAATTTGCTTTTCTCCCTTTTGATTTCTCTGCTGTTGGCTTTTGCATGTTATTTCAGTTCAATTAATCAGGCACTTATTTATTACCTACTGCATGCAATACTGAGGCTACAAAGACAGAACTAAAATCAGTCTTTCTTCACAAAATAAAAGTTCCTAATGATGAACATTGGAGAAGAATCCTGAATTTGCTTAAAGAAAGTAAAGGTGCCTTCAGTTTTGCTCACTGAGTCATAGATAAAGTGTGTGTGCCTATCTGAGAGACAGCAGAGTACCTTAACTCTAGTGGTAAAAAAAAAAAAATCAATGCATACAATATTGCTTATTATATAACAAGGCTGCTGTTGGGTGTTCAAAAATAATACAGAGAAAACACAATTCTTAGTGAAGGATGTGTAGTCCATGAGAGGCAAAGTAAAGGCTGCAGCTTAATAAAATATATATTTGAGTAAATGATCAGAAAATTTAAACTGAAAGTGACCCTCTTGAAAGTAAGCAAAAGGCCAAGATACCACACATCATGGATCAACTGCATACTTGTGGTAACTACATTTAAAAAGAATTGCTCCTGCTGAATTCAGTGAACTCTATATTATACTTCAGCCCTTTTGAGATATAAATGCTGAGCAGACCCTAATGGGAAGTTATCTGACTCAGCATTTTCTATAAAAGTGTATATATTGGGCAAAAATACCAAAGAGAGTGGGCACATTAATAAATGTGGTGGGTCATAAAATCCACGATGATGCTAAAATGACTGAATTGCTTTTCTAAATCAACCTTTAACAAGGAAAATCAAGAAAAGAAGCTTGGACTATTAGGAAGTAATGAGGTAAAAATAGCCATTGGTAAGAAAGAGGCAGGTGAATGCCAAAGAAACATGATTATGAATAGCTCGCCATATCTGGATTTGTGCTTTCTGGCAGTACTGGGAAATTAGTTAAAGTACTTACTAAAATACTGAATAGTCGTGAAGTCAGAAAGATGCAGTGGTAGAGAAAGTTTGGAAGACAAAGAAGATACTAATTTACTTCTTATATTTTTAAGAGATTTTCACATTTGAAATAGTTCTCAAAATATTATCCACGTACAACTGGTAGTTTACTGGGTCTTCCAGGTAGTGCATAGGCCAGGCACATGTCATGTTCAGGTTTGTTATGTGATAATTGAGTACATAGAATGATATGAATCAACTAGTGAAGTTAATTAAATCCTGAATATTGAGATTTGGGTTAATTCTTTTAATATCACTATTAAATTCATACTTTCCAAAGGAGAAGGGAAATAGTAATGCTCCCCTATAGTATGACAGCATCCTAGGCCTACGCTTTATGCCAAGAGTTCTTAACATTTTTTTTTTGTTGTTTGTATGTATCATGGACTCTTTTGGCTAGCTCATAAAGCTTATGGATTTCTTAGAATGTTTTTTAATGAATAAAATACAATACAAATTATTACAGAGGAAACCAGTAATACTGAAATATATACATACACACACAAACATACATATATACATATATATATACCTATGCATATGTATGTATATATATATATATGTATACATATATACACACACATATACTCATATAGATATATATGGTTGTATATTTGTTGTCCTTCATGCTTGAGGAAGAACAAAAGGGATGGGGGGTAGAGCCAAGATAGCAGAATAAAAGCAGGGACTTGATTGAGCTTTCCCCTAAGCCCCTCTAAATACCTGTAAAAAAAATTACTCAAAACAAATTCTAGATCAGCAGAACCCACAAAATCACAGGGTGAAACAAACTTCAAGCCCAAGACAACCTGGAAGATCAACAGGAAATGTCTGTTGCATTGGGCTGGGAGAGGAGTGCAAACACTGGCCAAGCAAGCAAAGACCAGGCCAGCAAACCCAGAGAAGGCCTTGGGGGACTGAATTGCTGGCAGTTGTGGTGCTTTCCAGACTTCTCAACCCAGAAACACCAAAGATAACTTAGAAGTTCAGTCTGTCTGACCTGGCTGAGAGAGGAGCATGGTCTGGTCCCAGCCCCAGGGCAATGGCAGAGCAGCAGCAACAGCTTCTTCTGGAGCTCTCAATCCACAGATTGTGGGGTGATCAAGTGGCTGATCATTGGGGGATTGCAGGGATTTCTTTGCTGTTGCTGAGGCAGGATTCTCTTGCTTTGCCTATGGTTGGATCTGGGTCACAGTCCTAGGTGGCAGTCCTGGGATGAGGAGAAGCACTGGCATGGTGGAATTTGTGGTGGCAGTACAGAGGGAATCTTCTTCACAGTCCCAAGGCAGAGAAAAGTGCTTATGGTCACTTACAGACAAGTGAACAGACCAGAAGGGTAGTAAATACATCTCCTTTGATCACACCACCTGCAGAAGAACTAAAAATTTGCAGGTCTCTAGAAGTATCTCTGAAAAGAGCTGCACAAAACCCCTGAAGCTTAGGAGAGTACACCCTCCACACTTGAGGTAGAGCCCTACCTTAACAAAGAGTTAAAAAGTCAAGTAATTGGCTGGGAAAATGAGCAAATAGTGCAAAAAAAAAACCCATCAGACTATAGAGTCCTACTTTTGTAACAAGGAAGATCAAAACATACAACCAGAAGAAGACAACGAGGTCAAAGCTCCTACATCAAAGCCTCCAAGAAAAACATGAATTGGTTGCAGACCATAGAAGAGCTCAAAAAGGATTTTGAAAATCAAGTAAGAGAAGTAGAGGAAAAATTGGGAAGAGAAATGAGCATGATGCAAGATAATCATGAAAAATGAGTCAACAGTTTGCTAAAGGAGCCCCCAAAAATGCTGAAGAAAATACCTTAAAAAATAGGCTAACCCAAGGGACGGAGCCAAGATGGCGGCTGGGAAGCAG
>CM053622.1:690056362-690073895 GCA_028646595.1 Phalanger gymnotis | reverse complement strand
TACATATAGAGAGATTTAGATAGATATTGAGAGAGAGAGAGAGATAACTAGTGGTTCTTATGAAAAAATATCTGGTTTTAGGGAACCATGGGCTCAAGATTTGTCAGTAATTTCACATAGCTGATCAAAAAAAAATAGTTTAATCTTATTCTGGATTAAGAAAAGCATAGTAACCAGAACACAATGTGCATCAGTTTAAATCTACTCTCCCTTGATCAGACCAATTTAGATTATTTTGTTATAGCCTGAGCCCCACATTTTAAGAATGAAGTTGATAAACTGCACCACATTCAGATTTGGGCATTCAAGATGGAGAAAAGAATACCATGACCTATAAGCGTCAGTTGAAAGAACTGGGAATTTTTTTCCCTAAGGAAACAGGCTATAAGAATGCTTTTCTTCAACTAACTGAAAAATTCTTATATGGAAGATGGATTTTATTTTTTTTCTATCCAATATTTCTAGGAACAATTGGGCAAAGTTACAGCCGGCCATATTTACCCCCAATGCAAGGGAAAATGTGCCAATGATTAGAGATATCCTGAAATAGAATGGATTGCCTCAGGCCAGAGCTGATTCTCTCCATAAAGTAAGAGAATGTTCTTCCAAACTGTATGGGCACAACCACCCCATACTCTATACATACCTATGGATGAATAGATAGGTAGATAGATAGATAGATAGACAGACAGACAGACAGAAAGATAGAAACACTGACTGTGGCTCAACAGTCACATTCACTCGTTACATAAATGCCCTGCAATATAGTTAGACTGGGTCTAGTAATTTACTTTTATTGAAGGGTTGCTAGATACTCTTTTAAAATCTTTTTACCTATCTTGAGTTTCAATTCCATTTTAATCATTTTTGACCTAGTCTCCCAAGTCCAAAGCTTATTCTTCTTGGCAGAAAAAGAAGAAGCATAATGAGTTGAATAATTCAGTCTTCTCTCTGCCAATCATTATCATTGTACTGTTGACCCTGAACAATGGTTATATTCCTTCCTCTCCCTCATCCTCTTGCCCCCAAAATAGCTAAAATTTATTTTGGGCTGTTAGTATTCATTTCCAATCTTAGCTAATCCTGAGCTTTTGTGCTCCCAACACTATTTTGACAGATCACTGACACTCTCTTGTATTTATTCTGTCATGTAGAAGAAGAGTTAGGCTTGTTCTGATTGGCCCCAGAGGTCAGAATTAGGAGCAGTGGGTAGAAGCTGCAAAGAAGTGAATTTAATTTAATATAAAGAGAAGAAGGGAGTAAGAAAACTTTCAAATAATTAGTAGTTTCCAAAATTAGAACTGCCTGTCTCAAGAGGAAGTAGAATTTCTCTCACTAGAAGTTCTTATACAATAACTAAATGATCCAGTTAAAGGGAAACAGTATACTACAATGGCCAGCATATTTGCTTTGGATTCAGAAAATGTAGGCTCAAATCCTGATTCTATCACTGTGTGCCCTTAGTGAAGTTGCATAACTAGTATGAGTCTAGATTTTTATCATTAAATTAAAGGAATAAGATTAGATTTCTTCAAAGTTCCTTTCCAGCTCAGTAGCTTTGAAATTCTTTTCAACTTATACTATAGAATGGGTCATCATTATCCACATTAGAAAATGGGAGTAGAGAGCCTGAGGTCCCTTCCAAGTTTGTGATTCTGTCATTTGCCCTCACACCTATTACATGCACACACATACACATGTATGAATAAACACATACACACATATATGTACCTATCTATCTATCTGTAAAATCACAGTTGCTTTTGGAATGGTCTGTCTTCCAAAATCCTCATCTAGCTACTCTTATTTACTAGTCATTTCATTTTATATTCTACTACTGATGTTGCTTTCCTTTCTTCATTTATTATTCCTCACTCCAATCACGATTCCCTCTCCCACAGAAAGAGGAATTTTATGGGAGGTACTGTTGGAAGGCATAGTAGAAAACAACAGGCAGTCAATAAGCATTTATTAAGTGCTTACCATATGCCTAGCACTGTTTTATATGCAGAGGATACAGATATAAGCAAAAAGAAAGACAATCACTTCCCTCAAGAAGGAGCTTACATTCTAACATTAGAAGGCAACACACAAAGGAGATGAAGAAGTACCCCTGTGAAGGTGGGGAGAAATGTTGTCAAAGTCCTGAGAGTCAGACTCCAGTAAGGAGGGGAATGAAAGTTAGCTGGCTTGAGACCTTCCCCAAAATGGAAGCTCAAGGAGAAACTCACCAGAGATGTGAGAGCTAGTGTGAAGGAGAGATGTTCCAAAGTGAAGAGAGCCCCTGACAGTGGGAAAAGTTACAGGATGTGCCTATACAGTTAAAGCATGTAGCTAAGTCTGAAAATTCAAGAGCTGGGCCAGGAAGAGAAGGAACACTGTATTTGTTATTAAGAGAGATTTGTATTTTAATAACAATCAATAAATCAAGTATTTATAAAGTAAATCTCCTTTTCCTTCTATCTACCCTCTTCCCCCATCACTCACCAGGTAAAAAGAAAGAAAAACAAAACTTTATAATAAATACGTATAACCAAGCAAAACAAATTCTTGTATTGGCCATATCCAAAACATATGTCTGAATCTTCACCTAAATTCATCACTTCTATGTCATGAAGTGGGTTTCATGGTGAGTTCTCTGGAATCATAGTGGGTCACATCATTTATAAACTTTAAGTCTTTCAACATCGTTTGTCTTTATGGAATTGCTTTTGCATAATTTGTTGTATTGGTTCTGCTTACTTTACACTTCCCTTCTATTCCCCTTCCCCTTCCATTCCTTTCTCCCTTCCTCTCTTCCTTCCATCCTCCTTCCCTCTCTCCACATGGGAAATTGTGCACTTACATGTGGGCGCCCTGCCCAAAGGAAAGTAGATTTCTTGAAACAGAGCTCTTGAAAAACCAGGCTTTTGTAAGGCCCACTGGAATTCAAATGGAGCTACTAGAGTATGCCTCAAACCCAAATCACTGGCTTTCATTGATTGGCAAACAATAGGTCCTAGCCTAAGTCTCATTTGATCATTGTTTGGTCTCTGATGGTTCAAGGTGAGTGTAAATAGCAATTGTTTCAGTTTTGGCCAGAAACTCTAAGAGTCTTCCCCTCCCAGATTGATTTTTTGAGTAGGTAAAAGAGGCTACATGATGGATATTCCTGATGTCGTTGGTCCTCTTCAAGAACAAAAGAAAAACAACAGTCTAGTGACCAGATAAGCCTTTCGAACCTAAGAAAAAAAATTACGTAAACTACAAATATGTATATATAAAGGGGGGGTGGAAACAATATGTGGGGGAGTGTAAAGATATAATTCTAGGCTAGTATATCTTCTCTAAGGAAAGAACATCAATAAGTGAACCTCCTCCTACTATTATTGAGGCAGAAACCAAAGTCTGTCTTGGAGAATGGTGGTCAAGATTCCACAGTTATCTATCCATGACTCCTTGTGAGCCTCATTTAGATAAACTCATTGTGTATTGTACATGTATGTATGTGTATATGTACATATATAACATATGTAGGAAACACACACAACCTATAATCAGTATTTTTCCTAATTCTTCTCAAGGGGAAGGTAATAATTTAATATCATCAGCTTACTTCCCTCCCACCAAACACAAAGAAAATGGTCTTTAGATAAGACGAAAAAATACAGCAGATTAGATGAGTTCTTTGCCTAGGAAAAAAGATAAGATTCAGCTCAACCAAGGAGAAATCTCACTAAGGCAAAGGTCTGATCTAATCAGTTTCTTAGGATTATAAGCACTATAAACCCAGGACATGGTAGGTGATGGCTTCCCCATATCTACAGCTCTAGAGAGATCTATAGTCCATCTTTCAAAGGTCTACACTTGATTCTTTCAACTGCTTCTCTCAAAGTCCTTCAAATATTTGAGGTCAGCCCCCTACTCCCCAACAAGGATAATATAATATAATATAATTATAATACAAAATAATATGATATAATGAGAGAGAGAGGAGAGAAAGAGAACAAGCATCACTGAATCAGAGGTCACTCAGACAGATAGCAATCATATCTTTCATTTTGCAGGGCAGGATAAAGTTTCTCAAGGTTTGATTTCTGTGATTTTTGTCCTATTCCATATTTGTGTGCAGCTTTCATTTCTTGCTCTACTTTTTATTTTCAGTTGAGTTATCTTCATCAGATTGGCCCTCATTAGGTATACTCCATACATGTCCAGTAGTCCATCATTTTTATATTTTAAATTGTACTATAAATTCTATTTAAACAAAACAATTTATTAAGCAGCTGTATACTTTTTAAAGTTCTAACTTTAATTAACAGCAGAAATAGAACTACCAGCTAAGCCCCCAAAGTCTTTAGTTTGGATTTTTTTAAATGTTTTTGCACCTAGGACTACCCAATATCTAGTAATATTTTCTAAACTCTCTTCATGTTATCATTCAGCAAAGTATGCTAATTAAGCTTAATTTCACTAGGCACTGAACACTTGATTCTTCCATTCCTGAAGCACTTCAAGAATAGACCTAGATAATTTAGATATACATTTGCTTTCTTAAGGGCAAAGGAATGGCTCAGATAATCCTTCAGACTTCCTCTGGCTATGATAAATATCCTCCTCAATGACAAAGTCACTCAAATATTACATATTGAAGCACATACAAATTCTTTCAGACAAGCAGATACCATTTAATTTAAAAAGAATGGTTATAGTGATAAAGAATCTTAATATCTTGCAAAAGTTAATGCATTTCCCTAGTCCCCTGACTTAAGATCAAGTTGGTTGTTGTCCTTTGTTTTCAAAGAGGACCAAAAATTTATCACTATTCCAGAGTCAAGTTTCAGTGTGTCTGACTGGATGATCAGACCAATACGAGCTCAGGATGCTCTACCACAGGTTGGGCACAACTATAGTCTGTGTGAACATTTGGAGTGGATTCTCTAAATTTGTGCATCCTATGTTTTCTTTGAGCTGCTTCAGTTCTGCTTTGCTCATTAGAGCACAGCTCCTTCTCCGATGTGGGCACACCTTGCTGAGGGGTCCTGTGCCAGTGTCTTCCATGTCACACAACCAATTCCTTTTTTCATTCCATTGGTGACTTGGAAAGCACAAGAACATCATCCATTGTCCAGAACCAATATAAGCTTGCAATCATGAAAATGACATACAATGCTGATGAACTTCTCCTGGCAACCAAATTTTGATATAATTTTCCATAAGCCCTCACGAATGACAGTATGAAATGCCTTGGTCAGAGCTACAAACGTTGTGGACAGACCTCTGTTCTGCTCTTGTCATTTCTCCTGGAGTTGTCAGGCAACAAACACCATGTTGACTGTTCCTCAGCCCCTTCTATAGCCACACTGAGTGAAATAAGACCGGCCAATGAAGGCCAGATGGCTGAAGTTAGAGCTGGATACATGTTTTTCTGGAGTGGTCGCAGTGAAGGGGAGCTCCAGGAAGCTGGAACAGGTTTTGCAATCAAAACTAATCAAGTCAACAAGCTTATATGCCTACCAAAAAGAGTGAATAACACGCTCATGACAATGTGATTGCCACTTGCAGAAAAATATCAAGCCACCATCATCAGTGCCTATGCTCCCACCATGATGAACCTTGATGAGGTCAAAAAAATTTTATGAAGACATGGAGACCCTTATCATCAATGTGCCAAAGGAGCACAAGTTTATAATTCTGTGTGACCTTAATGCTAGAGCAGGCTTAGACTACCACACTTGGCAGGGAGTTCAAGTAAGGAATGAAGCTGGAAACAGCAACAGCAATGGTTATTTACTACTGAAGACTTGTGAATCTCATGACCTCCTCATCACCAATACTGTCTTCTGTTTACCTAAATGCAATAAAACTTCATGGATGCACCCTCACAGTAAGATCAAGTACTGACCTGGGCACTTAGCCTCCTGTGGCTATACACTCATAGGTTGAAATGAAAATGTCTGAAGCTTTCAAAAGTTTGTAAAGCATCATAGGGTCACAGAATTCAAACTTAAAGAGAATGGAGAAATCATCATGTCTATTTCCATCATTGTATAGATGGGAAAACAAAAGTACACAGAGGTTGCATTATTTATCATGGGTCACACAGCTAAAAAGTTCTTGAGTATAGATTTGAAGACAGATCTTTCTAAAGACCTATAATCATAATAGGCCATTTTGGGACATGGATCTACATATGAACATCTAGGTCTGAGATAGGATATCCCTCTGGTCCCATTTACTTACAAAGTGAACAGGGAGACAGGTTTGTTACTTTCTGTCCTGGTCAGACAAAATATGTTCTGGATGTCATATTTTAAGAAGGATATTAATAAGTTTGAGTGTCCAAAGGAGCAATATCAAAATGGGGAAAGGCCTTGAGATCACAACATCAAAGGATCTCAACTGATCAGTTTAACAAACTGATAGTTTTTCTTATCTAGTAAATGAGTAGATTAATCACTTTGGCCCTTTAAAGCTCAAAATCCTATGATCCAATAACTAAACAGAGCATATTTAGCCTAGATAAGAGAAGGCATTGGGGTGAGGAAGACAATGTAATTGTCTTTAAGTATTTGAAGAGAAGTGTCATGGAAGAGATATGACACTTGCCCTGCTTGACCTCAGAACATAGAATAAGGTCAGTGGGCAGATATAAAGGAGAGAGTTTAGGCTCAATATTAAGATAAACTTCTGATAATTTAAGCTGTTCAAAAGTATAATGGACCACACCAAGAAATTTGGTTTAGGGCAATGTTTTGTTTGGCTAAAAATTAGAAGACCTGGTTTCTAATATTCCTATAATCTTACAGATTCTGCTATTCTCTGTTTTCTCCTAAATTTAGGTAGGCCCTATGAGGGGAAAATGGCCTGTACTGAGAAGTAAAAAGTACTTGAAATTCTAACTCTTCCACTCTGCCTAATGTAGGATAAATGGATAGCTAAATACAATGACAACTTTATGTGGTGCAACTCCAAAGTAATAAGAACAAAGTCATAAACCCAGTATGGAAATCCACCTGATTGTTTTCCATCTATATCTTATATATCAATTACAGCTGTCTGTAATGTTTAATTTTGGCTAGTTTTCTTTATATCACCAGATAAATGGGAGAAGAACTGGAGAGAGATTAAAGAACAACTACCTTTTTAGTTCTAATTGAAGGAATTAGACTACATAGCTATTAAGGTCCTTTAAGCTCTATGTTTATAAATGACTAGGATTATAGTTTTGTCAAAATTACTGGAATGATACTGTTGATGAGTATTATCATTGACATTGATATGGGCCAGAATATTGGTGTCACTGGAACGCCTGATTCAATAGTCCAAACTGCCATAACACCAGTTAGATTGTGAGTAAAGTCAAATCATGGCAATAACTATTCTCTAAGTGTCTAGTATGTGAGAAAAACTATGCTAAGTGGTAAGGTTACAAAGAACGTTTTTGAAAAATTCATAGTCTAATGGTGGAGACAACATTCAAATACCTATATGTAAACAAGTTATATAGCAGATAAACTGGAGATTATCATAGAAGCAAGGCATTAGCATTGAGTGGGATTGGGAAAGGCATGATGAAGGTGGGGAGGCAGGGAAGGCAGGAGGCAGGTAAGGTAGGAGAACATTCTAGGCATTAGAGACAGCCAATGAAAATATAAGGAGATGGGAGACAGATGGCTTGTGCAAGGGATAGCAAGACCAGTGTCACTAGATGACAAGCAATTAGAGAGAAGTCATTTATAAAAAACCTCAAAAGACAGAAAATGGTCAGTTTATGAAGAGTTTTAAAAGCCAAAGAGAGGATTGTATATTTTATCTGAAAAGTGTAAGAAGACACTGGAGTTTATTGAAGGTGTGTGTATGTGTAAGTAAAATTGATTTGACAGCTGAGTACAGCATGAACTGGAATGGGGAGAGACTTGAGGCAAGGAAAACAACCAGGAGACTGTTGTCATAGTCATAGTCATAGTCCGTCTGTGAAGTGATAAGAGCTTGAACCATGGAGATGACACTGTTAGAGGTAAAAAAAAAAAAAAGGACACACTGGATATAGAGAATGTGAGAAAGGAAAAAAAATACTATAGAATTTGGCAAGCGATTCAAACTGAGGAGGGTAATGAGACAGAGTAAAGAGATGAAGATAACACAGAGTTTTCTTTCTTGGATGATTGGGAGAATAGTGTATCCTTGAAAATAATAGTCAGGTAGAAAGGGGAAAGGGTTTAGGTGGAAAGATGATGAGTTCAGTTTTGGACATGTTGAGTTTAAGATGCTTACACAACATGCTCAGTTCAAGATATCCAATAGACAGTTGGAGATGCAAGACTGGAGGTTTGCAGAGAAGTTAAGCCTAAATAAATAAATAGGACAGCTAGATGGCACGGTGGAAAAAGCACCAGGCCTGGAGTCAGCAAGACCTGAGATCATATCTGGTCTCAGACACTAGCTGTGTGACCCTGGACAAGTCACTTAGCTTGTTCGCCTTAGTATCCTCGAGAAGGAAATGGCAAAACACTCCAGCATATTTGCCAAGAAAACACCAAATGGGATCACCAAGAGTCAGACTGAACCGAACTGGCAGAACAACATCAATGCTAACTAAACAGATCTGAGAATCATCTACATAGAAATGATAATTGAAATTCATGGATGCTGATTAGATCACTAAACAGAATAGCATAGAGGGAGAAGAGAAGAGGGCAGAGACTGAGACTGGGGGATGTCCATAGTTAGTAAATGCTACCTAGAGGAAGATCCAACAAAGAAAACTGAGACAGTAGGAGGAGAATTAGGAGAGAATAGTGTCACAAAAACCTAAAGATTATCAAGAAAAAAAGTTACACAATATACCTGGGACATTTTGAGTTGATTTTACCAGCTAGATTAATTTAGGACCAGCTGTGAGTCCTTTGGTTCAGTGATGATAAAATGTCAACTCTTATACTCTCATAGGGAACTCTTGAGATTCCAGATAACTTCTTTGCTCATTGCTTTTAACCTTCTTGTTAGTGGTTTTTACTTGTTTTTATCTTCCTCCCCACAGCTTTTAACCACTTTAGGAACTACCTTACTTGGGAGCAGAATTTGCTTTTAATTAAGTAGATTGTATATTTGAACCTTAGGCTCAGGGTGATCCATTTCATCAGATATGGACAGACACAAATATTCCTCCTAATATTTTTTTATTAACTCCTCTGTAAGAACCTCCTTTCCACAAATCATCTAGCTGTTATCTACTTAGAGAATATAAGTTAGAAAACATTTGTGTCTTAAGGACTAGATGCTCTGCTACTCACAATGTTGTTGGTATTTGCTGGAGAATAGCATTCTAAATCTTCTTTTCAGTGAGTAGCATGCAGAATCTATATAAGCCTTCTCAGAACTCCCAGAAATAATAAAGAACTGTTCCTCTCACCACTTTCCTTACATTTCCTTTCTTCAGGTTTCTGTGTTAATAGGCTTCCTCTCTAGTCCTACATAGATCAAACAAGGATATAACCCCTGCAGGGGAAGATCAGCGGCATGGCTTGTCAAGGAGTTGACTAGTGTGACCCTGCTTCAGGATTTAGGTTGCAATTGTGAACAAAAATTGTGTCAAGGATACATACTTGGTTGGTCTTGGCAGCACATCCTGAGCTATCATCCATATGCCTCCCACACATGTGATGCTGCACTCTAAAATAATAATAATAATAATTATGCAAATCTATAGTAAGAAATCTAAATGAGTAGTCAATTAATGTTGACCAAACAATGTCACCTTAGTTTCAGTGTGATTTTCACAGCTAAATTGTAAGTAACTTTCAGATACAATATTTCTGTATTGTATAGATATATAGTGAATTTGTTTCTTATTGATCTAGGCAGGAAGTCCTTAACTTGATGACCATGGATATTAAAGAAAACATACTCTATTTTGATATAATTCATTTCCTTTGCAATCCTACATATTTTATTTTATACATTTCACAATCTCATTCTGAGGAATCTATAGACTTTACCTAATTATCAAAGGGTCAATTACCTTAAAAAAAAGATAAAAGAATTCATGCACTTTGGGGAAAATATGATCATTTTAAAAAAAGAAGTGAAAGTAACCTAATTTCTCCTAAGTCAATGTGCCTGCTTATTTAGTGGGGACTATGAGAAATGAATGATCTTGGCACTAATAAACTCTAATGATTTCTTCCCACCAGTTTTATCTTAATGTTGTTCTATTACTGGTTATAGAATTCATACTAGTCGACCTGTAATAAAAGACAATTACATTAACCACCTAATCACCAACCTCACAGAACAGCACAGCACATTTTGAAATGATGAAAGGGAGAAATAAAAGCCTTTCAGATAGAAATCTGTATTCCATACCAGTATTTTGGAAAACATTCACCAATCATGGTAAATATACTGTGTAGTAGCCAGAAACGGCATAGAAAATTGTGACTTTAATAAGCTGAATTGAGTGTATTTTTCTAAATAAATTTGACTTCACATTATTGGCCTGGTATTTTTTTCTTCTGCACAGTTTGCCTCTGACTTTTAAATCACCAGATCAAAACAATTAGTAAGGTCAGTAACACAACTGTTGTATGACAATTGCGTAATTGTTCCTTCCAGGTAAGCATTTCAAGATTAGCCGGAAGTCAAACTTACTGCTCTACCTTGCTGACTAAGTAAATGGAAGAAAATGGATTCACAATTTCCCTCTAATCATTTTGTTTTCTGTCTTTTTAATAAAGACTGAGCATGGAGGGAAAAATGTGGGCATTCAGATCACAGTGAGTTATTTATTTAGATCTGTCTGATGGATAATGCAGATGAATTAAAGGACAAGCAACTATTACCACTTTTCTCCTTCTTAATCCCATAAATTGTTCATTTTAATTCAGTGATACAGAATACTGTTGCTTCAGTTAAGCATACATTTGTGTTAGGAAACCTGATTTTGGTTTCAAGTCTATAGCAGTCTACCAGTGAATATTCCAGGATGATGAAGAAACACCTTTCCATAAACATGAAATTGTGGGATTATTAACATTCTTGAGTGCTATTGGTACACTAAGTTCTTTCTTGTCTACAAACGTGAATATAATGATGATGATGATAATGTTAACATTCATATAAAGTTTGATGGCTTGCAAAACAACTTACCTACATTATCACTAGACAACAATGTGAGGTGAGTATTATTTATCCCCACTTTATAAGTGAGGAAACAGTTTCAGAGACTTTAAGTAACTTCCAGTATTACACAATAAGGCAGTGTCAGAGAGAGGAGGAAAATTTCAGGTCTTTCAGACTCCCAGTGAGTAATCTACATACCAGACCATCTAGCTGCCTCTGTCACATATAGACACTATAAAAGACAAATCAGCTAAGACATGTGGATGGTTTCAAAGGTGGAAGATATATGGAAAACTGATATGAGGCAGCTGGGTTACGAAGTGGATAAAGCTCCAGGTCTAGAGTCAAAAAGATGTGTTCAAATTCAGACTCAGATACTTACTCATTGTGTAATGTTGGGCAGGTCACTTAACCTCTGTTTGACTTGTTGAATTCTTTCAGTCATGTCTGACTCTTCATACTAGCAGAAAGAATTGGCAAGATAGGAGGAAAATTTGAATCTATGACAAATCTCATAAGAAAATGCAAAGAAGCTACAACCGATCGGGAAAGAAGATATACAGAGTTGAAGGAAGATCTAGAAGAAGAGAAATAAAAAGCAATAACATAAAGAGAAAATATTATCTCCATAGAAGCAAAACATATTGATCTCAAAGTCAGTGTGCATAAAGGCAGGTTAAGGACTTTAAGACTCCCAAAGGAAATTAATCAATTATACTAATTTGTTTCATTTTTTTCTTAAAAGTATTATTTGTTATATGAGTCAGCTCTCTGGGAAAGGAAGGAAGAGGGATACTTGGAGAAACTATGCTGATGATTTTAAAATATCAATAAAAACTTATTAAAAATGAAATAAGAACAATAATCCTTTGACAGAGAAGGAATAAAATGATCTAAAATAACATGAGGACTCACCACAAGGAAAAAAGAATAATTCATAATAATTTCAAATAGGAGCACAGAAATATAAAGGAAATATCTCTAAGAACACAAGAATGGTTAAAATGCTTATTTTTTTACCTTTTAATTTTTTTAATTATTAAACTTATTTTAAACTTAAATGCAAAATAAGGGAAAAAACATCGCCATGTACACAGCAGAACATAAGAGAGGATTTAATACAAAGTAACACATTTCCAGTTCAAGAAAACCTATATAATGAATACTACATATCATTTTTTTCAAAGCTGTTCATCTTTGCTTTCTTGCATATTTTATTTTTTCCTACGCCGTGTACTTTTTATTTTATTTTTTCCCTTTCTCCCACTCCCCAAGAAGGCTATAAATAAGCACAGAGATAGATAGATACATAGATACATAGATAGATAGATAGATGGCACATAGATATGATACATTATACACATACACACACACACTCATATGTACATACATATAGGTAGATATCCATGGACATACACACATATACTCCCATATACATAAGACCATATTGTGCTTATTTCCATCTGTCATCTCTTTCTCTGAGGGTGGATAGCATCTTCCTTCATATGTCAAAGTCTTTCCAAATTTCCCTAAATCCACTAGCCTATTGTGTCTTACACCACAACCATATTCTGACCCAATCATATTTTATCTGGGAGATTGTCTAGGAGAATTTTTTCTCAAGTTTTGACATTCCCTCTGTTTTTGGCTACATATGTTTTATTTTTATTGGAAATTTTTAATTTAAAATAATCAAAATTATTTGTTTTTACACTTCAGCACTGCTCTCATCTTATAATATGGTTTAAGATCTTACAATGAGATTTATGGATCTAGTTCCTCCACATTTTCCCTTGGTTTCTTTGAAGTTCCTGACCCTCTGCTCTTCCAAATGAACCCCATTATTATTTTTTTCTGACTCAATAAGATAATTTTGGCAATTTAATTGGGATGGTATTACATTAATAGGATAGGTAAAATTGTCATTTTAAAAATTATATTAGGTTTACCTACCCATACACAATAAATATTACTTCAATTATTTAGATCTAACTTTGTTGATATAAAAGTTATTTTGTGTTTATATTCATATAGTTCTTGCATCTGTTTTGCCAGGTACACTCTCATTTTTTTATAATTTCTACTTATTTTATATGGTCTAAAACTATTGATTAATAGGGCTGACACATAGCATAGTTTCCCTGTTTTTCTCTTTTGATTAAATCTGATTTTAGATTTAACTTTGTCTGAGATCATGATTTCTATCCTTAGTTTTTCACATAATAAATTCTGCTCCTGACATTTATTTTCCATTTGTGTGTATCTCTCGTTTTCTTAGCATTTACTAAAAGCAACATTTTTTTAAATTCTAATTTTTAATCTATCGGTTCTGTTTTCTAGGTAAATTCATCCCATTCACATTCTAAACTAGAATTACTTGTATATTTTTCTTCTTCCTATTTTCCTCACTATCCTTCTACCTGCTACCTTGCTCTCCTATTCCTTAAGCTACCCCCCTCTCCAGAAATCCCTCTCTTACTAGCTCTCCCATCCCTATCCTTTTACCCTCACTTCTTTCAAAATTTAGAAGACTTTTATACTCATATGTGTGCGTGTATGTGTGTGTGTTGTTCCCTCTTTAAACCATTTCTGATCAGAGTAAGGTTCCATATCATACTCTGCTCTATCCAACTCTTTCAAGCTACCACATTAGTAATGACAATCTTAGACATATGGTTTACATGTCCATATATAAAAAGTAAACAATTTGTCCTCATTGAGTCTCTTGTAATTAGTCTTTGACGTTTACCTTATGTTTCTCTTGGATCTTATAGAGCAAATATTCTATTAAGTTCTGTTCTTTTTGCAATAAAAACCTAAAAGTCTGTCAATTCATTGAATATCCTTTTTTGTCATTCCAGATTATGCTTACCTTTGCTGGGTATGATATTTTTGCCTTAACCAAGTTTTTTTGCTCTTCAATATATAGTGTTCCAAGACTTACAGTGTTTTAGTGTAGCTCCTGCTAAGCTTCATGTAACTCTAACTGTGGCTCTGCCATATTTGAATTTTTTTTCTTGCTGCTCATAATATTTTCTCCTTGAGCTGGGAGTTTTGGAATTTGGCTATAATACTCCTGTAGGTTTTCCTCTGGGGATCTTTTTCATGGGGTGATCAGCTGATTTTTTTCTATTTCAATTTTCCTTTCACATTCTTATACTTCAGGGTTAATTATTTCTTGTATTGAGACTCTTTTTTTATAATAGTTTTTCAAGCAGTCCAATTATTCTTACTTTTTCTGTTCTTGATCTATTCTAGAAGTCAGTTGTTTTTCTTATGTTTCACATTTTCTCCTATGTTTTCATTCTTTATATTTTGCTTTATTATTTCTTGGTCTCTTGTAAGTTCACTGGCTTCCCCTTGCCCAATTCTAATTTTTAAGGATTCACTTTCTTCCTTAAGATTCTTTATCTATTTTTTTCTAATTAGTTTGACTTTCTTTTCATAATCTTCTTGTTTTTCTTGGATTCTTTTTATTTTTAAATTTTTTTCCCTCAATCTCTCTTTTTTTTAAGTCTTTTCTTCCTTAAGATTCTGGATCTCCCTTTCCAGACTCTTTTCACGATCTTGTTTTTCTTGGATTTTCTTACTCCTAAAATAAATTCTCAATGTCTCTTATTTGATTTCTGAAGTCTATTTTGATTTCTTCTATGAATTCTTTTTTGGGCAGGTGACCATTTATATCAGTAAGGCAAAAATCCATGACCTTGGAGAGGACCATGGGCATACTTGAATGGTTTGGAATCACAAAGTATAATGAATTCTCTAGGTAAAAGGCAGAGGAAGTATAACATTTATTTAGACTCCAAAGGATCAGACTCAAGAACCAATGTCCCTGATTCTATATTGTGGCAATAACATTCTCAAACCGATAAGCCTACCTCACTATAGTAACAAGGAGATTATAACAAAATATGATAGCAGCAAACCAAACCATACTTGTGGTTCCCTTCATTGCTAGGGCCCTCCTAAAATCACTCAGGAATCCTAACTCCCTGCTCAGCATTCGCTCTCCTGTAGCTCTGTTGGCTCCAAGATCTGAAGCTCCCTCTTGTGTTCAGTACTCACTGCTCTGCACACTCTCTAAGCTAGCCCTTGGCTTCTGAATCCTGCTGCTCTCCACTCCGCTGCTTCCAAGTCCAGTTGTGACCAGTTCCACTCTTAGTCCTCAGTTTCTCCTCCTCCTAGTCCTCAGTTTCTCAGTTTCTGAGTTCTGTTCTGTCTTTTTATACAGTCCTTAGATGTCATCTGATTGACTAGAACTCAGGCACATACCATTGGATCTGGTTTTAGAAATTCAGCTTAGGGCCCTGGGGGCTTCACTCTTCTCTCAAACTAGTAAACTAGTTTGCTAACTAGCCTGGGGCCTCACACTTAATTAGTGAGGGCCTGTGGACCTGTCTCTTATCAGATCTCCCTTTGTGGGTCCCACCTGAAGTCTATTCAATGGGCAGGCAGATCTTTCACTTACTGATTGGCTTTACACCATTTGAAGTGACGCTTTGGTGCAGGAGAGGTTTTGTTTTGTTCTGGTTTTTTTGCTTCCATATTCTCCTCTGAAGATGAATCCTGGTCTCCATTCCCACAGTAACTATCTATGGTTGGATTTTTTCCTCCTTTGCCTGATCATTTAAAAAATATATATATATATAGCTTGTTATTTCAATCGCATCTAATCCTGTGGGGAATGGTGCCTCTGACCTCAAGTTGCTATTGCTTGAGCTTTATGCTGGGCCCAACCTGTGAACTCCTTTCCCCTCCAAGTCACAGCAAGGAGCTCCCAGGACACTATGCTGGAAATGCTCTTGCTCCCTGAGAACCCTCCAGTGGCCATGGACTTCAGTTTTCTTCTCTGGACTAGAACTGAGACCAAGAACTCAGCTCTCCTGTGATACCATAGCCAGCAGCATCCCTGCCCTACTGCTTCTGTACTCACTGGGCATGTGCTGGTTCCTTCTCCCCCAGGAACTTGTCTCAGCAGCACAGCTCACCATGGCATCTCTTGTCAGCAGAGGATCCCTCAATCTTCCCCCACAGTATTCAGGAGATGGAAAATTCCATGTGGCTAAAAGAGGAAGCTAAAGGCTTCCTCCCAACCTAGATGCCCCTAGGGCTCTCCACTTTCCCTTTCAGTAGAGCTAACCTGGAGGTGTTCACACTTCATTTGGGCTAAACCTCTATCCTAGGATCTTTTTTTCAGTTCTTCTCTGGTTGTCCCAGGAGGACCACTGTTCTGCTCCAACTCTTGCTTATTTTTGCCACTCTATGTTCATCCTGAGGGGCTATATTTTCTTGTTCATAGAAGAAATCTAGAGAGCTTGGAATTTTCTGACCTACTTTGCCATTTTCCCATAATCCTCTCCTCTTGATTTTTTTTAAGAAGAGAGATAAGGAGCAACTTTAGAGTTCTGAAAGAAAAATATTAACAGAAGAATTTATGGTAAGCCAAGGTATTTTTTAAAGCACTGGATATTCTTACAAAGAAAATTGAGAAGACAAAATACACACACATACACACACACACACACACACACACACACACACACACACACAAACATACACATAAACAGTCCAAAGACAGAAAAAAATGAAAGAATATATAAGGTCACTCTAAATGCCCAGGAAACTGTCCTTAAAGCCAGAGCAAATGAGAGTCATTCACCTTCCAAAACCCTGCAGGAATTAATAAGCCTGAATGCCATAATTCAAGAGAACATACAAAAATATTGTCCACAAGTTTTGAAATAAGGAGGCAAAATACAAAGTAATAGGATCCAAAGGGGAGTAGAGAAAAAGAAATTGAGATTTTGCTCGATGAGAAATCAGTCACTAAAGATAAGAGTGTATAGAGGTAATGTATGATTGAATTATAACTGGAAGGGATAAGGTAGCAGACACTGAGGTCCTTACTGGAACCAAACTGCCAAGCATTCAAACTCTGCTTCAGAGAGCACAACTCTGATGGAGGCAGGGTGGGGGGTGGGGTGACTTTGTAAGAATGCAAAATATGTGCTTGCCAAGAAGACTATTTTATGGAGAACTCACACAGACCAAGCGTTCACATGGTGGTCAGAAGAAGTGATAGGAGGACACTCTCAAGATCTCTCTCAAGAACTTTGGAATTGATAGTGTGACATGGGAGACATTGGCATAGGACCTTTCTTTTTTTATTATTTTTTTTAATTTTTAGTTTGCAACACACGGTTCTACATAATTTTGAATTACAGATTTTCTTCCCTCCCTCCCCCCCTAAACCCTCCCCAAGACGGCATGGAATCCTATATAACTTCCATGTATAACTTGTATAATTTACACACTAGTCAAGTTGTGAAGAAGAATTATGAATCAACGGAATGAATCATGAGAAAGAAGAAATAGAACCAAAAAAAAAACCACAACCCAACAACAAATACAAAAGACATAAAAAAAA
>CM053622.1:690020592-690055862 GCA_028646595.1 Phalanger gymnotis | reverse complement strand
CCCTGGGGTTGTTCTCCAGCACTGTTGCTCTTGAGCAATGGTCTCAGCTCTTTGTTGTTTAGGCTGGATGTCTGGCACTTCCCCTGGGGGAGCAAGAGTATGTCTGGGCTCCTGGTGTTGACCCCTGCTGGCTCTGCCCCTCTGGGACTCAAGAACTCCAACTACTCAGCCACTGAAGACCCACTTCTGTCTCCTTTATTCCAGCATTTTTGTTTTCCCCCCCCTCCAGGAATTCTCTGTGGGGAGGGGAGGGATTAGAGCAGTTTACCTGGCCATCACATCTCCTGGAAGTTCAAGAAGTGTTTCATGCCTTTGGGCTGCCAGCCCAAAGTTGGTAGCTCATGGTTGGTGGCGTTGCACTGCCTCTCATCAGCTTCCACTGAGTGCCGTCCTGTGTTGGGAGGCCTGGGGCTCTCCGCTGGTTTCCGGTGCCTGGCTTTCTCCCAGCCCTTCTTCCCACGTGATTTCCCAGCCGGCCGCTTCTGCTTTGGTCCTTTCTGGAGCAGCTCCACACACTGAGCATTCTCCTAGCCCACGGTTTCATTCCTTTGGCCTTTCAGACTCTCCTGGCTGGGAAATTTGCTCCACTCAGACTTCTTGCAGTTTCTAAGTCTCTTAAATCTGCTCAAATTCACTTTTTTATAGGAATCTGACAGAACTTGTGAGAGAGCTCCGGTAAGACACTGTTTTCATGTGGCCATCTTGGCTCCGCCCATCCAGCACAGGATTTTTCAGCATGGTGTTCCCACATGAGAGAAGGTCCTGTGCTCTATGAGCAAAGCAGAATTGAAACAGTTCAAAGGAAACACGGGATGTGCAAGTTTGGAGTATCCACTCCAAATGTTCACAGGGATTGTTTGTGCCAGACCTGTGGTAGAATATTCTGAGTTCTTATTGGCCTGATCAGCCACAGTTGGACGCATTGAATCTTGACTCAAGCATAGTGATGTCATTTTGGTCTTCTTCAAGAACAAAGGACAACAACCAACCAACCAACCAGCTGGGAAGGACCTCAGAAGACATCTAGTATAATCTCCTAATATTTCAGATGAGTAAAATATTACTCGAAGAGGTTGTGATTTAACCAAGATCACGTAGGTAGCACAGTCACATGAGTTGCATCAGAATTGGTATTTGACCTTGAGTCCTCTGACTCTTGAGCCAACAACTTCTATCCTGAAAGCTTTTCTTTGAAATAAATGAGAAAAGCTTGCAAAGGCCAGAACAGTCATATGACCATCAATATTCATGATCAATCAAAACAAAATAAAATTAAAAGGATGAATAATGAGATTCAGAAGAGCTAAAAAAAACTGAGCAAACAAAAAGACCAAAAAATAAATTTTGAAAATCCTAACCCCTAAGAATAACATACTGTGAAACTGATCATAATCCTATAGGATAACAAATGTGTTTTAAAAAATAATGAATTGCTCTCTTTGTTATGGCAAAGAACTGGAAATTGCAGATATGCCCATCAATTGGATAATGGTTGAATGGGTTGTGGTATATGATTGTGATGGAATATTACTGTGCTATAATTGATTTTAGATAAACATGGATAGACTTCCATGAAGTAAAGAAGAATGAAGTTAGTAGAACTAAGAGGAGATCGTATACAGTAACAGCAATATTGTTTTAAGAACAAGTTTGAGTGACAGCTATTTTGACTATTTTAAATATCGAAATTAATTTTTTTTGAGGTATCAGATGTGGCTATAGTGTCATTGCTATCCTCTTCCAAATTGGTATTTTGATCCTGCCTGTCTCCATAAAAAGAATCAATGGTCCTTGTATTTTGTGTGTGTGTGTGTGTGTTCTTCATGTTGGTTAGCCTTTTCCTGGCTTTACAATAAATTTCTGCCTTTGGGGCTCAGGGATCTCTGTCCCAGCTTTCTTATTTTGGGGATTGTGAGTCTAGTTGTTGGCTTTGTGAATTATAGCCTTCAATTTCCTGAGGTATGGGGGAGGGGTCTGGCTCCCTGATGTCTCTTTCCCTAGGGTTGCTCTCCAGCACTGTTGCTCTTCAGCAATGGTCTCAGCTCTTTGTTGTTTGAGCTGGTGTCTGGCACTTCCCCTGGGGGAGCAAGAGTACATCTGGGGTCCTGGTGTTGACCCCTGCTGGCTCTGCCCCTCTAGGATTAAGGAACTTCTACTATTTGGCCATTGAAGCCCCACTTCTATCTCCTCTGTTCCAGAGTTTTTTTTTCCGAGGAATTTTCTGGGTGAGGGGGGGAGAGATTACAGCTGTTTACCTGGCTATTGTGTCTCTCAGAAGTTCAAGAAGCCGAGTTTCATACCTTTGGGCTGCAAGCATCAGGAGTTGGTCTCATGGCCAGTTACGTTGTGCTGCCTCTCATCAGCTTCCACAGACTGCCATCCTGTGTTGGGAGGCCTGAGGATCTTCGCAGGTTTCGGGTGCCTAGCTTTCCGAAATTAATTTTTTTTTTAATTTGAAAGAAGATACTATCTGTATCCAGAGAAAGAATGGATAAATAGGAATATTTACAGATTGATATTATGCACACACATACACACACACTTACATACATACACACGTATATTTGTGTCTACTGGTAGCCATCTCTAGGGTGGGGGGGGGGAGAGAAAAAAAAGAAAATGTGCATGAAAAATGTATTATGTATTTAAAAAGAATAGCAAGTTGTACATAATAGATTTCCAGTTTCATGTACAATCAACTTTTTTATATTCTATTCTGTTATGGAAATGCTTGTTTTGTTTCACATTTAAAAATAAAATAATTTTTAAAAAGAAAAGAAAGTAAATGAGCCTTAAAGGTTAGAGAGAACGAAACAATGGATCCATTACCAACATACTGCAAGAAAGAGAGAGGGAGGCAAAAACTATTTAATAAGAAAGAAGTCACTCACCTATAATTCACTGATGAGGGAAAGAGTTGAGTTTTGGAACTAAATATTCGAAAACAAATAACTTCAAAAAAGTAAGAAGAAATAAGTTTTTTTTTTTTTAGTTAGGATAATTAGAGTTTCTTTTTTAATTAGAACAAAACTAATTCATTTAAAGTGACTTTTACTTGGGTTCAGCTAGGGAAGTAGGAAAAAACTATCAGAGAAAAATATATACAAATGTGAATAGAGCATTTTACATGACTCTTGTGGGGGAGGAGGTGTACCTATGAATGAAGATGGAGTTGGAATGGATATTTTTAAAACCAAAATAAAATAACTAAAATAATAAAAGGATATTTTTAACTAAAATGATTTTTAAACTAAAACTAAACTAAAAAAGAAAGAGATGAGATTGTGATTGGACTGCTCTGAGAGATAATGGTTTCAGAGATTTATTACTGATTTTTTTTCTTGTTTTTAAAGTAATGATAATGGAAATCAGTTTGGTACAGTGAAATGAACACTAGATTTAAAGTGAGAGTACTGACAACTAAAACCTGAAATTGCCGCTTGCTAACTTTATGACCTGGATAAGTTGTATAGTAAAAAAAACCCAAAAATACTATATTTGGAATCAGATTACTGGAGTTAAAATGCTATCTGATGCCATTTACTATATGTGTGAACTTGAGTAAATCACTTAAGCCCTATGAGACTCAATTCTTCATCTGTAAAATATGGAGGTTGAAAGGATCATTCAGTTCCAAATATGCAAAAGAGCGTGTTCTCTCTGTGTGTGGAGGGGGATATGGGCTGTATCACTGAAAATTTGAATGTTAAGGGATAAACTGGTCATTAAAATGTAAGAGGGCCACATAATATTAAAACAAGTGCATAGTATTTTTTTTTTCAAATGAAGCCATTCGTTTAACACAAGAAAAATGTAACCACGATATGTGTTTGTGTAGAGTTAGAATTAAGGTCCTGAGTGAGTGTTGTGCTTCAACTTAATTTAAAAAAAAAAAATCTGATAAGACTTTGGACAAGGCAATTGTAAAAGGCAATAATGTCAAAAATGTTAAATAAGGAAAATCTGATTCAAATAAACAAAAAAATTTAAACAATATCATTCTCAAATATGTATTTACCAAATGATGCAGACTTTAGTAATTTAAAGAAAAAGTTAGTAGAATTTTTAAAGAGATGTAGATTAAAAGCTTATAACTGTAGGAGTGATTTCAGTTGCTCCTGTCAGAAATTAGAAAATATAATGGAACATAAAGCAACAACAAAAAAGTATAGCTCCAAGTAGAATGTTAGAAATAATAGGAAAGAATTTTGGCATTTATTGAAGGATAAAATTAATTATATTGTTAACTTTGAATGGTACCTTCATGGAATTGAAAATTGCTAGGGCATAAGACATAAAATGTGCATAAATTAAAATAATTAAATATATCCCCTATTTACCATATTTGACCATATAACTAAAATATTATATTGCTAATACAAACAAAAGAAATATAGTTAGAAACTAAATGCTATTTTCCAAAATAATTAATACATCAAAAATAATTCCTAGAAGAAATATTCATGTAAAAGAAAATAATGATGAAAGAATATATCAAGTTTTGGAGTTATGAATAAAACATATATTAAGGAAAAGCAAGTCTCTGAATACTTGCATTAGCAATCATTTCTCTTTCTTTTGGTTTTATAAGGCTAAATAATTGAAAATGCCATTAAAATAGAAAATCAACAAACTCCAAAGTTACAAAAAATTAAAAATAAAAAGAACAAATGCAATTAGAAACAAAGAAAATATTTAGTTGATAAATGAAATAAAGAGGCTTTCTCTTTTGAAAAGACCAATTCATAAATATAAATATATATTCATAAGCTATTAATTATTTTGAACTTGAGTCTAATTAAAGGGAGGGGAATACATAAATATAGTAGAAAATTAGATAGGAAATACACAACTAATGACAAAGAAATAAAGACAATTGTCCAAAGATACTATATGCAATTATTTGCCATTCAAACTGAAAATTTCAAAGAATGAGATTAATAACAGAAAAAAATTAAAATGCTTAATCACTTCCATGTGACAGACATTATGCCTCCTAGAGCACAACCTTAGAAGCTCCATCTGAGAAAGTACCCAAGCAAGCCATGCTGTCTTTCCTCAACTCCATTCTTGACTATTTAGAACTTCTCTACCTCCCCCTGTATGGGTACCTTCCCCCATACACTTTAGTTTTTGTATTAGATTCCACCATTGAACACAAGCTCAAAGTCAGGGCCTGTCATTCTTATTGTTTGTATTTATCTTCCTAGGCACATAGGTCCCCAAAGTGGGTGATACCACCACCCCCTGAGGGGGCAGTAGTAACCTCTGGTGCAAATCGGGGACACTGAACTAAAAATAAGGGGACTGTGGAAGCATAAGGAAATAAGAGAACATTTTGAAAAACTACTCATACAAGTCTCATCTGTTGTTTAATAAAGTCATAGTGATTACATTATTTTCCAAATAAACACACAAAATGAAAATTATAATAGATCAGTGGTTAAGTCCACTAACAGGTCTTAATAAGCAAGTGTTGGCAGGTGAGTGTGTCGCACATTGTTGGGAAGTCCAGCATGCATCAACAGGAATATCTGAGTATAATGACTTGTTCACAATATGATACAATATATGATGCAATAGTAGGTTATCAACATTTCAATGCAGAAAAAATAATCCACAAATTTACAATAAATTATGAAATGTAATATGTCACTTTAAAAACTATATATATTTTACATTTTTTTTGAAATGACACAAATTTTTTTAAAAAGTAAAAAGGTTAAAGAAAGTAGTTTTCCAGGGGGGCTGCGTTTAACGACAATGCTACTTGCCACTACTGTGGCTGCGTAAGGCACACCAACACAGAGGAGGGCTTCCAGCACAGGTTCTTTGATCTGCTTTTCTAAGAAAGCAACTCTAAGGGGTTAACAATTTTACTTTAATTAAATACACATATGTCATTCACTTAGGAGGAAAAAGTCAGCACCCTGAACTTCAGAGCAAATGCAAACAGAAATTACAGACAGAGAAAATATAAACAGATCAACAGACAGATTTCTGCTGACCATAGGAATACATACATAGTTACCAGAAAGAGAAGCACCAACATCTAGGTTTTCAAAGCCGGGAGTGAGGGAGCAGTGTCGGAGAGCTCCAACAGCTACCCAGGGTCTCATCTGGCCAAATCACCAACACTCCTCCAATAAGTGTGCCCCAAAGCAAAATGCCAAACTTAGGGCACATATACCCTGTTTAGGGCCCTGGAGCTTAGCATCTACTTAGAAAAGAGTGTGGGAAAGATCTTTAATTACTAGCACCACATCATATACATTATTTCCAATCAATGACTCTTGATTCAAAAAAAAGCAAGACTCAAAAAAACTTGATTGCCTTAGTACTGAGAAGCACTCCTAAACAAAAGACAACAAAAGGTCTCACTTTATTTGCTATTACATTTATGAAGGCAAGACTCAAAGGCACTTGATTGCCTTAGTGCTGAGAAGCACTCCAAAACAAAAGACAACAAAAAAGTCCAACCCTGCTTCCCATTACAGGACTAAGTATTTATTTTTAAGAAGGCATAGGCCAAATAAGTTTGGGAAACTCTGTCCTAGGGCTTAGCATGTATCATATCTGATACATCATAAGTTTTTACTAATGTTCTATCTAGTTATCTGATTATCCGTCCATCCACCTTTGATCTGATTTGATAAATATCTTTTAGAAGAAAGAAAGAGTCCACTTCCCTCTCCTCATTAACTATGTTATTACAAAGAGTGGGCATGTAGGATATAATACATCCATCTAGGATCAGAGAAAGAGACAGACTGAGAATATACAGGGGACATATATGAATGTGGAAAGACAGTCACTTGAGGAAAGAAGCAGCCTCAAGGAGCATGATCTCTTTAATAAGAAAAGAATTCCAATTTTGGATTTAAGGACTTCTAACATGGAGTTAAGAATTTAACCTTTTTCTAAATGTGTTCTCTAAATGTGTGCTTCACTCTCACCTTACTCTATTTTTAAGCCCACAGATTCAATGTGCACTTTATATTCACCCCAACTTTTGAGGTAATGCTTTGTACCATCTCTTCTTGCTATACCATCATAATTTAATGGAAAAGTAGGAAGGAACTAGGTTATGGAGGACTCCCTATTACCTCCATGTCAACTGGTAAATCCATAAATATTTATTAAACGTGTTCAATGTGCCAGGTGCTGTGCTAAGCACTAGAGATACAAGGAAAGGTAAAAGATAGCCTTTGCTCTCGAGGAGCTCTCACTATCTAACATGAGAGATAAAATGTAAACAGCTACGTGTAAACAAGCTATGTATGGGGTAAATCTAAAATAATCAATTGAGGGAAGACATTAGGATTAAGAGGGATCAAGGATGGCTTCCAAAGAAGACAAGATTATAGATCATACTTAAACTAAGGAAGTCGGAGAAGCCAAAAGGCAGAGATGATGAGACAGTATTCCAAACATGGCAGAAGCCAATGGAAATGCCTAGAATCAGAGCGTAGATATACAATGTTGTTTATCAACTGAAGCTCTTTGTAGTCTGGCCCCTTCATACTTTTCCAATCTTATTACGTTTTGGTCCACTCCATATCCTATGATCCATCTACACTGTCCTAATTTTATTACCTCCCACAGAACACTATCTTCTGCTTCCACACATTTGAACTGGCTGTCTTTCATCCCTGGAGTTGTCTCTCTCCTCACCTTCAACTGCTAGCTTCCATGATTTCCACCAAGACCTTTCTTCAGGATTTTTTTTTTCCTAGTCCACCTTCCTGCTAGTACAATCCTCCTAAGCTTGCTTATCTCTTATAATATATGCACAGTTACTTGCATATTGTATCCACCATTAGAATATGAATTCCTTTACAGCAGGGAGGGACAGAAGGAGGGGGAGAGAGGGGGAAAGGAAGGGAGAGAAGAGGAGGGAGAGAGATAGAGAGAGAGGGAGATCTAGTAAAAACACAGTGAGGTGAAAGTGTTTCTAAAGAGGGGATAGTTGACGGTGTTAGAAGCTATAAAGGAGTCAAGACAACAAGACAAGGACTGAGAAAAAGTCATTGTACCTAGCAATTGAGTCATCAGTAACTTTAAAGGGAGTAGTTTTAATTGACTGGGGGAGGGTGGGGGAAGGAAACCAGATTTCAAGAAGAAGTAATTAAGAAAGAGACAGAGAGAAGTACCAATTCTAGATTACTCTTCCTGGATGTCTGTGAAAGTGAAAAAGTTGAGAGATATGAGATAGTTTAAGGGGATGGAGGAGTCAAGTGAAAGTGATTCAAGAAGAGTAGATATGACCATATTTGTTGGCAGTAAGAAAGGAAGAGACAGAGAGACAGAGACAGAGACAGAGAGAAATATAGAATAATTAAAAGGACACACCCTTCAAAACAAGAGGTGAGGATCAAGAGCACAAGTACACGGGTTGGTATTGGCAAAGAAAAAGGCTACCTTTTCCTCTAGCATTGAAGCAACAGAAAAGGACTGGTATTAAGGATCATGAATCATAGAGTCAGATCTAGAAATAAGAGGCCATCTAGTTCAACCCTTTCATTTTATAGATGAGAAAACTAAGGTCCTAAATTAAGTGACTTGCCTAAGGTCACACAAGTCAACATTAAGTTTTGAAATGAAGAGTTCAATTCTAATTCCAATGTTCTTTTCACTGTACTATGCTGACAGGGTTTCCATTATGGAATTGGGAAGAAGAAGAAGACTTGTATGAATTCCCTATATATATTTTCATCAAAGTATACCATAATTCCCTCAGATGAGAGGGTGAAGTCAAGGTTTGGTGTTGTACCTTCCAATTCTAACTGCATATTGAGAAAACTGGGATGATGAATTAATATTCACTCATGCCTAATTGCCCTGAGAGTTTTCAATTATATTTGTATTTTTTTTGTACACATATACCAAAGTGGTAAAATAATGTAATAGTAAAATGTATAATATAACCACATAGCTGCATCTGTTTGTTACCTACAAACACATCTTAATTTTTGTAAATAAATAGAAAGAGATAAGAAATAATGAGTATGTGTCATATACTGTAGATCTAATTCCACATATATTTTAAAGTTATATCAAAAAAGTCCTATGACACAATATTGTAAAAATATTTGAGAGTGCTACAGAGTGTTTTCTTGTTCAAGCAATCAACAAATAAGTTCTATTTAGCACTGCAATCAGTTTCCCTGAACATTTTTCATTTAAGCTAAAGAGTAGCAAAATGACTTCATTCATCATAATCTCCAAATCTCTCTGTTTAGAGATGCTAGACAAGGGGTGGGGAACTTGTGGCCTTGAGGCCACATGTGGCCTTCTAGGTCCTTGGGTGCAGCCTTTTGATTGAATCCAAGTTTTACAGAACAAATCCTTTTATTAAGGGGATTTATTCTGTGAAGTTTGGATTCAGGCAAAATGCCATGCTTGAGGACTTAGAGGGCCATATGTGGCCTAAAGGCCACAGGTTTGGCACCCCTCTACTAGGTCTATGCACATGATCTCTCAGATACTGAAAGAAAAGATCAAGGCTTGATCATATGCACAGCAGAGGTGAAAACAAATAGGTGAGAGATATAAAAATAGATCAGATGAACTTTGGGACTGAGAGCATACCATACAGATTCCAAAGCATCCATGCCTACAAATCCTGCAAGACTCTCACTCATATCTTCCCTAAAGTTCATCCCAAGGGCTCCGCCCAACATGCTGAAGTCATTCTGAAGATATTTTTTTTTCACTTTCTTTCAACATCACGTGAGTAGTAATGGAGCACTTGGTCTCTCCACCCTCACTTTTGTCATACAACCAACCACCCTTCTCTTTCCGTCATACAATTCTTTAATGTTATATGATTCTTTTACTCCTGTTCTTATTCAATACTCCTCATTGTTTTTGTTTTTGTTTTTTTTTATCACAGCCTGCTTACAGCCAACATGTGCCTTTCCAATCCAGCTCATTCTCTTACTCCTTTCACACTGTGGGCCCAGCTCATTGCCCATTACAACTAGGGGTATTCATATCCATGGACAAGCTCTAGAAAGTAAATGCATGTTGAAATCTAGGCAATGCAAATGAAGACAATAGCATAATTTTCAACAAAGCCAAAGACTTCTTTTACTGGGGTAAAAACTACTGGACAAAACTGAAATCGATCTGCAGAAATTTGGATAGAAAGGTAACAAAATAAGAAAATCAGAAGAGAACAAAGTGATTATCATTCCTTTCTATGGCTGGGGTAAAAGTTCATGAACAAAGGATAAAAAGGAAAAGGGAAAGCCAGAAGAGAACATAGACAATATTGATTTCATATATTTTAAAGTTTTTGCACAAACAAAACTAATGAAGTTAACATTAGGAAAGAAACAACTAATGAGGGGAACTTTGTGGGTGGGGAAGCATGCTATTATTTAAGGAAATGGTTAGTATTATTCTGTGGCTACACTTCATATTGAGTGAGAGAAAATAGTATGAAATGAGGCTGAAAGGTAGATAAGCCAAATTATGTTCACACTTTATTGGCTGGCTCTCAGCCTCATGATCAGATAATTAAGCCTGACTTAGCCTTCTGGTTTACAAATTCTCAACAAAATAAGTAAGACCAGTTGCTAGCATGGTTGGACAATGAGAAGTGGGTGCTGGCTATTTATGTAGCTAAGAAGCAAAATCAAGAGGCCAAGACAGGGAAAAAATCAAAAGTTCAGTCAGGATTTAATAAGGTTTATTCATCCTATAGTATATTCAATTTATTTTGTTTCCTAAGAAAGAGAACTGAGACCTGGAGCTAAGGCATAGAATACCAAGAGGGAAATTTACCTGAGGGTAAGATAAAAGCTACTGAGAGCACTAGAATTCCTCTAAGGAAGGAGCAGGGAAGGAGGCAGAGCCCAAGGAAAGGGGAGAACTATAATAGACCTAGTCCAGTACAGGCACATATCTGAGATCAAGATAGGAGAGACATTAAAAGACCTAAGCTAGGGGGAGCTAAGATCCAGCCTAGAAATGGGAAGACCCCAGGATAGCCTCCACCCCTCAGAGCCAACACTAACACTGGTCTTCTATACTTACAGTATCAGGGAGAACAGAAGAGGACAGTGCATGTGTTAACTGACCTTTGGCAAAGGCAAAGTCTCACTTCCCAGGGTTGAATGAGCTTGTAGATAGAATATATCCAATAAAGGGGCACTGAATTCCCCTCTCCTTTTCTGTTTAGCTGATTCTCCTGAGTCATGACGAGGAGCCAATTCTGAAAAAGGTCTGGTGACCCCAACTGGACCATTTAAAAAAAATGTTTTTGTTGTCCTTAACCCTCTATGATAAACCCACCTCATTCTGAGCTTTAGCCCTCCTGATAGTGATGCAACCTTCTTAAGCATCAGCTGCCTTCTCTAAATCAGCGCTTTTAAATCTTTTCCCCTCACGACCCCTTCAGCACTTCTTAAACTGTGGGTCGTGACTCGAAGTCTAAATTGCCTTTCCTAGTCAGCATGCTGTAAATACCACCTGTGCCTTAATGTTTTTTGTTTGTCACCCAATATTTCATAATTTTTAACAGTCTATCTAGAGTCTTTCTGGCAGTATTAATGAGAAGCAACAGAAGTGGATACCAGTCACTCGGTAGAGTCATTCCCCCTCAAGTTCTTCTCTATGGCCTTTGTCCAATTTCCCTTAATTTTAGCGCTCTCCCTCTGTTGATTATCTCCAATTTATCTTATATATTTTTTGTTTGTCCATGGTTGTTTGTAGGTTGCCTTCCCATTGAGGGGAGCTCCTGAAGGGTGGAGACGATTTTTGCCTTTCTTTGCATCCCCAGCATTTAGCACAGAGCTGGCATATAAAAGATGCTTAATAAATGCTTGTTGACTAACTTTCTTACTTCTGTTCACTTGTTTCAAGCTATTTCTACTTCATATGTGCTATGTTTCAGTCAACTAGACTACTCAACACTCCTCAAATTATCCTTCTTAGCCATTTTCCACCATCACATAAAGGTGTGATACCTTATGTCTGTGCTTGTTTCTTCATCCTATCTCTAATCCAGTTAGTACCCATAAAAATTCTTCCCAATTTACCATTGCCACCAGAGATGCCACCCACTCGTATAGCATGTTGTACCTCTCTTATTCATGTATTATTTTCTAATTTTCCTGACATTACCTGCAAATTCCTTCAATAAAGAGACTGTCTTGCATAGAGTAGACACTAAATAAATATTTGTTGAATTGGGATTGTATTTATTTATATAAACAATGGAATTCTTCTAACTATGCATTAAATGTGTGTGCCTCAGCATGAATCCATGTTCTATAGGGCTGGTGGCTAGGGATAGAACAAGAGTATTGTGAGGCAAAAATATCCTTTTATTTCCAAAGGTTTACCAAAGAAAGGTGTAAGATGCATGCTTGTTATTACTATCCTAACTTATACATATAAATATATATTTCTTTACAGAAGAGTTGAATGATAGAGATTAATAAGAAAAATGACTAAGGCTCAGGTTCAACTCCATTATGGACTGCGATTTGAAATTTATCCCCCTCCCTCAAAGAAAAGTTATCAATTAAATTAGGAAAAATCAACAGTCTCCTTTGGGGGGCGAAGGGTAAGAGAATGGAGAGACATTATTTAACAAGCTACTTCAACTGATATATTAAAATGTTAGTGTAGACAGCTAAAGAGAGACTTTCAGAACACCCATATAACTGCCAATTTCACTTCTTTCAATAGGATGAGCAAATCAGTGTTTTTTTATTAGACCAGATCATTTTTATAGCTAATTAAATAGATCTTTTAAAAAGTCACCTCACAATGTTCTAAGATATTCAATATCAGACCTATTATTTTTTTTGAGAACCATATTACAGCACTATCAAAATAACATACATGTGCAGAAAAATATTTCACAGAAGCATTTGTTCACTCAACAAATATGTATAAAGTACCTTCTAGGAGCAAAACATTGTGCTTTGCCATACAAAGATTGAAATCAAAGCAGGCTCATCCCTTATATTATCTTGCACCAAACTAAGCTATACTACAATACAACTAATTTTCCAGGGAAGACTAAAATTCATAGTTGTAAGCTGTAAATGTTAGTGTTTCTTTTTAATGTAGTGATGGAGGGCAATCATTCAGGATACTCTAATCAGTTGATTTCTCTCCAATCCAAATGGTAAAATTAGAGAAGATAAAGGGTAGGTAAAAGATACAATGAGTTAAGGTCCTAAACAAAGTGAAAAAAAAGTTACTATAAATTCTTAGCCTTTTAAGAAGTATGAATATGTCCTTTCAAAAAGCTCGATAATACATGTTGCAAGTAGCATAGTAAGGTTTCAAACCTAAATACCCTGATTCCAAATAAAATGTTCTTTACATTATACCATGCCACTTTTCAGTTTCTCCCTTCTGTTTCCCCCAAGGATTTTGTGTGCTCTATGAAACATGGAAACAAATTATTGTACTAAAATCAAAGCAATGAAGTTTGACAAATTGGGAACCCTAGGGGAAGCAAATATCCATATAGTCATAGTTCAACCATACTCCCTCAATAGCCTTCACTTAATAATTTCACATTACTAAGTAGCATTCACAGCAAAATGACCTTGCTCAGATGAATCATTACCTTAGGTAAGAAACATTGCACTTTTGAAAGTAAAATATATTCCCATGGAGGAAAATATATGTAATTTGGCAAGCTGTGCCCAGCAGCTACTTGGTGTGGAATTGAGGAAGAAAGGATCTAAAAATATTTTGGATTTAAAAATATCTTTCCCTAAAAAACAAAAGGAATAGAAAGAAGAGAATGGAGTATCTCCCTAAGGATGTGGCATGCAATAAAATTTCAGCCTGTTAGGGAGACTGCAAAATTTCAAAGAATACAAAAGGTACCCTGATTAATGGTATCCAGGAAGCTTCTCTAAGCCCATTTGACATTTTTCTGGGTGGAACATCCAATTTGAGATCAGGTTGGAAGCATCATCTCTACTGCTTTACTATGACGATACTTCCAGTGTTACTTATTCAATGCTATGAATGCATTTCAAAATTTCTCAAGGAAATGGGAAAAATAGGTACTTGGTAAGGGCAGTAGATCATTTTCTTAATATGTCAAGAAAAAAATCTCATCTGCAAGAAAAATGAAGTAAAATTCATCTACTTTTAGAATTCATTAACAAAAATCCCATCGATTTTTGATAGAAAAAAATATGAATTTTAGCCTGAAGAAAATTAGGAAAATTTTAGTATTTTACATTGTCATTTCAATCATAAAATTTAATTTTCACAGACACGTTAATTTCACTCTATATCTAATTTGCAAACACTTGGCAAAAAAAAAAAATGCAACTTTTTTTCCTTACTAGTTCAAGAGAAAAATAATCGTTTCATCAGGCTCTACTGAGATGAATGATTTACAATTTACCTTCAAGCCAACCTTTCATCCAGATCATAATGAGTGAAATTTTAAGAATGTCTCAATGCCTGACGCTTGCTCAATCCCATATACACCATCCCCATGCTTTTCCCCTTGGCCTAAGAAGTGATTTATTAGGATTTAGAGGCTGCTGTTCAATTCCTAATGGGCAGATGTTCCCATATTACAGAAATACTCCCACAGTCAACACTACTTGGCTGCCTCGCTAATAATCTCTACTGAGAAATAAAAATAGAAACAATAGAAACTGATCTCCTACCTCTCCCCACTCCCCTATTTGCGCTAGAAGGATTTGTTTTGGATGCTGTTGGGAATGTCTGTCTTGTAAGCAGCACTAACCGATTAGTTTTTATTGATCATGAGCACAAACATTTATGGATTTCAATCTTGAATTTATCTTTAAAACTGAGGTTTTTCTTAAATCCTGTAGCTAATTTTGGGTGTGACACACACACACACACACACACACACACACACACACACACACACACATACAGGTATATACACACATACATAAATATGGACATATCAAATAACACTATTATATGTGTTTATGTGTGTATAATTCCTATATAATATATAAGAAAAGCAATAGTAGAGATGGAGATGGAATAGCAATGATAGACGCAGCAGAATATAAGACATTCACTTTTAACTAGAGATATGATCATTTATACAATGGTTATTAAAGTTAATTGGTGTTAGTAACATTACAGAGTAACAGATTGAGAGGGGAACAATCTGAGTCAGAGATGTTAAGTCATTTTCCCAGGGTTACTCAAGTAGCAAGTTATACAAACAAAATTTACCCTGAGATCCTCTCTTTCTGCATCTAGTACTCTCCCCACCCCACTGACTGTGTAATCATACTATTTTCAAAATCTTTAAAAAAGGGAGGAGAAATCCAAAATTATTGATGGTACATCATAAAAGGCACCCCCTTTTCTTTTCGCTTCGCAGCCTCCACTGAAGTCCACCATTGTTGCTTCAGAATATTGAGGAAGGTGGGGAAGGTTATCAATGTCGAGAGTTGTCAATGGCTATTCCGGTGGGGCACAAGCTGTGGAAGGCTCCCACAAGCTGTAAAAGGCTTTGAGTACAGGGCTGCTAATAAACTGCATGTCTGTTACTGTTATTGTTTTCTTTTATTTTGGTTTTTTATTGTGAACTCAACAAGCATGAACAAAAAAAACCATTTCAATAAACAAAGAACAAGGAAGATAACTTCATAAAAAAGAAACTAAGCTATAGTTATATGTACTTTAAAAAAATAAGCTATATGTGTATTCATGAGACATAATATTTCAATAGTAAATAAAAAATTGTGCCGTATCCCCTTCTGTACTTCATTTTGTTTTCTTTGATTCATTCATTATTTTTTATTAACGATTTTTTTCATATGTTCATTATTATCTACTAATCTAACCATGCTCTACTTCCCATGGTAGCCTCCCTTGTAACAAATAGGATTGTCCGTTATTGAGTAGCAGTCCAATGAAACTCAGTATCACTATCAGAGGAGTCGGCCACCAGGCAATTTTGACACTTTTTTTTTTCCCTAACCACACTCAAATTCATCAAACTACACACTAAAGTATGTGTGGATTTTGATCAGCGCCAGCATAGAGACTGATTACTCATACTGATAAAGTCATGGATCCATGAATTCAATGTCATTGAGCATATTTGGTTGTGATAATTATTTCTCCAGTCCTATGTCCAGCTAATTGTTCCTTTCTTCTCCCTTAATCCCTGTGAATTAGAGTCACCATGAAGAAAGGGAGCTCAGAGACTAACTAACCCATCTCCTTATTTTCCTAATGAAGATCATGGAAGGTAACTGCCTAAGCTCACACATGTGGTAAATGTCAAATGTGGGACTTGAACACAGATCCTTTTATCTTAGAGCCAGTATTTTTCCCAGTGTGCCACACTGGCATCAACATCTACAGAATCACCGAATGTTAGGATGCAAGAGTTAACAGAGACCTCAAACAACTTCTAGTCCCCCATGTTCCTCCACAGGAATCCCCTATTCCACATCCCCAGCGAATGGTCTTCCAGACTTTGACTGTGCTCTTGGGAAACCTTTCTCTATTCTTAATTATCTGTACTTAATCCTGTATCTCTTTCTTTCACACTCTATCTCCTTTCATCATGGAAACCTGGATTATTTTTCCCATGAAAATTTTTTCCCACTTCATCCCTATTCAGTGGTGCTGGTTTTCTCCTTAGACTTACTCCATTTTAACCTAAAGGGCAAGAACCAATGAGTAAACATTAAAGCAAAGTCACCAATATCAGCTTGATGTGGGGGTGAAGAACATAGACAGAATAATGACAAAAAGGAAAACAAATAGACAAGAGCTGTATGCTTCAAGAGAATCTGGGTTCCCCTTCCTTAGAGGTCTTGAAATAGGCTGAATGACAACTTATCAGGAATGTTGTAGTGGAGATTCCTTTTCTGTATGAGTTGGACTGGATGACTGCCAAGAGCCCTTAAGACCCTCAAATTCTGTGAAATATCACAGCAAGCCCAAACTTTCTGTGTGTCACAGCCTATCCTTTCAGGTTTATTCCATCTGTCTATATAACCCTACTTGGATCCTTTTTACAAGTCTCCAGATGTAATAACAATAATAATATAATTCGAATTTAGATAGCATTTTAATGTTCATAAAGTACTTTATCTATATTGATTCTCATAACCACCCTGTAATGTAGATGTTGTTATTAGCCCCATTTTACAGGTGACAGAAGTGAGACTAAGAGGTTAATTGAGTTCCCTGGCATCACACAGCTCAGAAGCATTTAAGGCAGTATTCAAATCCACCTCTTCCTAACCCTAAGATGAGTTTTCTATCCACTAAGTCATTCAGCCTCCTCAGATCACTCCCACTTTTCTGAAAGAGTTCAATACTTTGACCCCTTGTTTTTTTTCTCTATTGTATCACTTGCCCTTATAATAGTGACTTATTTATAATGATGTCCCTTGAACATGCTGGCTTCCCATTTTATCAATTTTCAACTTCTGTGGTCTATATCTTTATTCTACCTCAGCTACCCACAAGTCTTGCCAAACCTTAGATTTTATCATCATTCTGAACTCTTATACACTCATGAACTTGAACCTTGCAATTTCCTTATATTATCAATAATTTGTTCTTCAATGTTTCTGCCCAACTCCTGGTTCCTAAATCAAGCTTTCATCTTCAGATCAACCTCCACTCTTTCATTCTTTCTCTGTGTTTTCTAAGTTGCCTTTGATCTAGCCTTGCTTTCTTTCCTTCAAAGTCCGACCCTTAGGTCCTCATCTTTCTGTCACTGACATTCTCCTCTCACACTACCTAACTTCTCCATTTCTGTTCCCAAGTCTCTGAATTTTCCTGGAATATATCGTACACCAGTGCTGACTGGGTTTGGTACAAATTGATGTCATTTAGTCTTGCTTAGGTCTTCACTCTAGCATGGAAATCCTTTTATTCTTCCTTAATCGATTCACTTATATTCCCCACAGACAGCTGTTCCAAACTTTCTCCTCTGTCCATAAGCTTTTATTGCCACTAATAGCACTAGTTCTTAGAAGATGCCTTCACTTACCATTTTGTTAAGAAAAGGGACTTCCTAAGGCTCAAATTTAGCCATTCCAGTTGCCTTGTCAGTAAATTCAGTGATCCTTTACTGTCTCTAGCATAAAATACAAACTCTTTAATTTGTAATCCAAAATCCTATCTATCTCAGAGCTGAACTAGCATACTTACTCTTCCCTAAAATTGGCATTTCATATCTTATCAATTATGCCTTTACACAAGCTGTCTTTTGCATTATGAACGTACAGTCTCCTTACCACTGGTTCTTGAGATCTCTGACTTCCAACTGGACGTAACCCATGTGCCACCTCTTTCAAAAAGCCTTTTCTGATCTTCCTGGTCACTGATGTTCACAGGTCCCTTAAATTATCCTGTCTGTAGATGCCTGTCTACATCTTCTATCTTCCAATAGAATTTGAGTTTCATGAGATCAGGACTATTTTTTTCTTTTTTCTTTTCCCTTTTATATCCCAGACCTAGCATAGGAACTTACATAGAAGTACTGCTACCAAAATGTAAAAAAAAAAAAAAAGTTTGTTCTATTGGCTTGGATTGGCCCCTCTAATTTGTTCCAAGGACTGAGGAAAAGGTGACCTTTCTCCTTGCCAAGGATAACTGCTCTACTTGTGCCCTTGATCTTAATACCTTCCATATCTTCCAGGAGCTTGTCCCATTGATTATTTCCTATCTCTTATCTTCAATCTCTCCTATCTACTGGCTCCTTCAACACAGCTTATAAATATATTCTAGTCTTCCCTATCCTAATAACCTTTCTTTGTCCCTTCCACCTTCTCAAGTGAATGCCCTGCATCTCTCTTACCTTTACCAGAAAAAAAAAAATCTAAAAAATTAATTCTCCATTGCCTCAATTTCCTCAGAATTCTTCAACCCCTAAAATTCTTATTTCCAATTTCATAGCTATCCAAGCTGGTTTATTAGAGGTTATTAGTGATCTGTTAATTAATACATCTGATGATCTTTTCTCAAGCCTTACCTTCTTGACCTTTCTGCAATTTCTGATACCATTTATCATCTTATTATCCTGGACATTCATTCCTTCATACTACTCACTCTGTCTTACCATACCTTATTACTCCTTTTTGCTGAATAACAATATTTTCATAGCATTCTAGTTTTTACAGATTCAGAAATTAAGGTTCAAGGATTTTAAATGACATCTGCATAGTTATACCTATCACCTCCTGGCCCCATGTCTGGCTCCTTATGCAATATACCAGGCCTGCACAACATGCGGCCTGCCAAAGGATTTTGGGTGGCCTGAGAAAAATTTTTCACAGGCCACCTGAAATCCTTTGGAGGGCTGTGGGTTATGCAGGCCTGCACTATACCCTATTGCCTCCATCTTCTAGCTACTTATGATACGTACCAAGGCTTAGTCCTGGACCCTTTTATTTTTCTTCTCTATACTCTCTGGATTTGTGATCTCAATTGGTTCCAAGAGTTAGAATTTCATATAGGAATCTATGATTCCTATGAGGAATAATATGATTAGGACTTACTTTTTCAACATTCATCTGGCAACAGTGTGGAGGATGGCATAGGGTGGGGAGGACTTTGGAGATAAAGTGGACAATTGGGCAGACAATGCACTAGCCTGGTAAAGAACTAATGAGGATTCCAGTTAATCTGGAAGCAATGAGTATAAAAAGGAAGGAACAGAAGTGAAATACATTGTAGAGACATAATCAGTAGGATTTTGTGATTACTTAAAAATAGCCAGAAGAAAATGTAAAGAAAAGAGTCAAGGAAATGTTGAGATAATAATAGTTATTATTAGCATTTATAAAGTGCTTTAAGGTCAGCAAAGCACTGTACAAATGTCTCATTTTATTCTCACAATGATCCCAAGAGGTAGGAGCTGTTACTATCCCCATTTTACAGGTGAAAAAACCGAAGCAAAGAGTAAGGGACTAGCCCAAGGTCACACTAAGCATCTGAGGCTGGATTTGAACTTGAGACTTCCTGTCCAGCATTTTCTCTACCTTGCTGTCTAGCTGCCTCTAGATGAATGGCATAACTGATCCAATTAAAAGGGATATAGATAGAGATTAGACCTTTGGTTTCATTGGAAAAAAGGAAATTCCTGCACGGTAAAACTCTCTCTTACAACGCAGAACAGTCATCTCTGAAATTTGTCACTTAAAAAGGCGCCTGTTTCACTGAGTGGGTAAACAAATTGCCCAGGTTCACTAAGCCAGTACATATCAGAGGCAGAAACTGACTGTAGGTCATCCTAACTTCAAGGACAGCTATTAACCACAACAAGCTCCATTTCATTACAACTAGTTGTCATAGTGGATAGTGTCAACCTGAAAGTTTGGTTAAAAGAGGCAAACGAGTTAGGTGATATGTAAATTCATATTGTTTATTCCCTTAAAGCCAGCAGAATATATACATGTATGCAGTCAGCCTGACAAAAGGAATGAGAAGGTTTAAATACATTTTAGAATCATCCCAATTCAGGGTGTCTGTGTCACTCAAATTTATGATCTCCATATATGTTTAATCATGGTATGAGAAAGGAATTTTCTTAATTGGATAGATGGCAAATACAGTAAGGTAAGAGAGTTGTCAATTGAAATTATAACCCAGGACATCTGTGTTTTCTTTACCATTACCATACCATAACACATTATACGTCCGTAAAATATTAAGAAAAGAAAAAATCCCATTATTCAAGATAGCGTCTCAGGTTAAGTGTCTCATCCTTAATGGCCACAGACAGAGGAAAGAATGCTCTTAAGTCAGCCCCATCTGGCCTTGTTGACATAGGAAGAGGTATTCCCTGAGCAAACTTAGAGAATAAAGAAGGAAATATCTGTCAGGACAAGGAGCTTCTTTTTTCTGGTTGATTAGTTCACGCTCTGGCCCTCATTGGGATTCAAATATTAAATGATTATCAATAGTGATGGACTTAAAGTTGGAAAGACCAGAGTTCTAATTCTGCTTCAGAACTTTACTAGCTGTGTGAGTCAATTTATCTCTCAGTTTCAGTTACCTCATCTCTAAAACGTATATAATATCAGTTCATACCTCATAGGGATCGAATGAGATAATATTTTAAAATGCTTGCAAACCTCAAAGTTTTACCTATTGTTACCTACCAAAATGTTATCTGTTATTTAATAATATTAACAACATAATTGTTATTATCAAGAGAGATTGGGAAGATGATTGTAGGATCAATCTATTTAAGAGAACTATAAGGGTTATTTGTTTTCCCCTTTTTTACAATTACTATATACCTAATAACTCTGCATACATTTCCCAAATCACAGATTTTATCCTTGGACATTGATTTTCAGTACTCAACTTAGTGAAAGTTCATTCTAAAAAGGCTGTTGATAAAAGAAACACAGTGATTTTAATGAATTCAGTCATTTGGCGGAAAATTGGCATCTTAAGGATTGAAGGAAATTATGGGTGAACCAAAACATTAGACCTCCCCTTGGAGTTCAATCTTAGCCAGAAGAGATCATAGAAATTTATCTGGAATGGATGTGAAGTTCTCACCTGACCCAAAACCAAATTGAATAAGACAGATCTATGTAGATCCCATTCTAACAGGTTTCCAGGGAGAGGTGTTGCTTTGTGGACAGTGGAAGACCATCCAGCACCACCCTAAAGCTGTTCTTAACGCTCTATACAGAGAAACGGCAGCCTACTATTTCAAATATGAATAGAAAACTGAGTGGAATGAAAATTGCATCTAGTGAACAAATATAGTTGCAAAGCCTTTCAAGGGCATCTCCATGGTTTTTCAAATGTTCCCTCCTGTTTATGTTTTGGTATACCATGTTTAGAGGTGGAAGATACTTTTGGAAGGCTTCTAATCCTACCTTCCCAGCATTGCAGGTTCCCCCACCCCCATTGTAATACAGAGAAAATCTATTTATTTACTTCTTGGGAGAGAATTTATTAATTTCAGGCCAGTAAACCTGAGATCTCTCTCTGTCTCTCTCTGTCTCTCTCTCTTCTCTCCTCTCTCTCTCTCTCTCTCTCTCTCTCTCTCTCTCTCTCTCTCTCTCTCCCCTCTCCCCCACTTCTCTCCCTCTCTCTTTTTTGTATGTAAATTGACAGGGTTGAATTAATTATCTGTACGGTTGCTTCCAGCATCCAAATTTTGCAATCCTGTAGCTTTTGTTTTTCCAACTGACTTTTCTCTGTTCTTTCTTCTATTTGTGGTCATATGCACATGTTCAATCATCATTTAGTATATAATAAACTTTTCTTTACTTCCATATGAAAAGAATGCTATACTCATGATATTTGTTGTTTCTGTTATCATTCAGTTGTTCAGTCATGTCCAAATCTCAGTGACCCCCACGGAGCATAGTGCACAAGGCCCTTCTATCCTTCACTCTCTTTAAATCCATTTAAGTTCATGTTCATTGTTTCCAAGATACTATTCATCCACTTCATCGTCTGCCTTCCCCCTTTTCCTTTTGCCTTCAATCTTTCCCAACATCAGGGTCTTTCCCAATAAATCCTGTCTTCTCATTATGTAGCCTAAGCATTTCAGCTTCATATTCAGTATTTGACCTCCCATAGAATTACCTGAATTAATTTACCTATTGACTCATTTGATCTTTTTACTATCCAAGGAACTCTGGAAAGTCTTCTTCAGCACTACAGTTCAAAAGTGTTGATTCTTTGGTGCTCAGCTTTCTTTATAGGTAATTCCTAGATACCCAATTACTTGTTCAATCAAGCTTGACCATTACAGTACTTCGATTTCTACATTTTCCTCTGTGAATCACTTCCTAGTTCCACTCAGTCTGAGCCGTCTCTCATTAATTTTGGCAACCAAGAAAGCAAAAATTTTTACTTTTGACTGAAGACCTTTGAAATGATAAACCAATACAACTCCTTCATTTTACATTAAGGAAAGTCTAGTCCAGTTTGTTCAAGTGATTTAGCCAGGGTCAGCTTGTTAGTGGCAAAGCTCATACCTGAACCAAAGTTTTCTGACTTGTAGCCAGTGATCATTCCACTCACTCACCTCACATTTCACAAATCTCCAATGTGGTATAGTGGGAAGAACACTGGATGTGGATTCAGAAGACTCGGTTTTGAATCCTGGCTCTGACATTTGCTACCTGTGAATATGGATAGCTTATTTTATTACTCTGGTGATAGTTTCGTTAGGTGATAAATGAGTCAGCTGGATTAGATTAGCCATACATTACCTTCCAGTTTAGATCCTAAAACCTTAAGATCTGCAGCAGAAGTGCCTCTCTGGTTTCCAGCTCATTGAAATTTCACAGAATTAGTCTTTTTCCTAGACCCACGGTACTCTGGTTATATACCCTAAGCTGTTCCTAACTTTTACTTCCTTTGGAGTTGTTTTTTTTTTCTATAATCAGAAAACATAATCAGGGCAGGGCTTACACTTGCTTACCTCTATGTAGAATAAGTAAGTTCCTTCAGGAAGGGCAGGGGACTGTTTCAGCCTAAACTTTTTGTCCCTATTCACCTAGCAAGTGACCTTAATAAATATTAGGTAATCTAACTAAATCTAGAAAATCATATTGGAATCACATGACTTACAGTTGAAAAGGTCCTAGGAGGTCACTTAGTTTCATTTGATGGTTATGGAAATTTAACATTCAAGTTTCCTGTTTCTTTTCTTTAGAGTATAGCTTCTCTGCAAGGAAAAAAAAGATTCAAAAGAAGTTTAAGCTTAATAAGTTAGGTTCTAATAATACCATTTCAGTATTGGAAAGGATCAGTTAGTTCATCCTTTTTAGGTAGGAAGTTCCCAGATGTGGATTCCTTTTTAGCTTCCTAGATTCCTGTTCAGATAGCACTTGTTTTTCTATGTAGCACTTATGTTCCCTGCCTTTGAAGATCATTTGCAGTTCTCAGACAATTTGATTAGCTCCTCTGGTCAAAAGAATTCATCACCTTTTACTGATGTACATCTCTGAATTCAGCTAGGCCAGTGTTAAAACTAAAGATAGAGTCTTGTTACAGATAAAGTTTGATGACCTTTCATTTTGATACTATGTTCTAGTGCTTGTACTCCATGACACACAGCCTTCTAGAACCCAGGGTTACCGATGAGGGCACAGTCTCTGGGAACCCTTTGGAACCTGGAGTACAGTCTCTGCGGGAACCCCCTTGAACTTTCCTTGAATCTTCCCACTTGATCTGGCCTTGGCCTGAGGCTATAACCTTACATTATCATTAGGCCCAAATCTCTACTTAGCCTTGCCCTTTATTGTCCAGCTACTTCCCACCCTTAATCCTGATCAAAATATCTATACCCTAGCCTTGTTACCCTAGCCTTCTGTTGTGTTTCATCTCCAGGTAGCCTTCAGCTATTTCTCACCCTGGAGTCTCACCTCATCCGGGTCCCATCAAGCTCCTCCTTAGACTCTTCCTCAAGACCCTCCCTAAACCCCTCCTCTAGTCACCCCAGACCACACCTCAATCCCTCCCACAATCTTTGTGTATATAAGTCTCATCTTGCCTCCATGAAGGTGCACAGATTCAATCTAGTTTAGTCAATTGAATCTAGTTAGCTTGTGAAAATAGGCATCGCAAAGGGTGGGATTTCTTAAGACAACCCATTATGGCAAACCCTTAATAAACTTTGTCTTTTTCCTTGGCTGAGAAGGCTTGGGTCTAATTCTTTTGGCAGGACCCAGCGTGTATGTATTTTGGGTTCTTTAGTACCCCTAGAAACCTATGGTTCCTTACCATCATCATTTTTCTTTAACCTCTTCATTACCACCTATAGGAAGAGATATTAGAGCAGAATTTTATTGGAGAAGGTTCAAATAACTTAAAATTTCTAAGCAAGAAATGTTGGTACCTGACAAAATATTTTAAAGCATACAAACAGATAACGTGTGTGTGTGTGTGTGTGTGTGTGTGTGTGTGTGTGTGTGTGTGTGTGTGTCTTGCCCAGGATCACACAGCTAGTAAATGTCTGAGGCCAGATTTGAATTAAGACGATTCTTCATGACTCCAGGCCTGGAGTTCTATCCACTGGGACACCTATCTGGCACTGAAATAATGTATACTGAAGTACAAATGACTGAACCAAACATAAGTACTAGCTGATCAATATATTTAAGGGTCTTTTAGTAAAGCCTGGTAAATTTGTTTTGGTTCTAAGAGTAGCCCCCAAATTCCACAGCCTGAAAGGTGGTAGATTTTTTATTTGTTTATTTTTTGACTTGTTTTTAAAGCAAAAGGCAGAAGGAGAACACAGCATATTACCTTACAGAATTGATTCCCACTCATAAATAGGGACTCCAAATTTTGTTCCTAATGCCTGAGCACATGTAGAAAAAAAATTCTTTCTGGGCTTTTATATAAGCTGGAGTATAGCCTTGGTTGCCAATGACCCATTTCTTTAGAGAACAGAACTCAAGCCTTTCCAATATTCATGAAAGGCAATGTTCTTCCTATTGAAAAGAATGGGCCAGGCCTGAGGGCATTATCTTTTCAGATTACTAAAATAGTACCATTGTGATTCAAAGGGAGCTGCTTAACTATTCCTTTAAACCCAAATCACTCTGGCTCTCTCTGATTGGCCAATAATAGGTCCCAGCCCAAATCTCACTTGCTCATTTTGGAGATGTAGATCTCTCAAAATGAGTGCAAATAGCAATTGTTGTCTGTTCTGTCCAGAAACCCTGAGGGTCTTCCCTTCTCAGATCGATTCTTTTGGGAAGGCAAACTAGACCATCTTTTGTCTCAATTCTAACCTAGGCTTTAATAACTGAATGGGCATTGCCTCAGACATACTGAAACCTGGGAAAGACCTTAGTTTAAAAAGCTGAAGGTCTCCCACTGCGTCCTGGACCATCCTCTTGACTTTATGTTATGGCACTGGGTTCCAACTGGAGGAGAGAGTGAAGCTGATGACTTTGCCTCACCTAAATCCTATTCACTTGCAAATCAAGACATCCCCCTCCTAAGGTTTTTGGTCCTTTTTAGAATGAAAGAGGAACAACTGAGTTGAGCTTTGCCATTAAATGAAATCCTCATACTTTCTAATCCCAATTTCTTTCCCTTTTTCATCTCCCTTAATCTCTCATATGTCAGATATCATGGTTATTTTTTTCATCTTAGCCCTTTCTCTTTAGACCCCTAAAGCTCTATGGCTCTCTTTGCATTCCTTTCATCCTTTGATGGATACTTGATAACCATGAAGGTATACTAACATCTACCAATTCCATAAAGTTCCCAGCCTCTCCAATATTCACATCCACTGTAGCTCATTCATACATTTGCTTATATGTCACATGAACTAATTCCCAAAAAGTTTTACCCAATACAGCTAAGTGGCAATACAGCTCTGAGTCTGGAGTCAGGAAGACCTGAGTTCAAATGTAGCCTCAGACACTGGGAAAAGTCACTTAACTCCGTTTTCCTCAGTTTCCTCTTCTGTAAAATAAGCTGAAGAAGGAAATGGAAAACCACTCCAGTATCTTTGCCAAGAAAACCACAAATGGGGTCACCAAGAGCCAGACCTGACTGAAGATGACTAAACAACAACAAATATGCTAAAACCCTTCCCCTTATTCTTTTAGTAGTCTGGGACAGAGCTGACCAACCTTAGGTTATCTTAGGGCTGCATTAAAATAAAATAATTATTCAAGGGCTGCACCCAGAATAAAAAATAGAGTACACTAATAGAAAATGGGGGAACGTGCATCATCAATACAAGTGGCCAAGGCACAAAGCGTGAAAGCAAACACAAAACAACAAAGCAACAACACAACAGTATAAAAATAGGTGCATACTGTTAGAAATATGCTTTGCACTGAAATTCAGGTATCAAGAGCAATTTGTCATTATTAAGGAATTCAAAAGAATTGGTAAATGTTCCTGGCCAGGAGCAGACTCCACCCTTCTCTAGGAAGAGGGAATGGGGAGTATAGGAGTGAGACCAACTTTATTCTGTTAGTCTGACATAGATTGATGCACCAATCAGCTCAGTACCTCCCTTCAGAGAATGGATTGGTCTCCTTTCTGGGTTATAATCTTCCCTATACGAGCCCAACATGCAACTCCTTGGTATGTTCCCCTTTCCTAAACATATGTCCCATGTTCAAAAATAGCAGAAAACTCTTCCCTGTGGGTATGTAAGGTAATATTCCATTAGCCAATTAAGCATGCATGGTAGCCATTTGTCCCAGTTTTCTCTTCAACCCTGACTGTTACCTGGCCAGTTTAGACCAGTTTTCCTAACATCCTGGATAACATCCTGAATCTGTGGTTTCTGCAAAACTGCAAACTTTATTCCCATTGGTTGGGGACCCTCATCCTGGTTAATTTTTAGTCCTTCTTTGTTCAAGCTGACACTACATTAATTATTCTGTGGAACTTAATTAACTATTCTGTGGAAACCTAATTTTCCCTAACTTTTACCAGTCTCTCACAATACTGACTAGTCTGCATCATACAGAAGGAAAGCATCCCACAGGTTAATTGAAAATTCTGTGCAATTTGTTCAGTCCGTAATACTGCTTAAAAACACCAAAGAAAATTAACATCAACAAGATTATTTATAAGTGATGGAATTAAAAAATCTAATATGCATTCCATGCAAATTATTATTTTAGTTTTTCGCTCATGAAAATTAAAACCCACAGGCAGGCCACATAAAATCACACTGTGGGCCACATGAGGCCCACAGGCCATATTTTGGACAGCCCTAATCTAGAAATAACAAGGTGCCACTCAATGTCCATTTTTTTTTTATTTTGACAAAGTATCAGCCTTTAACCTAACCTAGGCCAAACCCCTCTGTATGAGCACCTGATTCCATCTTTTCCTGTCTCCTCCAGCAGACTATCTCCATTATCATCTTCCCCTCCTCTACCTCTAATCTCTTCAGGGTCTTCTTTTTAATTGATTGCTTTACTAGTGCTTTCAAATGTTTTCAAATGTCTCCCCTAAAATCCTTAAGGGGGAAAAAGAGTTCATTAAAACCTACCATCTCTTCATCTTATGTATTTTTCCTTTTCTCAAATAGCAATTTTTAGTTATTATACAACTAATATCATTAGTTATTACATAACTATAACAACTATATATAACATAATTAGTTATGTAACTATAACACTTATATGTAATATAATTAGTTATAATACAATCATAACATTTAGTTATCTTTAATTCACTGCCTCCCTTCAAATCATTTCATTCACTCCTAAACCTTTTGCAATCTATCTTCTAACTTCATCATTGAACTGAAAATTTTTTCTACAAAGTTATCAATAATCTCTAAATCACCAAATCGTTTTTTTCCTCAATTCTATTTTTATCCTCTACCTATCTGCTGCATTTGACATTGCTTTCCACACTTCTCAATCTCCTTTGCTGGCTTATCATGCCTCCTTAACTGTAGATGATCCTCAATATTCTTTGCCAGTATATATTTCAAATCACATGGGTTTAAACTATCATCTCTGGGCAAATGTCTGCCAATTCTATATATCCAAAGCCAATCTTTCCCCTGAGCCTCAGGGCCATATCACTGGTATTTGTCTATTGCACATTACAAATTGGATATTCCCAAAACATCTTAAATTCAACACTGTTTTCCCTGTAAACCCTTCCCTCTTCCAAACTTACTTATTTTTCTGGTAGAGACCACCATATTTCCATTCTCTCAGTCTGTTACCTCAATATAATCCTGGGTTCTTAATTCTCCCTATAACCATTTTATGCAGTTAGTTGAAAAATCTTACCAAATTTACCTTCACGACATCTCTTGCAAGTGACACTTTCTGTCCACTCACAGAGTTTAGTCCAAGTTCTTACCTCTTTTCTAGATTATTTTAATAGCCTTCAATAGTTGAAGAGTCCAGATGAAAAATTTCCTCCCACATAGAAATAACTAACACACTTCATTGCTGCTCACAAGGGGAGGAGAACAATTGCTAATGATGGGGTGCTTTGGTGCCTCTGCTTGGACCCTAATTCTAACATTTCACCTTAGCCTCTGCTTGGGTGCCTGTGCCTGAACCCCAATTCTAAAACCATATCCAGTTCTAAAATCACCTCTCTCCCTGTCTTCAAAATACTGTCTCAGGCAGTTCCTCTCCAGTTCAAGGGCAGTATGCCCTAGCAAAATACTTATCTCTCCTTCTGATACTGCAGCCAGTTGCACCTATAGAATTTATTAGTTTGGACTCCCTGTGTACATGCTAAACTGGCCATGTCCTGTTTCATAGAGATATTTACTACTCATTGGCCTATCATGTGCATGCTAGTGCCAGACATATGTATATTCCCTTACATTCATATTGTCTAACAAGACATTTGATGGAAATAACCTGGATATTTCTAGTCAGCCCTGACTGTTAGTTGACTTAGTGACCTTTCAAGGCAAAAACCACACCTCCAGGTAGCCCCACCTTGGGCTATTTCCCAGTGAACTCTAGGTAAGATATCTGCTCAGTAGATACACGAAGTGCATGTTACTTTAAGAACTGACCACCCCTTAACCACTCCCTAATCCCATACCAAAACACCTAATTGACAAGTTTCACCCCAAAAACTCCTATAAAAACTTTCCCTGCACCCCTGTAAGGTTGCAGGTTCGCTAAGAAATCTTGCCTGCTGAAAAGCATAATAAATCTTTGCCACTTTGACTTGAAGAATGCTTGGGTCCGCAAATTCAGTCCAGACATCTCCAACCCTCTCCAGTACTTGGGTCCTTGAGCGGTACTCCCCATCAATGACCCCATCTGAGAACTCCAGTCTTGGGGTTACTGGACCTTGTCTCCTTCAACACTAGCATATGGCACATGTCTTCTTTCTCTAAGTGACAGGGATGTGGAGAGGACAGGACTGAGGGACAGAGTTCCATCTAGCAGAGCACAAACCCTTCAAGCTGGCTGCTTGTCCTCACCCTTTTCCCTGCTGATACCCCAGTTCCCCTGAGATCTATTCTAAAGATGAACTGCTCCCCTGCCCTAGATTCTCTGTTTCTTAATCTAGTTTAAACCACTTTTCTTGCCTATTCCAACTGAATTGCCATATTCACAATTTCCCTGCATTGAGAGTTCCTCAGAAGCCTCGGTGCATTTCTATATTTTTACCATAGGATGGTTTTAGGGGTCTGATTTATATTTCTCCCAGGAAATTCCATGACATAGCAACTACCATCATATAACTTTTCAGGAGGGAGCTTTGGGAAGGTCCCTCTCTCCTATTCCTCTTTTCTGACTTCCCACTGTCAGACTTAATTAATCCAGTCCACTTCTTGTCTTACCTCCTATCTATTAACAAAATATTGCTACCTTTCTCCTCCCTTTCTATAGTCATTTGGGGAAAGAAAGCTAAGAATTCTCTACTGCAAAGTGATTCCTGGATATAAAACAAGCATAAAGGATCCTGTCCATTTAGGAGACTCTACAGTTATTAATGTATTAACCATGTGTCAGGTTATAATTATATCATCAGGGGAGGCAAATCTATTGAGGTTATCATACAGCCACAGTCAGATAGTCTGTCTCAGCCATGGAATTGTTCCCTCTGAATGGATCATTGCCTAACTGCAGTAATTAGGAAATCTTCCTTTGTGAGATATGTTTGTTTGATGGCTAAGTAAAGGGAGCTTTAATAGAGCAGCTTGTTTGTCTCTGTGCTTTCCATAGTGTTAGTCAGGAGAAGGTCAGTGGATAAGCCCCCTAGGGCAATCCATTCATCTTCAGTAATGAGCATAGTTAGGCCCCTCTATCAATAATCCTAACTCTTCAAGCTTCTAAAGATTCCCTAGAATTCTATTGGTGTTATCATGAATGGTATCTAGCTCCCTGACCTCTGTCTACAGCCTGCCATTTTGCAACTGGGTATTGGTAGTTACATGACAGATTTTGGCTATTTGTCTTATGCATGAGACTGCCCCTGCTGCTCTCACCACCTCCCTAAAAAGAGCTTCTATCACTGTGAGGAACAGGCAAGGCATAGAATTCCAGGCTCCCTTGGAATTGATTTCTTGCTCCTGGGCAAGCTATGTCTTAAGAGCCTTGACTCTGTGAGTGCAAGAGAGCAAGCTCTCTTGACCAATGAACACATTCGTAACTTAAATTTCCTAGGTATCTGGTCACTGGGATCCCCACGGAAGACTCCCATCATCCCAATACTTTCCTTACAAACCCTTTATTTCTCCAAAATGTTTATTTCTGTAGTGTGCTTTTCATTTCCAGTTCTGTACAGAGTTGTTAGTATGGGGCAGTCTAAATGAAAATGTCATCTCACAAAAGTAGGAGTAGAAAGTTTCTAGCAAGGACAATCTCAGTGCACAGTCTCCAGCCCATAGTGGACAGCACATAGGGGTATCTGTTGTTCTAGTTGAATGCCCAGACATTCTTTGGGCTTGATCTTATGTATTTTTTTTAAAAAAACAAAGAACTAGTATAATGCCAGTGGTAGACAACCCTATTATCTTTATGACCAGTAAAACAGTAATTTAGAAAATATCTAGTGAGGAAGAAGGAGCAAGAAAGTAAGAATGAGGGACATATAGAAGTAGAAAACCCTAACAGTACTATTCCAGTCAGAAACTGAAAATGGAGACTCAGGGGTCACTACATTCATACCACACAAACTAATTTTCACCAGAAGACATCTTCTAATTGATCTACTTTGCTCATGTCTCACCATTGCAATCCATCCTTCGCATTACTGCCAAAATAAATTTCTAAAAATACAGATCTGATTATATTAGTCACTTATTCAACCAGCTCCACTGGATTCCTACTGCCTCTACAATCAAATATAAAATCCTCTGTTTAGCTATCAAGCTCTAACAAAACATGATCCCCAAAACCCTGGTTTCTAGCCTCATTGTATGTTACTCTCTCTCCTGCACTCTAGAATCCAGCAATAGTGGTCTTCTCTCTGATATTTAATCATGATACCTTGTTGCTCATTTCTATGTCTGCCCTAGCCATTTTCCATTCCTGGAATGTACTCGCTCCTTACCTATATGTCAGTCCTCTTCCTTTAAGATGCAGTTCAGGTACTATCTTCATGAAGCCTTTTCTGACCCTCTAAAACTTCTAGTTCCCTCTTCCCAAACTACCTTGCCTTTAGCTATTTTTTTTTATATTTTTGTACCTATTAATTTTATATTCATGCTCTCCCTATACAGATGTATGTACTTTTTGTGTCCCTATTAGGACATAAGCTTATTGCAAGCAGGAATTATTTTTTTCTTTGTACTCCTACCCACATTTCCTAGTACTATGCTGACACATAGGAAGTCCCTAATAAATACATCTTAATTGATTTTCTCTCTTTCTCATTATACGATAAACCCACTTTTTTCTGATTTGATGTACTGTTTACACTATTTCATCTGAATAACAAGGGAAAGAAGGGAAATTCCTGATATCATAAAGCTCAAAGGATATATTTTCATTTATGATTATTCCTGACTCAGTCTTTCATGGGTACATATAAGTTTCTGTAATTTGGTGCTATGGTCACTTTCTTCAAAAGGTGGTGCAAACATCCAGTGATATTTTTTTAGTTATGATTGCTGTCAACTTGTATAAGGAAAAATACTGATGGATGCAGCCAGTATGGCCTCTGAGGTAATACAATTCTTTCAGAAGGATGTTGGCATATATTAGATGATATAGAAATTCCCTTTTAAGTGTTTTAAAACTCTGGCCTTAAAAAAAAGGGGGGTGGGAGTTCAACATTTCCATACTAGCAGTCATCACCCTGGCACACTCCCTGGCCATTTCACAGATCACTGATTAGCTGTGTTTATAGGTCACCTCATTTTGTATGGCGAAGAGACTATAGAGCAATAAGATAGCTCTTTAAACAAACGCAAGGCTGTATATTCATCTTATTGAGTCTTATTGCACCCATTGCCCTGTGAAGCTACATATTTTGTTCCCATCACGATGCTACTCCCAAAAATATTTGAGGAACTTCTCCTTCAGAAGTGACTTCAACAACTGAAGCAGTGATTAATCAGCAAACATTTATGAAGAAGTCCCTATATTCCTGGCACTGTGCTCAAAAGCTAAAGATGCAAAAAATAAAAAAACATCTGCTCTTAAAGAAATGTCATTCTCTTTGGGAGATAAATTGTAAATAAATAAGAATACACAAATTATGTAAATAAATACATGACTAATTTTTGGTAGGGAGAACATAGGAAGCTCTGGGAATCAGGAAAGAAGTCATGTGGACGATCCTGTTTGAGGAGGCTTTGGAGGGAAACATTTTTGGCATGAGGACAGCCAATGCAAAGGCATAAAGATGGGGGATAAAATTGACCAAGAAGGCCAATTTGGCTTGACTTAGAGTGTTAGGGGAGAAGAGTCAGGCATAATAACTTCAAACAGGGACACTGGGGTCAAGTGATGGAAGATTTTAAAAGCCAAACGACTTTAGTTTTTATTCTAGAGCCAATACATAAACATTGTGATTCATTGAGTAGGAGACAGACATATTTTTCACCTTTGTGATGAATGTATTGGAAGGGAAATACTTGGCAGTCTTTAATTATTTAAGGGTTTCTTTGGTTTTAACATAAAGTCAAGACTGATTCAGGAAAAGTTTTAATGATAAAGGTGGGTTACCAAGTTTGGAGATTTAATTGGAGGTTCAATCATGAATTGTAGCTATAAACCAAAAAGAACAATTTGAGAAAGGAAGGGATCAAATTAATGTAAGGCAGAACTATCCATCTCTGATTTTCCTTCCATTTCTTTACCAAGAAAGATGTTCAGATCAGGACTGAACAAAATCAGTTAACAGAGAGTTAGAAACACAATACAAGTGAGGAGATAGTAATGTTACCTAGCTACCCCGAATGAGTTCAAGCCACCAAGCCTGGATGAATTATATTACAGTGTTCGCAAATAACTGGTTTATATGATTGCTGAGCAGCTATCAGTGAGCTCTAGAAAATTAGGGAGTATAGGAGAAATGTTGCCTGATGGGAAGAGGGAAATTTCTGTTATTTTTAAATGGAAAAAACATTTTCAAACATTTAATTTATAAACTTGACTTTGGATGCTGTCAAATTTTATTAATTTTAAGAGTAGTTAGAAAGGGGGGAGTTATTCTTTAAGGCAAAATTGATTCATCTAGATCAGGTCATGAAAGATTGACTTTAATTCCTTGACAGGGTTAGCAAACTGGTTTATGAAGGTAATGCTATAGAAGTAGAAGTAGTCTACCTGGATTTGAACAGTGTATGACAGTTTTCCTTGCTATGCTGGTGAGCAAAGTGCAGAAATGGAAATGGGATACTAGGATAAGTAATCATATTTAGACCTGATGTGGGAAAAAAAAGACCTGAAGTCTAGACTGATTTAACCTTGATTCACACAGCCTATTTCCAATAATGATACATATTCAAGAAGTAATAAGGATTAACAACTGAAGAAACAAATGATAGAAAAAGAAGGCAAGTTTTTCATGTTGCACAATAAATGAATAACAGGTATCATACAATTGATTTATTGTACCCTTGAACTTAAAAGAAATCAGGCAAATCAAAATTCAAACATGGGGATAATCAAGATAGTTTGTAGGGGAAATGAATTAATATTTCAAAGGAAAAAACTTATTCCCACATTCAAAATCAAGATGATAGGGTAATATTGAAGAAGAGAAGAGGAGAGAGATAAACCTATAAACCCTACTTAGTGTAGGAGGATGTGACTGGACACATGAAGAAGTCATCTTCCACAAGACAAGGTCACACATCTTGTTACTTCCACTGAGGGGAGAATGTGGTTTAGTATCTAGAGAGAAATGAATCAGAGAGGGAAGAACAGTTGTCCATAGTTGAAAGAAGGATGGCAAAATATCAAAGTAATAAGCAAAGAGAGAAAAGAAAACAAAAATAACTGGGCCTTACTCCATACTTACTTTCAGATTTGGATACAGAATAATTCTAATTGCATTCCATGGCTTCCACTGAAAATTAGCTTTTCTGTGGATAGCTTCCTTTCTCTCCCCTCTTCCCTCCCCACCCACTCTCCCTAAGAAGTCAAGCAATTCAACACAGGCCACATGCATACCATTATGTATAACCGTTCCACAACACTCATGTTGTGAAAGACTAACTATATTTTGCTTCTTCCTAACCTATCTCCCTTTATTGAATTTTCTCCCTTGACCCTATCCCTTTTTGAAAGTGTTTTTTTTTATCACCTCCACCCCCATCTGCCCTCCCTTCTATCACCCCCCTTTTTATCTTCTTCCTCCTTTTTTCCTGTGGGGCAAGATACCCAATTGAGTAT
>CM053622.1:689990625-690020092 GCA_028646595.1 Phalanger gymnotis | reverse complement strand
TCTGAGCTCCTGGGCTGAACCTAGATGTTGGTAACTATGAATTGTATTGGGTCTGTCTGTTGATGTTTGTACTTTGTTTGTAATTGGTTCTGAAGTTCAGGGTGCTGCCTTTTTTCCCTGAACTAAGTGAATGATATTTGTGTGCTGAATTAAAGTAAGCTTGCCAACCCCTTAACCTTGCTTTCCTTATTAAGGCAGATCAAAAGAACCTGTGCTTTGGCGGGTGCTGGCAGCTTTCTGGGTGCTGGTTGTTGGTGGATCTTGCACCCCCACAGAAGCTGCTAGCCAGATTGTGGAAACACATATCTACAGGGGTCTCAGAGAATATTGATTCAAACACCTAGATTTGATTTCATACAAGTTAATAGACATTTATCATTGCTCCAAAACTTGGTACTCAGGAGAAAATGGGCACTAGAACCCACAGCTTCATATACAGTCTCTCAGGACTCACTGCACAGGCTGAAGAAAACGTCCATTGGAATTTGGCTTAAGAGTCAGTTTTTCCTGCACTCCACCTAATTAACCCCCTTTCCTACACACTCTTCATTCTCCTAATTTATTTTTTCTGACTCCATAAGCAGTGGCTCATTTCTATTGCCCCCCCTCCCCCTTAGTGCCAACTTCTTGCTTTCTTAAAGCTTTCTAAAATAGCCCAGCTTTCTTAAAGCTTTCTAAAATTCTAAAATAAATAAAATTTAATTATAATAGTAATTATAAGCAAATCTAGACCTTCACTACCTCATTTGAATTGAGATTTACTTCTTGGCACTTTCAAACTCAAACATTTGCTAGTTACTGTGCATTTCTGTGGCTGGGGGAAAAAATTACCTGGTTGTCAACCTTTTGATGGGGAACTTATCCAGATGTTCCTAGTCTGATCTTCAAATGACAGACATGCAGTCCATTCCTGGGCTAATATACAAAGTTTCTAGAGATTGGGAGGATCCTCCAGAGCTTGTCCTATCCTGGAATAGCTTTCAAGAACCAAGGTCAACTCCATGTCTCAAAGAAGAATCTCACAGAGGACAATGGATGTAATATATGATATTCACAATAATATATTCATAGCCATATACCTCATATCTAAAAATTAATCCTGACTGATAGCTACATCAGAGAAACTATTTAGTGCATTTGAAATGTATGTCTACTTTGTGTTCCCATTCTACCTATAGCTTTCATTTTTTAAAAAAAAGATATTAGAACTCTTTATAAAATTTTTAAAAAGAATAAAAAGTCAACCAACACTTAAATGCTATTATGTGCCAGTTACTGACACAGCACTTTCATGCTGTGGATAAAAAGTGTCAGGATCCAAAGCTGCCCCTCTCTTTTTACTATTAGGAGACACTCTGTTTTCTAGAGCTAAGGCCTAGCAAGCAAGCTGTGCCCTGAGCTTGGCATAACAATAATCCTGATAGAACTGATAACAATATTCCTGTTAGAACTGATAGTCACCGAGCTTGGGCAAGCACCAACAGGCCCAGACATGAAGACCTGCTATGAAAGGACTTCTTGTCACCAGACAATTTTGCCTCCCTGTTACTATTGTGCCTCACCACTGTTTGATTCTTTATTTAGCCATAAATACATAAATCAAGGTTTAGCCCCACTGCCTTGGGTCTCCAGCTAGAGGAGGCCCCAACAAATGTGTCTAATTTCTCTCCCCCAAAGGAATAAAGAAAGCTTTTTGCTTTTAACCTGTATGAGCTGTTTGGTATTTTTGGAGTTAACAGTGGTGGCAAAACCTCTGTGATTCTTTGGTCATTTGTTAACAGAGTTGACAAAAGTTAAAAAAAAAAAAAGCACAGTGCCTTCTTTTAAGAAACTTATGTTCTAAAATGGTTGACACATTACAGAACCAGGTAGAGGAAAGGTAGGAGCTGGGATATGGTGTCTAAAAGGTCTGGAATCAAATGTAAAGCTCCTAATATTGCAGCAATAATGGGGTCCTGAGGAGGGGTTTTGATCCATGGCAATTTATCTATGGAAGAGGAAAAAAAGTCAGTATTTTTTAAGTAGTCAGTATGTGTCAGGCACAGTGCTAAGAACTGGGCATAAAAATTGTTGTGTTTGTCCTTCGTTCTCGAAGAGGACCATGACATCAGGGAAACCATGACATGACTTGCAGTTGACTTTGATTTGAGTGAGGGAGGGCTATGCAAGGTCACCAGCCTCACTTTCTCCCCCAGAGCCATCTGGGTCCAGTGGCCTGATATTCACCAGGATGACTAGAGGTGGCTCAGGATGCATTGGGAGATCCTGGCTCTTTCAGGCTAAAGTCTTTTCAGGTTCTCACTTTGAGTGAGATAATTCCCATTAGGTGACTAGGCCTCTTCAAAAAGTTAATTAAGGGATCGCCCCTTTAATGAAAAACTCAAAAAAAAAAATCGAAGTGGGAGGGGAAGATCCTTAGGGCTCCTGCCCAAAAGAGAAATGGTTACTATTTAGTATTTACATTCACTCCGTGCTAGAAGAGCAGAGACTTATTGTCCAATCTATGAGTTCCAGAGTGAGTTGGGTTTAAGTTTTGGTTTTTGAGAAAGAAATCTAGCCAATAAACCCAAAGTTAAGGAGGCAGCCTTGGGCCATTGAAATGCACCTTCCTTTGGGGAGAGAGAGGGGAAGGCGGAAGCTACTCACAAGTTGTGTTTGTCCTTCATTCTGGAAGAGGACCTAGACTTCAAGGAAAGAATGACATACCTCACTCAAAGTGTGGGGCATAAAAATACAATCCAAAAGAATGACAATCCCTGCCCTTAAGGGGCTTACATTCTAAGAAGAGACAACACATAAAAGGGAGTTGAAAAAGGTTTCAAGAGGTATCCTAAGGGAAATCAGGAAAATGAAGGTTGGCTAGATTCTGCTTTCCTCCAAAGTGAAGATGTTATGAAAAACTTATAGTGGGACAAAGGGGCCAAAGGGGTTGAGAGAGAAAGCAACTGACAAGAAAGTCCAGAGAAAAAATCAAGGTCAATGGATGAGTCTTCAGACAGTTGACAGGATGTTGACCAATTCGTTAAGCTGTTATTTGGGAGTATCTATTGACTTTAGAACAAGGACCTGAAAAGTTAGTCTCAAATCTGTATTCTCCCCAGTTCTGTGTAGTGGGCTATAACAAGCAGTATCTTGGTAAATGTTTAATAACTGGCTTTTTGGGGTGGGGGTGGGGAGTATGAATACACACTTTCAAGTTTAATCTGCATTATGAAGAAATTCTCCATCACTTTCTTAAGTCTAAGCTAGCATTGTAAAACAAACCAATGGCAATATTCCAAGTGGGCATAATCAGATTAAAATATAATTGGGAAATTAAAATAAAAGTTTAAATGCCACAAAAGATAGATAACATTACATTTTTAAACTAAATCAACATGCATCCCCCGGGATCCTTATACAGATTATTGGCTCCTGTTTTAAATTGTATGACACCCTTGTTTGGATTCTAAAGAAACTATAAAACATGGGAGAGTTTTGAAAATGAATTATGTTTATAGCAGGCCTGCACAACATCCAGCCTTCAGGTCGCCTGTGGCCTGCCAAAGGATTTCAGCAGCCTGTGAAAAATGAATGTAAAGATTTAACAAGTGCTTTGTCCTTGTCCCGCTAAACCTGCCTTCCACTAGTCACTGTTGTACGCATTATGTAACTTGGCAGGTGGGTTGCCATTGTGCACTCTCTCCTGTTTGTCACATGACCCGCGGCAACCAACCATCCTCAGTCTATCTCTAGTCTGAGAGGAGCTGCAGTCATATATTTTCACTGTATTTTTGGTTGTTACTGGGGTTGAACAAAGTGAGTGTAGCCACACGCCAGCTCTGAAGCTCTAAGGGATGAGCAGCAACAACCATAGGGTTTCTTCCCCTCCCTTTCTGTGTAGGCTACTCTCCAAATCACGTGAGTGTCTGGCGCTCTCTCCAAGGTCAGACACTCAGTTCAGTATTTCTTCACATGTGAGCAGTTGCTTTGGGGATTTTTTGGTTCTAACATTAGAGTTTTGGGGGTAACTTTGTAAAATGGGTGATAAAAACACCAGAAGATCAAATCAGAACAGTGTTTATTCCAGAGTGGACAAATAGATACTTGTTTACTTACACAAGAGAAAAAACAATGTGTCTTGTTTGCTGAGAAGTAACAGCTATTCGGAAGGAATACAATCTTCCTCACCATTTTGAATCGAAACATCCTGCAAATTGGACACTAATGAAAAACAAATTAAAGCATCCAAATTGTTGAAAAATCTCAGGCGAAAAAATCAATTTTTCAGGAAAGCAAACTAAGAAAATGAGGCAGCTAAAGTTAGTTTTCAGATTTCTGAAGAAATTACTGCTGCTGGGAAGTCTTTTACTGAAGGTGACTTCATAAACAATGTTTGCTGATTGCAGTTTCTGGATGATGTCCCACTTAGCAAAAGAATTAAAAAAAATTAATATGATTTCATGACAAATAAAGATCTTTAATAAGTGTAATTAATTGATATTAACTGAAATTTCCCTTTTTAAAAATATGATTTATTTGCAAAAATAGTTTAACCACTAATTATACCTTTACTTGGAAAGTGAACTGTTAAAAACTCACCTGCAACCCAGAGTTCAACCTGTTTTTAATTTTGGTGCCTCCCTACTGCCAAGTTGTACAGGTCTGGTTTATAGTATTGAGAAGTAGCAAGGCACATTGGATTGTGAGCTGGTTTTAGAATCAAGAAAAACTGAGTTCAAGTTTTCTACCCTTGACAAGCTGTTGCATATACTGCGAGCCAGACTCAGCCCTTCTAAGTGCCCCAGCAAATTTTCTCAGAGAAAAAGTTATTGATGAGTTTCTGATTTTATCAGGAGAGGGCATATCCACTTCAGAAGTTCCCTACTACACAGGTTCATATCCTCTACCTTCAGAATCTAGAATCTAGCTCTAAAATTTAGCTATGATTCACTCATACTGTTAGGGATTAATGAACCTGACAAAAGGCTGTGATACTGGGCTCTGATAGGTGATACCTTACTTTGTCCGTAAGAACCAGACCTCTCGGTCACTTCATGGACATTTTCAAACTATGCCTATTAAAGTAATTCTAACTTCTGACCTGCTTCCCCCTCCTTTTTATTATTGCCTTCCAGAATTAGAACATAAGCTCTTTGAGAGCAGGAGCTGTTTTGTTTGTATTTGTATCTCTAGGAGTCAGTGCCTGGAATATATTATGTGTTTAATATTTTTTTTCATTCATTTCTATACTCTTTCCTTCCCCTCTCAGAAAAAAATAACTGCAAAGAGTTTCCCTCACAATGATCCTGGAGATAGGTAGTACAAATATTATAATCCCATTTTGTAGACAAGGCAATGAAAGGTCTGAAGAGGTTAAGTGACTAACATACTTTCACACAGCTGAGAAACATCAAAGGTGAGATTCAAATCCTGGTCTCCTGACTCCAAATACAATACTCCTCAGGCCTCAAATGATTTAAGATATGAAAGATTAGATGCTTAAACAAATATAAATGAAAGTTACTAACTCTAACACATTAGAGTTACTAACATAGTTACTAACACATTGAATATTCATTCAATCTTTCACTAAATGTTGATTGGGTTCCTACTATGTGCATTATGCACACAGCCTTGATTCCTTGACAGATGCTATTGCCTTGAAGTTTAAGTACATTTAGAAATGAGTGCATAAAACAGGATGGTGTATGTGTATGTATTTCAGGAATAACCTTCAGAGGCCTATAGCCTCTGTTAAAATGAATAAGCTTTTCATAGTGATAGTGGTTTTGAAAGAGGGAAACATGATAAACTTTAATTAGGATCTTGGACTCAGGCCATTCATTTCCTTGAGGCTAATTCTAGTGGTGATAACTAGGAATGATGGTACTCACCTGTGCAAAAGGGAAAAGTTTTCTCATGGCAAAATCCATCAGAATTAGGAGAGTCCCCTAAGGACAGAATTGTCACTTCTGAATTGTAAAAAGAATGAGAAAATATGTTGATGGGCAGTAGTTCCGCATTAGCACACAGGGGATGACCTAGCACCTTTCCTGACTCAAATTTTAATGATCAGATCTCATGATAGATCTTTCCATATTAATGGTTGCACTTACTTTTTTTTCTAATAGTAATTTAACACCTCTAATGTTCTTGTAAACTATTTTAAAAAATCACAATTTCTTTCTTTAAAATTTAGCTAAGATTAACTTATATTGCATATATACAGTCAGGTATTAATAAACATGACAAAGGACACAGACTTGAAATTGTTTTTGTTTAATATATACTGACAGATACATGTGTCCCCCAAAACCTGCAGAGAAGATTCCACAGGCACCTTGAATTGCTGGTGTTATGCACATATGAAATTATACCATTGCTAATGGGAGAGTTTTAAGAGTGAATTAGAAAGCATCTGGAAAGTACACTGAGTTCCTGGTTACATATCTAGCAAGAACCAGGAGATCAATGTACACAGTAACAACAGTACTGTAACAATGGTCAACTGTGAAAGACTTAGCTGCTCTGATCAATACACTGATCCAAAAGAATTCCAAAGAACTCTTGATGAAAAATGCTATGAATCTCCAGAGAGAGAACTGATAGACTCTGAGTGCAAATAGAAGTATAATTCTTTCACTTTCTTTATTTTTCTTGTTTTTCCCCCCAAGATGGCTAATATGGAAATATGTTTTGCATGACTTCACATGTGTAATTAATATCATATACTTCTCAAGGGGTAGGGAAGGAGGGAGAGAATTTGGAAGTCAAACTATTTTTAAATTAATGTCAAAAAGTATTTTTTACATGTAGTTGGGATATATAACAAAATAAATAAAATATATTCATAAAAAGTATTAATTCCTGAAGTTACAAAGAAAAAATGTAAGAAAGAGAATTCAGTAGCAAAAATAAACAAATAAATTACATGAAAAATAAAACTAAAAATATTTATGCAAATTTTAATTATAAAAATATTATTTTACTACTTAAAGTATGAGTTATCAATTTTACCTTACTTCCCAATATTCATCACCATCCTCGTCTATTCTGACCTTTTTACTAGAGTCAACAAGTATCAAATTGAATGTTGATTTAATTTTGGAGGTCTCGGTCTCATTTTTTTTTTGTAGAATTTCTCCACCTATTTATCCTACATAATCAGTATTAGTGTATGAGCTGCAGTCTTTCATTTATTTATTTATTTTTGAAGTAGTCTTTTAAAAAATAATTCTTATCAGTACTGTACTATGAGATAATCATATGTCCCACAAAATTATGTTTCCTAGAAAAAGACTCATTACCAAAATTTCAGTTATACTTGAATTAGCTGTGTGCATAGTTAAATGACCAGGTGGTCAGAGCAAAGATCTGAATTAATAAAAATCTGGGAGATGGCAGGTGGGACAAAAGGAATAACAAGCAATTGAAGCAGCTCAGTCCTTAGCTATTTAAAGAACTAATTAAAATTTTTTAAAAAGTCAAAAATGACTTTCGAAAATGACATTGATGTCAAACATTAGATAGAATGTGAAGCAATATAAATCAATTGCCATAGCAAGGAAACCAAAAAACATAACAATTCACTTTCAAACACTTGAATTGATTACCAATTAGAGAGAAATGGTGGCCAAAAGCAAAACTCATTCGTAATATAAACATTTGTAAAATCTCACAAAGAAGCACAAGTAATGATTATGAGCAGCTTTTTATAAAACAAAGAGAACCAGTAAAGGGAAAAACCAATTCAGAAAAGCTTAGCAAGTAATCCAACCAAGCAAAATCATACTGGGGTATGTAAGACTGAACCTGGAAGGGAGACAAGAAACAAAATTAAAATGGAGGTGGGAAGATCTACATGGATTTTTATAACAATCTGCTTCCATCATTAAGGAGTGTAGAGTTGCCACACTTGAACTCTAATATCACATCAGTTTTGCTTATAAAGAACGGGATGTAGAAGTGACAGTAACAGACAACAAAGACAGGGAAAAAACAGTAGGTTTAGTCCAAGTGTATGTAGAAGAAATCCAAACTGGAGAAAAGGACATTAAGGGATTATTTCACCAGATATCTGAAGGAGAGGATGATATTGAAGCCTTGGGGGGAAAAAAATCAGACTTTATTAATACTATACCCCACCCTCCAAAGAAGATGTGAGACCATAAACCATTTTGAACTTTATGCATACTCTTCTACCTATACAAAAAATTTATGGGATTCATTAGTGTCTTAATTGAAGGCAACCTCAGTGAGAGTATTGTTAGGAAATATAAAGGTTTTTGTAAGTAATATTTAACAAAGGCTTACAACTTTACAATTATAGAAGATTCTACTCTGCTTTATTGTTTGTGGACTAGGAAAATAATTTAATTTAGAGAGTAAACCACTGCTTCAAAGATTTTCATTAAATACAATATATTATATACATATTTGAAATATTATATATATCAAAATAATATTAGTTTTTGGAAGATACATCAATTAAAAAACTATGCAATAACTTTCTAATCATAAATACTTTGAGAAGAAAAAGAGAGAGAGATGTGTGCTAGCCAAATATGTTAGCCAAAATGATGGGAAAAGTAAAGTGTTTATTTGATAATTCCTGTGGATCAGGAAGTCCTCCAGAATCTACTGGTTGTAGATGACATTGTATTTGATTCATTCATCCCCAAAACACTGCAGGACCTCCATGAAGATACACATAACCATTCAAAAGGTTTTGATCTTGATTATAGACTCTGGGAATATCCTTGAATCCTACCTTGAATCTTGTCACTTGATCTGGTGCTTGCTTGAGGCCATAAGCTTTTCATGCCCAAGTCTGTTACCTCTCATTGTCTGTTTTGGATTCCTCACCCCCACCCCCACTTCCCACCCTTGATCCTATCAAAATATCTATACACAAATCTGTTACCCTTAAATTAGCCTAGCCCTGTATTGTCTGTCATCTCCAGGTAGCCTTCAGCTATTTCCCACCCTTAATTCCATTCCTGGAGTCTGACCTCACCCCAGTCTCCCCAGTCCTCACAGACCCGTCAAGATTCTCCCTAAACCTCTCCTCTAGTCACCCCCAGACTACTTGGGCAACCCACGATCTTTCTGTATATAAGGCTCATCTTGCCTCCTTGAAGGCACTCTGATTCAATCTAGCTCAGATTCAATCTGGCCTACAACAGAAATGCTCAGGCTCCTTATGATTCTACCCAATATGGCAAATCTTTAATAAACTTTGTTTTACTTTACTGAAAGAAGACTTGGGTTGAATTCATTTGGGTAGGGCCTAGCCTGTTGGTATTTTGGGGTCCTGAGCACCCCCAAAACTTCAACAATCTGACATCCACACAGAAAAAAAGTAGCTAAACAGCATATGCCTCATAAAGCCTTGAGTAAAATGAGCTCAGCCTACATTTTGGCCTTATTTCTTACTTGAATGTTACATATACTCTTGGAAAACTAAACTATTCCATGTTCCCTAAGATATTCTGTCCTTTCTGAGTTCTGGGTTTTTGAGCATGCTATGATGTCCTCTCTCACCAAAACTGACAACATGTACCTTCACCAGACAAAATTGTAAATGTAATTTCAAGGATTTTCCAAAGATGACCAATCAGTTTGGCCATGGCCTTGTATTTTCCTGTGGCATATCAATTAAAAAAAATTGGGAAAAAGTAGAGATGGATGAGGCAGAGGTCTTTTTATTTCAAATTTATTTCCTATTCTTTTTTTTTTTTTTAGAAATAAGAATCCTTGAGAACATGTCCAAAGGACTAATGACAAACTTATAGTAATAGACTAGGGAAGTAAAGAGATCCTTCTTTGAAACAAAGGCTAGTGGCAGGGAAATGGGATACAGGTAATTCACTCCTTGGCTTGGAAAAGAAAGAGGGTAACAGGGAGTCAAAAATTACTCCTGAGTGTGAGTGTGTGTGTTGATAATCATTTAATATCAATTTAATAACCTCAAGCTAGAGCCTGAAATAATCAGCCAGAAGAAGAGCCTGGACCTAACAGCTTTTTTGTTCTCTGAGTAAACTCTGAGAATACCATTTCCTATGTCAACAAAGCCAGAGAGGGCTGACTTAAGAGCATTCTTTCCTCTGTTCTTGGCCATTAAGGATAAGACCCTTAACCTGAGACACTATCTTGAATAATGGAACTTTTTCTTATCTTAATATTTTATGGGCACATACTATGTTATGGTATGTTAATGGTGAAGAAAATACAGTAGTCCAGGATGGTAATATCAATTGGCATTTTGTCAATGCTCTTATTTTATTGTATTTACTACCTATTCAATTAAGAAAATTCCTTTCTCATAGTATGATTGAACATACACAGAGATCATAAATTTGAGTGACACGTATGCTGAGTTGGGACTGTTCTAAAATATATTTAAGCATTCTCATTCTTCTGTTCAGACAGATTTCATCTGCCTTGATACATGTATATATTCTGCTAGCTTTAAGGGAATAAATAATATAAACATATATATATATATATACGTACATATACATACATACACATACATACACACTCACACATACATATGTCATCTAGCCTGTTTGCCTCTTTTAACCAAACTTTTAGGTCGACAGTTGGTATATACAATATGTATGTATGTATGTATGTATACACACACACACACACACACTCACACACACACACACATTCATTATATATTCTACCACTTTTTGCTTTGAACTCATTTTCAGTATGACAAAAGGGTATATAAATATATGTATATATGTATGCATGCATATATGTATATAAAATTTCCTTTTGCCATACACTGTTAACGAAAAAGTGTTAATGAGGGTGAGTTAAAATGGATACTATGTACATGGACTGACTACTCATGATTCAAGAATGACTCAGTCCTTTCTTATACTGGGTGAAATCCCCATACTGTTCATTTTATTCGTATTACAACAATATGACATTTCCCCAATTTATTTCCAAATTGACTAAGAATATCTCTGATATAGTCATTAAAATCTGCCCTCCAACCATGTTATGTATGTAGAATGGGACTCAATTAAGTCGTTGAGGCACTCAAACATAAATACTAAGACAATGTTATTTTGGTATACCAGTAAATTAAAAACAATCTCACAGTCATTTGTTAGAGCCAAAATTAAATCCAGAAAAAAGCGACAAACAAACAATAAAGTGTAAGTATCAACAATAACATAAAATCTCTGATGAGGTCCTGAACCATTGGGCCTTACCACTGGCCCATGATTTCTACTCCCAAGCAACTGTCAGACTGCCTCACCACAGGTAAAATAAATACAGATTAACTTTGAGGGCTATTGAACACTGAAGATTTCCTCAGCGGTTCATTTGGTCATTTAGCACAAATGTTTCAGTTACTGAGAAATGTCGGATAAATGCTGTGTTAATGGCCCTTTAATGCCTTCTTCTTCATATTTGATGGGATCATCTCTATGTATCACACATCCATTAAAGCAGTATGATTTAAACTACTGTGTAATTTTTTTTTCCATTCAAAAAGTGCTTAATAAAACAGTCATGGTGCCAGCCCATGCGTGGGCCATACACCATTTGCAAGCATAAAATATTACTTTCTCATACACTAGAATTTCTAAAAAGACTGTGATTCTCACCTTCGTCTACTTCATTGTAGCATCTATAATTGAGCTATGTTTTGTATTGCTAGTAGCAGTTCTGAGCCTATGCAGTTAAATTTGGAATGTCAGGCTGTACTTACCTCTGCAGATGAAGGATCTTTTAAATCCTATCTGCTTACAGCAGCGGCTGATTGTTCAAAAGGAGGAAAAGTTATATCCTGTATTGTAGAAGTGATTTTACCACCAACCTATCATTGTACTGAATTTTAAGATCTGTTTCTGGTGCCTCTGTATTCATATCTTAGCCTGACATTGTGATCTCAGTTCTGGCCCTTCTTCATCCTGGCTTTTTGGTTCCTCCAATAATATGCTGATTCCTAATTTGATCTTGCAATTAGCTGATATTTCTGTATGTCCTTGACTTGTAAAACCTGATTTCCTCTCACTTGCTTGATGCATTTCATTTTTACTACCAGACTTGAGGTCTGCCATTTTTTTTGTTGACTACAACCATATCTTAGTGGATATCATCTCTTAAAATCTACATTTGTGTTTATATATGAACACATTCTCTTGGACTTAACATTCCTCCCCTGGTACTGATAATGCACATGTCCTTAGAATCTTTACATCTGTTTTTCATTCTCTCTTGCTTCTTTGTGGAAACTTGCAGCAGTACTTTAGCCACCTTTATGGTAGCTAAAGCCTTAGTGTGCTAACAGTATTTGTTTTAAGATGATATCAGTAGCTAGAGTCATAACTAGGACAGAATGAGTAGGTCTTTGTCCAAGCCACTGAAATTTTAAAAGCAATAAAATTTTAAATAATGATTTTAAAGTTTGTGCAATATTTCAGTGTACTCTATTTACATTTTACTAGCATTCACATACCTTCAGCTACATAGAAATAAATGATAGTAGCACTTACTTGACAACAACAAGTAATTAAATAGGAAGCGACAAGATAACATTCTTTTGGAGTCAAAGGACTTGGGCTTCATTCCCAGTTCTGTCACTTCCAACTCTTGTGATCTTGGATAAATTAGCCAATCAACATATATTTATTAATTGCTTACTATGTTCCAAGCATAGTATAAAGCACTGAAAACACACACACTCACAAAAAGATGTCCCTGTCTTCGAAAAGTTCATGTTCTACACATTGTCAACTAGTGCAGAGAAATATGGTTTAATTAACAATCAAGAACAAACTAAGCATAGATTGATATTTTATACTTTTAATAACAATATAATACATCATATGTATTTGTTGAACACTTTTTATATTATTTGTTAAACACTTTTACATTTAGTATTATATGTTACAACTAAGTAGATATAATTAAAAGTAAATTGGATGAACAAGGAGATCTTAATAAATTGCAAAAATTTATTCTTTTATCAATTATAAATTATTTTCCTTAAAACTGTCTTTAATTTTCCCACTTTCTTCAAAATCCCTGAGTTATATGGTTCTTGGAACAGAAGCTATGAGTACCTGATTTTTGTTCTTCATGAAAATATCTTTACATCATCACCTTGAACATAAAATCAACTGAAACAAACCATCAGTTGCTAAGGACATTTCCATGCATTCTATCCATCTAAAGTCAAATTATCAACTTCAAGAAGGGAACCACTTCTCATTCATAAACCTGGTTCCTATTAGGAGATTGAGGAAGTTGTTTTATATGTTCAGACTAATAGTAATAACACTAGTGATGATAATAAAAACTTCACAAAAGAAAACAGTTTAAAAAATAATTAATTTTTCTAATAATGATTTAGTTATTCATGCTAAATATTAGCATTAACATAATTTCAAATAGGACTGAAACATTGCCTTTGCCTTTTTTATTTGTATTCTTTCAAATAGTTTATTTGATTGTTCATAAACTATGTGGGGAGTCTCATATCCCACCATAGTTCATGAAGTATCTCAAATGATATCATCTAATTTCCAATTAGAGACCAAATTAAAATTACCCATGAGATACATAATTTCTTTTAAAATAGGGAGATAATTTAATAATCAAGGCATCAATATATTCTCTAGTGCCCTCATTAGAGGAATAGACATTAATTAAAGCAATCATCATATCATTTATCATTTGTTACAAAATAAGATATCTTGCATTTTTATCTGAAGTGATCTTAATTGGATGAAATAAAGGACATTTCCAAAGTTAAATTATCAATACCCTTTTCTCTAGAATCAAAAATGATAAAAAAAAAAAACAGGTAATCTAAACAGTTTTTCAAATGCCCAGTCATCTGAATAATATCATATGTCAGAGAGTCTGCATGGTTTACCAGAAAGACCAATGGCTCTGGAGTCAATATCCCTGTTTTAAGATCTCAACTCTAACATATACTACCTGTATGGCCTTAGACAAGTCATCACTTAATTTCTCTTGGCCTCTGTTTCCATATGTATATGTATATGTATACATATATATATATATATATAGTATACACACACACACATATATATATGTATGTATATATATATGGAGGAGGTTATACCATGTGGCTTCTGAGATTCCCTCTAGCTCTCAGGCTATGATTCTATGATCCTAGAATGCAGGGAGATATGCATTTCCATAGACTATAACAGGATTATGATTATTAAATATATAAAGCAATGGATGAGTAAATGTGGTAATTTAACTTTGGAAGTATTATTTATTTTATTCCATTAAGATAACTTCTGATGAAAATGTAACAAACACACATACACATCTTCTACTGAAATCTTATTTTGATGAACAATCATAATGTCAAAATTACCCTGTAACCTCAAAGGCTATGCCACCATGGTAAAAAGTTAGGCTCCATAAAATTGAGCCCAAAAAGCTCAAGGGCAGGTCCAGCAATACCTTGCAATAGAGGACAGACCAATGTAGTTTTATAAAAGTTCATTACCAAAAGGCTGACCATGAGGTGATTTTGACTTTTTTCTTTTTGGTTAGTGTTTGTTTTACCACATCAACTACTGGACTTTATTCACTCCCTTATAGAAAGGCTGCAATTGGAATAGGTGGAAAGACTAGCTGTACTGAAGAAATCACATAGATTCTGATTCATATATGTGATTGAGGGATTTATAGTCATATATTCTAGGTATATTTGTGTATGGGAGTATGTATGTCATATATAAGGTGTTCCAAAAGTCTTAGAGGAAGTGTAATCTATTAAAGTTTTAACAGCTCAAACCTGCTCTAAGATTTTGGAATACCATCTGAGTATATGCATGTGTGTTTATGTGTTTGTGTTTGTGTGTGTTTAGATAGAGAAACAGATACAGAAGGAGATGGAGATTTGGAAGGAAGGAGAGAAAGACAGATTTTATACACAGACATACATACACACACACGTGTGTGTGTGTGTGTATCTAGAGGTATATGTTTAAATACTATTTGTATAAAATTTAAATGATAATTAATGGTTTTTATCTATATATACTAAATCATTAAACACAAGGGCATCTACAAATAAGACCTCCATCTGTATAATCCCTTGGGATGCTTCAAAGGAATACCTCTGTTAGAGTCAGATATGTGCGGAATAAGCATACAAGTTCACATCTCTTTCCTAGAATATGTTCTATGCAAATTACGTTTGATGGGAGCAATAGATTCAAATCTTTACTAGCCCCTCTTTATTTTCTTTTGTAATTTTAAACTAAAGAATTTCAATTTGTTGGCTTGAACTTACCCCTCTATTAATGTCCACGATAGAAATAATAATTAAATTATACCAATTGGTATTTTTTTTTAGCTAAAAATGCTTAGTCCTTGAAAATGAGAATGAGAGTCATGTATCTAGGTAAGGCTTAGGATATCACATGTTGTTTCAAGGTGTAAACAAAAATTTCTTAATTTTGGAGACATATTTATTCAAGATATCCAGATATCTACTTATGTGAGGCAATGTATATGAAAATATTTTGAAAAGTCAAAACATAATACAAGAACAGTGTTATTATGGCTACTTCTCCCCATGCTGCTTGGTAGGTTAATATTTTACTATGAATTTTTTACATAGAGTAAATATTTTGATATTTAGGAACATAAAAACGGTTAGTTGCCTTTTTCCGTTTTCAACATTGAAATACCTCCCGCCACTTTAAAATCCTAAATTTTTTTTTCTGAGTACTTGTTAATTTTGTCTCTGTTTATTTCATTTATGAATGCAGTAGGGATTAGAATGGCATAGCTAGTTGTGTTATTCTGTAATTGTTACTCCAGGTCTTTCAAAAACAGCTAAGCAATTTTGAAAATAGATAAGGACCAGCTTAATTAAATTTACTAAAAACTAAATTCCCATTGTTTACTAATTTAGAGATGCTATTGATTGCCTGTAAGAAAAGGAAATATGACTATTGCTGCACGTTAACCAGCACTGATTGTAATGCTAGTAACTTTCTCATTTCCTGGACAAACAACTACTTGAACTAATGTCACCAATGTCACAAACAAGAGCCTTATAGCTAATAATAGAAAAGAGTTGCTATGGTAAACCTTACAAAGGAAGCTATGACTAAACAACATTCACAAAGGTTTTGTCGTATTTTAGAGACATTTCCCTAAGACTTATTAGAAGGGAAAAGACAGTTTACTTAAAAACAGACTCACATCCTATTAAACGTTTAACGTTTTTCTAAAACATCTGCATGACTGTACCATGACTGTGCTCAGAGCCACCTACTCCCTCCCCACCCCAAAGTGGATTAATGGTGGATTGGGAAGGGAGCATCCATTAGTCTGTTTTATATGACACCTGAAATGCTGTTTACACTCCATAAATGTTTGTTAATAATAACATCTCTGCAGTCACAAAACATTTGCAATGTTCAGTAGTACAATTAGCATGCTGTTATCCATTTACAGATCTGTGCTTCCTCAAATAGCCACTGAGGCTGACAAGCTTGCCACTTAAAAAAAAATGATTTATCATTGTTACCAAAAGATAAAAGCTAATCAATCATTTCTATAATGCCAAGCTAATCGATGCAAGATAAACTGTTAAAGTATGTGTATTTAACAGCCACATGTAAGTAGCCATTTTATGAGTAAACATAAAAATGTAAAAGCATTCTCATTGACTTCTGCTGAAGCTGCTTTGATTAAAGAGTCACTTCCCCAAATTCCTAAGGAGATTTATCCTTAAGCTCCTTGATTAGAACACAGGTTTTAGGCCAGCAGAAGCTTCTAATACCAAGATCTGTCACATTTTTTCCTATCCCAAATGATAATTATTCAATTTTGCTCACTATCAGAAATTGTTGTATGTGCACAAATCAGACTGAAGGGGATAATCGAAAAAGGTTCATGATGTATTTCCTAATCTGCCTCATCAGCTCTGAAACTCCTTTTAGATTAACTGCATGGGCATTATGAATCAGAAGTGGTGAGCAAAGTATATCCTATCTCACAAAACACCTTCCCCCAATGCACCCCTCTTCCCCACAAAGCACAATTTTAGAAGGTAACATCTGAAATTGCAGGAACAAAACAAACTTTGAAATATTGATGGAGCAAACTGCCTCAACCTTAAGAGGTCTTGTGCTGTCATTCATATTTCGAATGCATTTAGGAAGCTAACAAACCCCACATTTATCAAGAGATTAGAAAGAAATAAGACAATGTAATAAAATGCTTGATTCCAATAAAACATAGTTTTTTTTTTCAACTGAGAATCATTTTTATATAAGTTTCTGGAGAAAAAACCCTTAAATTATCCCATTAACTTAAAAAAATCACTTAAAAACTAGCAAATATTCAAAGGAAAAAAAGCAGGACACTCATTAGACTGTCGACTATTTTATTTCTTTTAAAATCTGAATATGATTTTCTATTTTTCTCTGTAAATATAAAGTGATTTTTTAAAAAAAAAAGTAGGTTTCCAAGTCTTTTCATTTCTTTCTTCTTATTTTATTTTTTTGTTTTGTTTTTGGTAGGGCAATTGGGGTTAAGTGACTTGCCCAAGGTCACACAGCTAGTTCATGTGTCAAGTGTCTGAGGAGGGATTTGAATTCATGTCCTCCTGACTCCAGGGCCAGTTCTCTACTCACTGCACCACCTAGCTGCCCCCACAAGTCTTTTCATTTCTGAAAGGAAATGCTAAGATCTGTGAGATGTTATTTCAGAAACTATTTTTATGAATGATCCTCTATTTAAATCAAAGTAATATTTGCTATAAATCAAAACAGCAAATTTTCTGGTGTGATGTAGATTTAAGAACTAAGATGTATTCGTTAATTTGTTTAATGCTGCCTCCATCAACTGACCATGGCTGAGTCAAAAAAAAAAAAATCAGTTAAAAAGCAAACTGAGACATCCTCCAACAAGACATCCAAGACCATTACAAACAAAGTGATGTCAAATTGTAGTGCCCTACCACCAAGATTGTTGAAAGGCCTTGCTAGAGCTGCTTTAGATATTAATTCTGACTGTGACAGTATATTTATATGACTCTAATAAAGCCTATTTAATATTAAAAAATGCCCAAGTATCAAAGGCCTGTGATTTAGCAATTTGGTTGTTATAGGAAGACCATTTACTAAAGCAAATCACAGTTCATCCATAGCTTACACTACAGTTTAAGAGAGTTGCCTGAAGCTCAGACAAGTTAAGAAGCTTTGCAACAGTCACACACTTAGTAAGGAAGAGGAAAAGGAATGGAGGAATCAGGAGGAAGGGTACATGTACATACACACATATATACATGAATATATGCACAAATACAATATATATGTATATGTACATATAGATGTATGTATATACATATAGACATATGTATATACATATATGAGTGTGTAAAGTACATGTATATGTAGATAGATAGGTAAATAGAGAGATAGATACACCCTCAATGGGAAGAGCAGATGTAAATTGAAATGCTAGGAGAGGGGGAGACAGAGCCAAGATGGCAGAGCAGAGGCAGAAACACAGCCAAATCCTCCAAACTTTCCCCTTTAAAAATTTTAAAAGCAATGCCTCAAATCAAATTCTGGGGAGACAGATCCAGCTAGGTCAGGATGAGACATTTATCCAGAGAAAATAACTTAGGAAGTTTGCAAAGAGGTCTGTAACAGTGTGATATGGGCTGGCCTGTACTGCAGGAGACAGCAACACTAGCAATGGTTCTTGGAGTTGGCTAGGACAGCAGCAGCAACAGCTTTGAGAACTCTAAGCCCAGAGACAGTAAGGGAGTCAGATAACTGGTGGGAAAGAGTTCACAGGGAACTTAGCACTGGCACTGAATATGGGACCCAGTTGGAGTGACCATATAGTTCTGGATCATGGTTCTAGGGCTAAGAGGAGCACTAGCATTTGCAGTTACGGGGTGTCAACCAGACTGGAACAGACCTCTAACCTGTGGGTGGCTGGGACCAAACAAATCAGGTCAGACAGGAGAGTCAAGAGAAAAACAGAAGTTTAATAACAGCTTGCAAGCAAGGATACTTGTGCCAGAGACCTGTCCCTAATGGGAGAGACCTACTTTAGTGTGAGGAGATCTTAGTACTTATACCAATGGCTATGCAATGAGCTGTAGCCCTGACAACAAGTCAGAGTTTCCCAAACTTCCTTTGCAAAAAAAAAAGGTTACTCAGTGCCTCCCCTAGAAATCTACTTTCTTTAATCCTTCAATGTTTTTTTTTAAATGGGAGTCATAAATATATGATACAATAATATATAAATAATTAATATTTAAGTATTCTAGTGCAATTTAACTTTTCACATGTTTATTTCTTGACTGTGGGTGGCTGGAGTGAAACAAAGCAGGTTAGAGACAGGAGATATTCAAATCCCAAAGCTATAAGTTATATCTTACTTTTCTTTATAGACCCCATTTTTTCAAATGTAATGTCTTGTTTATGTGAGGCATTCAGTAAATAATTGTTGAGTTAATTTTTATTTCTTTTGCTGAGAAGTTATTGTAGGTGCAGCTGTTCTCAGAGAGGCTTTTAAATTCCTCTTAGGTATTATGCCTGCACCTCAGGAAGCTCCCACCATGTGAATGGGGTTATGCAATTAGGGCAGCCCAGGCACGGCTGGTAGGAAAGGAGCACACAGAGAACATGATCTCTCTCCTCTGAGATTTAAGCACATATAACTTTACTGAGATGTTAGCCCATAGTTTAAATACTTTAAATGGTGAAATAACTCACAAATATTATTCATATTTTACAAGAAAGGAAACTGAGACTCAGGTAGATTGAGTATCTTAGCTATCCAATGGCAAAAAAAGGATAGCAATAATTATTGAAAGCCAAATCTCTTTCCCTAAAGCTCAGTGTTCCTTCAAGTTATTCCATACTGCCCACTGTGAGTTGAAGGAATAAAATTTCCTATGTGCCAACTATGTGTCTTGTCATTAATTTAACTAAAATAATTCCTACTTAATCAATATTTACTTGAATCTTTTTCTCCCCCACCTAAGGAGGCCCTACTTTAACTCTTTTCATGATTTCTGGCCAGATGTTCCATTCATCTTAGAATGAACATAGTGCTTCCTTGTGCCTACATTACCACTTGATTTGAACATTATATAGATTCCATACTCTTTGTTTCTCCTGGTCTAAGACTTTTGTACAACCTCCAGGGTGTTTATTCTGTAATTTTATAAATGAAGAAATAAGGTGCAAAGATGCAGATGGGCTTGCTCAAAATCACCAACTAGCACATGGCAGTGCCTAGAAAAAAAATCAAGCTTCCTGACTTCCACTTAATAATATTTCTAATAAAACATGTAACTTCTCAAAAAAATCATCCTAAAAATGAACCAGTGTAATATTATTGGTTCTATTCTTTATTTGTTCTTAATCTATTCAATAACAATCAATCCCTAAACTATAAAATAGGGATAATAATAGCATCTACCTCCCAGGGTTGTTGTGAGGATAAAATAAGATTTTATATAGCACATTGTAGCACTTTTAAGTATTACAGAAATACTATCATCATTACTTTGTATGTATCATACTTACATCTAATATGTGTATTTGTTGTCAGATAAAATGCCTAAGAACTCAATGATGACAACTGCAGTGAAGGAAGCAGGTATAGAGGGAACAGCAAAAAAGTTGCCAAAACAAACAGAATACAAATTGAGAAAGGAAAGTGATGGAGACCAATCAGAGAGACTGAACAGCAGTGTTACTGATTTGCAAAGCCAAGAAAAAAGGCCCAAGAAATAAACACATCTGGGGTCACAAGACATGGTTTGACAAAGAGCAGGTATGTACGGCAAGTTGGAACGTGTCATTTTTAGATTAGATTGTAATATCCATATAATATCCAACACCTTCTGGCTGCGAATAGCCCTATTCCTTCTGATCTTTAAGAAGTGACTCAAAACACCAGTTTAGGATCAAACATAAGGAACATAAAAGCTCATTTTCTATGTCTGGAATGTTCTCCCCACCCCAACACCTACTTCTTCTTGAATTCCCACATATTCTTTAAAGATCGACTCACTAAGTCACTTCTTCAGGAAATGTTCCCTGACTACCATCAGCTCTCTCCCCCTCTTAGAATTTGTAGAACTCTTTCAATGTACCTCTTTTTATTTCCACTTAATAGTATGTTTTATTTTCCAATTAGAAATAAAGACAGTTTTCAATTTCTTTCTTTAAAACTTGAGTCCCAAATTTTTCTCCCCCACTTCCTTCCCTCTCCCCTCCCCAAGACAGCAAGCAATCTGATGTTATACACGTATGATCATGTTAAACATATTTCTATATTAGTCATGTTGTAAAAGAAGAATCAGAACGAAAGGGAGGAAAAACCATGAGAAAAAAAAAACACAATCTGAGAATAGTATGCTTCTATCTGCATTCAGACTCCATAGTTCTTTCTCTGGATGTGGAGAGCATTTTCTATCTTTAGTCTATTGGAACTGTCTTGGATCATTGTATTGCTCAGAATAGCTAAGTCTATCATAGTTCATTATCACACAATGTTACTGTTACTGTGTACAATGTTCTCCTAGTTCTTCTCACTTCATTCGACATCAGTTCATGTAAGTCTTTTCAGGTTTGTCTGAAATCCGCCTGCTCATCATTTCTTATAGCACAATAGTATTCCATTACATTCATATACTACAACTTGTTAAGCCATTCCCCAATTGATGGGCATCTCTTCAATTTACAGTTATGTACTACCACAAAAAGAGCTGCTATAAATATTTTTGTATGTGTAGGTCCTTTTCCATTTTTTTTTATTATGGGGAAGGGTGATACCTTTGAGATACAGAGGACAGAGTTCCAAATTGCTCTCCAGAATTGTTGGATCAGTTCATAATTCCACCAACAATGTGTTAGAGTATCAATTTTACCACATCTCCAATATTTATAATTTTTCTTTTCTGTCATATTAGCCAATCTGATAGGTGTGAGGTGGTACTGCAGAGTTGTTTTAATTTGAATTTCTCTCATCAATAATGATTTAGAGCATTTTTTCATATGACTCTAGATATTTTTAATTTCTTCCTCTGAAAACTGCCTGTTCATATCCTTTGACTATTTCTCAATTGGGAAGTGACTTATATTCTTATAAATTTGACTCAATTCTTTATATATTTTAGAAATGAAGCCTTTATCAGAGATTCTGGCTGTAAAAATTGTTTCCTAGCTTGCTTCCCTTCTAATCTTGGTTGCATTGGCTTTGTTTGTGCAAAAACTTTTTAACTTAATATAATCAAAATTATCTGTTTTGCATTTCATAATGTTCCCTCTCTCTTATTTGGTCAGAAATTCTTCTGTTCTACATAGATCTGACAGGTAAATTATTCCTTGCTCTCCTAATTTGCTTGTGGTATTAACCTTTATTGTCTAAATCATGTTCCCACTTTGACCTGTCTTGGTATACAGTGTGAGATGTTGGTCTACGCTTACTTTCCACCATATTTTTTTTTCTAGTTTTTCCAGCAGTTTGTGAAAAATAGTGAGTTTTTATCTCAGAACCTGAAGTCTTTGGGCTTATCAAATAGTAGATTACTATAGTCAATGATTACTGTGTCTTGTTTACCTAGCCTATTCCAATGATCCATCACTCTGTTTCTTAGCCAGTACCAAATAGTTTTGATGATTGCTGCTTTATAATATAGTTTTAGATCTGGTATGTCTAGGTCACCTTCCTTTGCATTTTTTTCATTTATTCCCTTGATATTCTTGACCTGTTGTTCTTCCACATGAATTTTGTTATGTTTTTCTAGTTCTAAAAATAAATTTTTGGCAGTTTGACTGGTATGTCCCTAAATAAGTAAATTACTTGAGGCAGAATTATCATTTTTACTATATTAGCTCTGCATAACCATAATCAATTGATATTTTTCCAATTATTCATATATGACTTTATTTGTGTGAAAAGTGTTTTGTAATTGTGTTCATATAAGTTCCTGGGATTATCTTGGCAGGTAAACTCTCAAATATTTTATATTGTCTACAGTTATTTTAAATGGAATTTCTCTTTCTATCTCTTACTGCTGGGGTTTGTTGGTAATATATAGAAATGCTGATGATTTATGTGGGGTTTATTTTATATTCTGCAACTTTGCTAAAGTTGTTCATCGTTTCAAGTATTTTTTCAAGTTGATTCTCTAGGACTGTTTAAATACACCACTGTCATCTGCAAAGAGTGATAGTTTGATTTCCTCATTGACTATTCTAATTCCTTCAACTTTTTTTTTTCTTTTCTTATTGCTAAAGCTAACATTTCTAGTACAATATTGAATAACAACGGTGATAATGTGCATCCTTGTTTCACTCCTGAAATTATTTGGAAAGCTTCTATTTTATCCCCACTACCTACAGTGCTTCCTGATGGTTTTAGATAGATACTTCTTATCATTTTAAGGAAAATTCCTTTTATTCTTATGTTCTTTGTTTTTTGTTTTTTTTTATAGGGATGAGTGCTGTATTCTGGCAAAAGCTTTTCCTCAATCTATTGAGATAATCAAATGATTTCTGCTAGTTTTGTTATTAATATAGTCAAGTTTGCTGATAGTTTTCCTAATATTGGACCAGCCCTGCATTCCTCATATAAATCCCACCTGGTCATAGTGTATTATCCTTGTGATAAATTGCTGTAATCTTTTTGCTATATTTTATTTAAAATGTTTGCATCAATATTCATTAAGGAAATTGGCCTATAACTTTCTTCCTGTTTAGGCTCTTTCTGGTTTAGGTATCAGTGTCATATTTGTGTCACGAAAGGGATTTCCAAATTTTCCAAATAGTTTATATAGTATTAGAATTAATTGTTCTTTAAATGTTTGGTAGAATTCACTTGTAAATCCACCTGGGCCTGAAGAATTTTTCTTAGGGAGTTCGTTGATGGCTTGTCCAGTTTCTTTTATTTTTTAAGTAGGGTTTTCAAAAGTATTTTATTCCCTGTTCTGTTAATTTAGGCAATGTATATTTTTATTAATTTTTATCCATTTCACTTAGATTGTCAGATTTATTGGCATACAGTAGGGCAAAATATTTCCTAATTATTTTGTTAATTTCCTTTAATGTAGAAGATGCTAAGTTCTATGTAATCCTGACTGTAATCCTGACTGTGGGTCTTTGATATTTCAATTGTTTCTTTCTGGCTGCTTGCAATATTTTCTCCTTGACTTGAGAGCTCTTTAATTTGCCTAATTTGGAGTTTTCATTTTAGGATCTCTTTCAGTAAGTGATTGGTAGATTCTCTCAGTGATCATTTTACTCTGGGTCTAGGAAATCAGAGCAGTTTCCTTGTTAATTTCTTGAAAAATGCTCTCCAGCCTCTTTCTTATTTTAATTATGACTTCCAAGTAGTTCAATAATTCTTAAATTAACTCTCCTGTATCTATTTTTCAGGTTAGTTGCTTTTCCAATGAGATATTTTACATATTTTTTTTTATTCTTTTGATTTTGTTGGACTGATTTTTGATTTCTCATACACTTGTTGGCTTTCACTTGCCCACTTCTAATTTTTAAGGAATTATTTTTTCTGTACCTCTTTTTCTACTTGGCCAATTCTACTTTTTACGTAGTTGTTTTTTTCAGTGTATTTTCTTTTTCCATTTGTCCAATTGTATTGTTTCAGGAACTGTTTTCTTCAGTCAATTTTTTCTTTCCTTTTCCAAACTGTTGTCTTTCTTTTGCATAACTCTCTTTTATTTTCCCAATTTTTTTTTTTGCCTTTCTTATTTGATTTTTAAAATCCTTTTTGAGCTCTTTCAAGAAGGCTTTTTAGATGTGAGACTAATTCATACTCCTTTTTCAGGCTTCACATGTAGGTATTTTGACGTTGTCCTCTTCTGAGTTTGTGTTTTGATCTTCCTTGTTGCCATAGTAGCTTTCTTTGCTCAGGACTTTTTTCTGTTTATTTTTTAGACTATTTCACAACTTTTAAAATTAAGCTCTGCTCCTGTAGCACGAGGGGCACTGTCCCAGCTTCTTTGGCTGGGGGCCAGGGGTCTAGTCACTGGCTTTTTGTGCCAGGGCCTGTGGGGCTCATGGCTTGCCCACTGAACTGGGGAAGCCCAACCTGTTGTGTCAGAGTTCCAGGGCTGTCAGTTTGCCTTCTCTGCTGGTGCTGGAGACCTTACAGCTTGCCTGCTGTGCCACTAGCCTGCTGAGTAAGGATGTCAGGACCTTGGTTGCTAGTCTGTGCTATTGCTAAGAGCCTCCCACTAGCTTGCTGGGACACTATCTGTAGTGGGCTGTGCTCTCCTTATCCTCAAGTGTGATAGATCTTTTCTGAAGTCCTTCTAAGTTATCTTAAACTGGAAAATTGTTTCATTCCAACTTTTTGTGGGTTCTATCACTCCAGAATCCATTTATAGGCTTGATTTAATGTTATTTCTGACAGAAACTGGGGAGAGCTCAGGCAACTTTCTGGCTTTTCCCTTCCATCTTGATTCTGCCCCTCCAAATGCGCTTCTTTTATGCAATTTTCCATCATCTAAAACACTTAAAACAAATGAAACAGACTTATGATTCCACTGGTATAGGTATTTTCTGACAAGGAGCCCCTTCTACTAATTCATATGGACACTTCTGTAACTTCTCATTTTAGAGAATTGCCCAGAACTTTGAAAAGTTAATTGAGTTTCCCTGGGTCACACAGCCAAAGAACAACAGAAATAGAACTCAATATCAAGTCTCCCTGACTCCAAGGCCAGCTATCTAGGCAACATGTAAATGTTGCCTGTATAAATTCTTATGCCGTCTACATTTTCCTTTTGCTTCACCACTTAGTACAGTATGCTAAACAGAGTTCTTAAATTAAAAAAAAAAATTGAGTCAATCATCTATATCAGAGTTAGTTTCTTTTAGTATTAACAATTTGGAAAGCTGACAGCATGAATGTCCCATGTTGCCAGAATAAATGTGAAAGTCACCCTATGACCAAAGTCGTCCCTCTCCTCCCATCGTTCTGAATTTTCCACTCCTTTTGTGAATTTTCTCTTTGTAATGTCATGCCTGATCCTGAATTTGGCACAGTTCCAATGTTACTAAGGTATTTTTTTTACAAGACAACAATGACTGTTATTGACTTTATTTTTGTCTTCACATGTGTGACATCCCTTAGATCCATTCCTATCTGTCCCCCCCCCACCCCAGCAATTGTCAGGTAGACAGATTTTCCTGGTGAGGAACTTTAGATTGTAACATTAAATATTCATTGTTCACAGGTTAAATTTCATTAAAAAAAACCCTAAAAAATATTTCTCCATGGAAGAACTTTTAGATATAGTCAGTCAATTTTTTCATGGGTTCTATGAGAATGAAGTAGGTGGGCAAGCTTCCAGATTTCCATGGCTTTTTCTAAGTTTTCAAAGGAAGTTGATAATAAAGAAATGAAAGGCCAAGAAAATCTTTTCTGTTGATGTCAGATCCCCACCAGAGAATAAAAAAATCACAGGACAGGCCTTAATTAATATTATTTGTGTTATGTATAAACTCAAAAGGAGGCTATCTCATGAAGTTTTGAAGCTGCATGCGATATGCTGGCAAGGCGTGTAGAAAAGTCAATGCAATGCATAAAGTTTTCAATTTGCTGTCATTAAAAAGACACAACCCTTGTCAATAGAAAATGAGAAAGAAGTACTTTGGGGGTTTTGATATGCAAATGAATACAGTACTTGCCTTACTTCCCTTCAGACTTTACAGTATCTCATTTGTCACAACAAATAATTCTTGAAGCAAAGTGGGACTCATGGTGACATTGCTTAATATAGGAATTCTAAAGTCAAATAAGGTACATGACATTTGAATGTGAGCAGCCAGAATCCTCAGTCAGTCAATCTCTTTAGTCTGGGGATTTAAGAGTGTTAAAATTGTCCTAATGAGTTAGATCTGTGGTTCATTTTGTGTAATATTCTGTTGCCAATGGAAACCATAAGCAATGTGGACAGACTATAGGCAGTTCCATGTAGTGTAAACAGTTGGACTAGAATTAGGACACCTGGATTCTGAAGTCTAAAGCAAAAATAAATGGCATTGGTTTTCATTATGTGACTCGAGCATGCAAGAACTGTCAGCAAAAGAGACCTTTGAGAGGAAGATTTCACAATTCTTTCTCACATTTTTTTTTCTTCTTATGTTCTTAAAATTTCTGAAAGTCCATTAATATATGATCCTAATGATATGATTGGAAAACAGTCATTGCATTAAGGCTCCTAAGAACTGAATTCTAATTATGTTCTTCCACAAGCAAGTTAAGTGACAAGTAAGTCAATTAAACTTTTTGAGTCTTACTTTGCTTAGCAATAAAATGAGAATAAGGATACTCGCACTATCAATCTTCTTCCTTCGTTTCTAGAATTAAATGATGTAATGAAAGTAAATTGCTTGCCAAACATTAATACATATATAATTTTGAATTGGAATAATTTATTATCCTGCTTGATTTTAATCTTCAAGATTAGATACAGCCCACCTTCTTTTAGTAGCCATTAATGTCTTTTTTCTAAATCCTTTTGAATATTTGTATTTCCTGCCAGAGCCACCTTGTGGGTGTAGTAAATCCAATATACAAATTTACCCACTGTATTGGGTAATATTTATTTTAATTTGTCCTAAATTTACTTTGAGGTAGCTGATGGCTCAATGGATAGAGTACTGGTCCTGGAGTTAGGAAGACCTGAGTTCAAATCCAGCCTCAGTCACTTCCTAGCTGTCTGATCCTAACCAAGGCCCCTAACCACTGATTGTCTTATAAATGAATCTACTGGATCTACTTTAAAAGGAAATGACAAATCACTATGGTGTCTTTGCCAAGGAAATCCTATGGAGAGCTATGGTTGATGGGATCACTAAAAGTTGGATACAACTGAATGTCAATAACAACAAATTTACTTTGCTGAACAGCTTCATTGTTCAACTGGTTCATGTGATTTTTTTTTTCCTAATAGAGTATACCCTTGCCATATCCTCCCATAAATCTCCAAAAGGAAATCCACTCATTAAGCTAAGGCCTTCTAACACTTGACATCAGATATATGCCAATGGAACAATTGGGCTGGCAACTAATTATCTCTCTCTCTTTCCACATGTCCATTCCAGCTTCTTTTCTGACCAAGCATCTCTCTGTTGACATCCTTTACACCATTTTTCTTGCACTGATCTTGATTGTAATGTGCTATATATAGTCATATAGCCAATCCTATGCCTCTCAATTGCTCTATGGTTCACTTTTTTTTTTTAAAGGGGTTGACAATGTCACTTTAATCCAGCATACAAATACCATTATTTTAGCTCAGGGAAAAAAGCCAGCACCCAGAACTTCAGAACAAATACAAACTAATTACAAACATCGACAGACAGATCAAATAAAATTCATAGTCACCAACATCTAAGTTCAGCCCAGGAGCTCATAACAAGGGCTGGCCCAGAGTCATGCACGCCACCACAGCTGTGGGTAAGAACTCCGAAAAAGAGAAAGCCAACCCCTGGCTTTATATCTTTTTCTTTCTTTTTAAATTATTATTATTTGTTTAATTTATTTAATATTTTTAGTTTTCAGCACTGCTTTTCACGACAGCTTCAACTGCAAATTTTCTGCCCATTTCTACCCTTCCCCCCCCACACCAAGATGGCATATATTCTGGTTGCCCCATTCCCCAGTCAGACCTCCCTTCTGTCACCCCGATCCCCCCACCACCACCACCATCACTTTTTCTCTTACTTTCTTTTAGGGCAAGATAAATTTATATGCCCCACTGCCTGTATACCTTATTTCCTAGTTGCATGCAAAACCTTTTTTTTTGAACATCTGTTTTTAAAACTTTGAGTTCCAAATTCTCTCCCCTCTTCCCTCCCTAAGAAGGCAAGCAATTCATCATAGGCCACATGCGTCTCATTATGTAAAACCCTTCTACAATACTCATGCTGTGAAAGACTAATTATATTTTGCTCCTTCCTATCCTATCCTCCTTTATCCAATTTTCTCCCTTGACCCTGTCCCTTTTTTGAAAGTGTTTGTTTTTGATTACCTATGTGCCCTCCCTTCTATCGTCCCCCCTTATTTATCTCCTTCTTCCTTCTTTACTGTGGGGTAAGATACCTAATTGAGTGTGTATGTTATTCCCTCCTCAGGTCAAATAGGATGAGAGCAAGATTCATTCATTCCCCCTCACCTGCCCTCTCCTCCCTTCCTACAGAACTGCTTTTTCTTGCCACTTTTATGTGAGATAATTTACCCCATTCTATCTCTCCCTTTCTCCCTCTCTCAATATATTCCTCTCTCATCCCTTAATTTGATTTTAGTTTTTTAGATATCATCCCTTCATATTCAACTCACCCAGTGCCCTCTGTCTGTCTGTCTCTCTTTCTATATATATATATATATATATATATATATATATATATATATATGTGTGTGTGTGTGTGTGTGTGTGTGT
>CM053622.1:689974218-689990125 GCA_028646595.1 Phalanger gymnotis | reverse complement strand
GAGAGTGCTTTGTCGCAAGCTTGAGGGGCCGTGCTGTTGTTTTCAGAGTTATTTCTACACAGCGAGCTCTGCCACACCAGTGCTATTCCTCCCCCAAGAACCACCAACCTGGGCCTCACTCAGATCTGAGTTGGCTCTGCACTCCTACTCAGATCCCTTAATTCCTCCCACCAGGTGGGCCTGGGGCCAGAAGCAACTGCAGCTGTAGCTCTGTAAGCAGCCTCAGAGCTACACCATCTCTGCTGCCCCCAGGATGGTGGCCGAACTGCAAACTCCTTTCACTGCCCCCAGCAGCTTTTCCCACTAACGTTCTCTGTTGTGTTTGGTGTTTGTGCGTTGAGAAGTCTGATAACTGCCAGAGCTCACTGATTCAGGGCTCTAGGGCCTGTTCCACCTGGCTCCTGGTCTGGTTGGTCTGGGCACAGCTCACACTGGGCTCTGCTCAACTCTGCTCCCAGTTCTGTGCAATAGACTTTACCCCGTGGCCATCCAGGCTGTCCTGGGCTGAAGCCCTGTTTCCCTCTGCTATTTCGTGGGTTCTGCAGTTCTAGAATTTGTTCAGAGCCATTTTTTTATAGGTGTTTGGAGGGACCTGGGTGGGGGGACCTCAGGCAAGTCCCTTCTTCCCAGCCACCATCTTGGCTCCACCATGATTTTATATTTATGGTTCACTCTTAACATTAGTTGTTTGGTAACTGTTAGATTCCATGACTTGCAGTCATATAGTATCACCAGATTACCAGAAGATTATAGATGCTTTTAAAGGAGCATTTCTTTCACAAAGAAGTTTAGAATAATACAAGGACTATACATTTTCCCAAAGAAAATTTAATTAGCTACACTCCTCCTGTTCACTTGTGGGCCTATCTCATTGTCCACTTGCAATATTTCTCTAAGATATCTGTAATAATGGACCAGTTCTTTTTAATATATTTTATTTATTTATTTAAATATTTCCCAATTAGAGGTAAAAATACATTCATTTTTGAAAATTTTGACATCAAGTTTTCTCTCTCTTACCAGCCCTCTTCTATCCCTTAAAAAGGCAAGTAATATGATATTGAGTATTAGTGTGAAGTCATCTAAAACATATTTCTATTGAAGACATTTAAAAAAATATACACAAAACCAAGAAAATAAAAAAAAGTAAAGAAAAAGTGTGCTTCAATCTGCATTCAGAGTTCATCAATTGTTGCTCTGGAGGTGGATAGCATTTTTCATTGTAGGTCCTTTGGAATTGTCTTGATTAATCATCTTGATCAGAGTAACTGTCTTTCACAGTTGTTCATCCATCCAATATTGTTGCTACTTTGTACAATATTCTGGTTCTGCTCACTTTACTTTGCATCAGGTCATGTAAATCTTCCCAGGTTTTTCTTAAACCATCCTGCTCATCATTTCTTTCTTTTTTTTTTCTTTTTCCACTTTTTTATTTTCTTTTCTTTTTATATATATATTTTTTAATTTTTAGTTTATAACATTCAGTTCTACAAGTTTTTGGGTTCCAAATTTTCTTTCCCTCCTTCTTCTCCCTCCAGTTCTCCAAGATGACATGTAATCCAACATAGGTTCTACATAAACCTTCACATTGAACTTATTTACATAGTAGTCCAGTTGTAAAGAAGATTTATAACCAATGGAATGAATCATGAGAAAGGAGAAATGAAACCAAAAAATAAAGAGAAAAAAGAGGGCAAATAGTTTGCCTCAATCTGCATTCAGACTCCATAATTCTTTCTCTGGATGTGCATAGCTTTTTCCGTCATGAGTCTTTTGGAGCTGTCTTTGATCCTTGTATTGATGGAAGTCTATCAAAGTTAATCCTTACAGATACCATATGTTTGTAATCATGTATAATGATCTCCTGGTTCTGCTCCCCTCACTCAGCATCAGTTCACATGAGTCTTTAAAATATATAATGATGTCCCATCAGTTCCTCATTTCTTATAGCACAATAGTATTCCATTATATTCATATATCACAATTTGTTTAGCCATTCTGCAATTGATGGGGAATTCTTTGCCACCACAAAAATAGCTGCTATAAACATTCTTGTACATACTGGTCCATATCCCACTTATATGGTCTCTTTGGGATATAGCCCTAGAAGTGGTATTGCTGGGTCAAAGAGAATGCACATTTTTATAGCCCTTTGAGCATAGTTACAAATTGCTCTCCAGAATGTCTGGATAAGTTTACAGCTCCACCAACAATTTAACAATGTTCCAATTTTCTCACATCCTCTCCAGCATTTATCATTTTCCTGTTTTGTCATGTTAGCCAATCTGACATGAGAGATGTGGTACCTAAGAGTTTTTTATTTGCATTTCTCTAATCAATAGTGATTTAGATCATTTTTTCATATGCCTATAGATATCTTTAATTTCTTCCTCTGAAAACTGCCAGTTCATATCCTTTGACCATTTCTCAATTGGGGAATGAGTTGTATTCCTATAAATTTGGCTCATTTCCCTGAATATTTAAGATACGAGGCCTTTATCAAAGACACTGGTTGTAAAGACTTTTTCCTCAATTTTCTGCTCCCCTCCTAAACTTTGTTGCATTGGCTTTGTTTATACAAAAAGTTTGATTTAACATAATCAAAATTATCCACTTTGCATTTCACAACACTATCTCTTGCTGGGTCATGAATTCTTCCCTTTCCCATAAATCTGATGGGTAAACTATTCCTTGCTCTCCCAAATTGTTTATGGTATCAGCCTTTATTCCTAAATCATGAACCCATTTTGACTTTCTTTTGGCATATGGTGTAAAATATTGGTCTATACCCAGTTTCTGCCACACCATTTTCTGATTTTCCAAGCAGTGTTTGTGAAATAGTGAATATCTTTCTTTCTTTTTTCTTTTTTTCTTTTTTTTTTTTACTTTACAACACTGATTTCTGCATGTTTTTGAGTTTCAAATTTTCTCTCTCTCCCTCTCTTTGCCCCCACCCTCCCCCAAGATGGCATGTAATCTGATGTAGGTTCTACATATACCTTCACATTAAACTTATTTTTCCAATAATCAAGTTGTAAAGAAGAATTATAACCAGTGAAATGAAACATGAGAAAGATGTAACAAAACCAAAAATAAAATAAAATAAAAATGGAAATGCATCTAGCAAATAGTTTGCTTCAATCTGCGTTCAGATTCCATAATTCTTTCTCTGGACATGGATATATTTTTTCCGTCATGAATCTCTTGTAGCTTAGAACCTTGCATTGTTTAGAGGAGCCAAATCTATCAAAGTTAGTCATCATAGAAGCCATGTGTCTGTGGTTGTGTACAATATTCTCCTGGTTTTGATCTCTTCACTTATCATCAGATCATATAAGACTCTCCAGGATCTTATGAACTCCATCTGCTCCTCATTTCTTATAGCACAATAGTATCCCATTAAATTCATATATATCACAATTTGTTTAGTCATTCCCCAATTGATGGGCATCCCCCTGATTTCCAATTTTTTACCACCACAAAAAGAGGTGCTATAAATATTTTTGTACCTGCCAGTCCTTTTCCCCCTTGTATGATCTCTTTGTGAATTGGTATTGCTGGATCAAAGGGCATGCACATTTTTATAGCCCTTTGGGCATAGTTCCAAATTGCTCTCCAGAATGGTTCAATCAGTTTGCAACTCCACCAACAATGCAATAGTGTTCCAATTTTCCCACATCTTTTCCAGCATTTATCATTTTCCTGTTTTGACATGTTAGCCAATCTGACAGGAAAGATGTGGTACCTAAGAGTTGTTTTGATTTGCATTTCTCTAATCAATAGTGATTTAGATCACTTTTTCATATGACTATAGATATCTTTAATTTCTTCCTCTGAAAACTGCCTGTTTATATCCATTGACCATTTCTCAATTGGGGAATGACTTGTATTCTTGTAAATTTGGCTCAGTTACATGTATGTTTTAGAAATATGGCCTTTGTCAGAGACACTGGTTGTAAAAGTTCTTTTGCAATTTTCTGCTTCCCTCCTAATCTTGGTTGCATTGGCTTTTTTTTTGTACAAAAATTTTTCAATTTAACATAATCAAAATTATCCATTTTGTATTTTGTAATGCTCTCTATCTCTTGTTTAGTCATAAATTCTTCCCTTCTCCATATGTCTGACAGGTAAACTATTCCCTTCTCTCCCAAATTGCTTATACTATCAGTCTTATATCTAAGTCCTGAACCCATTTTCACTTTATTTTGGTATATGGAGTAAGATATTGGTGTATAACTAATTTCTGCTATTTTATTTTCCAGTTTTCCCAACAGTTTTTGTCAAATACTGAATTCTTATCCTAGAAGCTGGACTCTTTGGGTTTATCAAAGAGTAGATTATTGTGCTCATTGACTATTATGTCTATGTAACTAACCTATTCCCCTGATCCACCTATCTATTTCTTAGCCAGTACCAAGTAATTTTGATAATTGCTGCTTTATAATACAGTTTAATATTTGGTATGGCTAGGCCTCCTTCCCTATTATTTCTTTTCATTGATTCCCTTGATATTCTGTTCTGATATTTTGTTCTCCCAGATGAATTTTGTTACTGTTTTATCTAGCTCTACAAAATAATTTTTTGGTAGTTTGATTGGTATGGCACTAAATAAGTAAATTAATTTGGTAAAATTGTCATTTTTATAATATTACCTTGGCCTAATCATGAGCAATCGATGTTTTTCCAATTATTTATATCTGACTTTATTTGAGTGAGAAGTGTTTTGTAATTGTTCATATAGTTCCTGGGTTTGTCTTGGCAGGTAGACTCTCAAATATTTTATAGTGTCTACAGTAACTTCAAATGGAACTTCTCTTTCTATCTCTTGCTGTTGGGCTTTGTTAGTGACGTGTAGGAATGCCCAGGATTTATGCAACTTTGCTAAAGTTATTTATTATTTCAAGTAATTTTTTACTTCATTCTCTAGGACTCTCTAAGTATATCATCACCATCTGCAAAGAGTGATAACTTAGTTTCTTCTTTGCCTATTCTAATCCTTCAATTTCTTTTTCTTTTCTTATTGCTAAAGCTATCATTTCTAGTACCAAATTAAATAATAGGGGTGATAATGGACATCCTTCTTTCACCCTCAAACTTACTGGAAATGCATCTAGCTTATCCCCATTAGATATAACGTTTGCTGATGGTTTTAGGTAGATGCTACTTATGATTTTCAGGAAGACTCTGTTTATTCCTATGCTTTTTAATGTTTTTTTTTAATAGGAATGGGTCTTGTATTTTATCAAAAGCTTTTTCTGCATCTATTGAGATAATCATATGGTTTCTGCAGGTTTTGTTGTTGACATGATCAACTATGCTGATAGTTTGCCTTATATTGAACCAGCCTTGCATTCCTGGAATAAATCCTATCTGACTTCTCATTATTTCTTGTACCACAATAGTACTCCATCACAATCGTATACCACAACTTTTCAGCCATTCCCCAGTTGATGGATATCTCTTAAATTTAATGGACCACTTCTATGAAAGACCATATAAAGTCCATTCTACTTTATAACATTGTCTGGATAACAGGTGTTCTTTATCCACTTTGTCTTTCTTGTGTGGCTTGTCAAATTGAAAGTTTTGAGATACTTTTGCAGGATTAAAGATCTTATTTAGGAAGCTCTACAGTGTTCTGACACCTGCTTGAAATAACCTATACCCTTATAACTCCAAATTTTTATTATTTGGTTTCTTCTAGAACCTCCATTTTAAGGAGGACGATCAGGCCACCCATGCCTTCATTTATTTCCAATCTGTATCCCTGACTCTTCCCCTGGGAATTTTCTACAATTCTCTTGTGTCCATCCATGACCAACTCTGCATACCTTTGCAGCTTCCTTTTTATGTGTTGTTTTCCCCCGATTAAAATGTATATCAAATAAAATAAAATAAAATGTAAGCTCTTTTAGGGCAGGGACTGTCTTTCTGCTGCATGCCTTTGTATTCCCAGGACTAGCATAAAGCTTGGTACTTAGTAAGACTTAATTAATGCTTACAGACTTCCCCTGCCTTGGTTTAATTAGCTTAATGTTATCTGCAAAAAGATTAACATGGAATACCTCACCATTTATTGGAAATCTCTTGGTAGAAACTGCCTCAAAACTCTGGGGCCATGTTTTCTGGATTATTGAGAGCCCACTACATCTAAAAGTCACAAGGCCATGCTTCCCCATGACAATCTTTCTGCCATGCTGCCCAAATGCTGTTGTCAGAATTATAGACCCAAGTCTGTGCTGATCTGATTGGGAAGTGTCTATTTTTTAAGCTGTTCTAGCACACCAAAACATGCTTCCCAACAACCATCTTCCTGCTATCATCTGTACCACATCTGTACCAAAACCCACTTCCCATCTCTTCTTTTTAAAATTATATTATGAATGCCTTTTTTTTTTCTGGAAAAAGCATATCAAATGATTTATCTTTAGCTCCAATTGCCTTCCTTCAGACTTCCCAGGCCTCGATACTCCTCTAGAGGTAATAAGATCCTCTTATTAGATAGTAAACTCCTTGAGGGCAGGGGCCATTTTGCTTTCATAGCTGCTTTCTTCTAGCATAGGTAAATGACTTGCAAGTAGTAAGTGTTGATTGAATTATTTTCATTCATTTATTCATTCATTTAAGACAGTATTGAAATGCCTTTAGTGAACATCTTCCTTTTTTTTACCTTATTTGAAAATGATTAGTCATTGGACAAAGTTATAACAGTTAATCCATCTTTCGTGAAATTTCATATAATTTGGACAAATGTAACACAGTGAAAGAAAAACTTCTCTCCTCAAACCACTTATAACTCCTCCTTTAACAGAGGACTCACTTTATTTTGTGCCAAAAAAAGAAAATGAGAGCATTCATTGCGAGTTTCTACTCCGGCCTAATTCAATATCTCAAATTCTATACCTCAAATTTTCTGAACATTTTCTTCCTTTCACTTTTTTTGACTATTCTGCAAGTATAAGGTGAGCCTCTTTACCAAGGCCAATACTTCTGATTGTCCTGATGGTCAAATTCTCTCCTATTTGCTAGGTATCTTGCCCATTCAATTGTCTCTTTTCTGTGTAATTTTAAATTATTTATTATTCACTGGCTTCTTTCCAGTAGAGTTTATGCTCCATGAAGGCAAGAACTGTCCCACTTTAGTATTTGTATTCCCAGTTCATGGACAGTGTCTGGCATATATGAGGTGATAAATACATATTTGTTGGTTAGTTGATTCCCTATGCCCTACAAGAAATCATGATCTTTCCTTATCTTAAAATCATTACTTGACCCTCTATCCTCTCAGGACATTATCTCTCCTACCTTTCAGGGTCATGCTCTCAGAAAAAAGTTTATCTTTACATTTATCTCCACTTCTTCACCTCCTACTTATTTCTGAAACCATTTGCAATTTGACTTTTGATGCCACTAGTCATCTGAAACTGCTATTTCTATCATCAGCAAATTTTTATTAATTGCTAAATATAATGGACTTTTTTTCATTCTGCAACCTTCTTAATCTCTTAGAAGCCTCGAACATTGTTAACTATTCTATCTTGGATACTTTTTTTCTCCCTGAATTTCTACAACCTATCTCTTCTGGCACAGATCATACCTATATGACTGATTTCCCATCTCCAGCCATCACTGGATTATATCATGTCCCACGCATGTTACCAAGGGATCTGTCCTGGAACCTCATCTCCCACTCAGTCATCTTATAAGCTTCCATGGTTCAAAAATCATCTCTTTGAATATGGCTTCAAAATCTACACATTTAGCCTTCTTTTTTCTACTGATCCCTAGTTTCATATCTCTAACTACCACATGAATATCTCCATTATTCTGTACCGCCAGAAAGTCATATTCTTTATTCTCTTTCTTTAGCTAATCACCACCTTTCTACCTCCTTCTCTTGCTACAGCTCCAACCATTTTCTGGGGCAAATAAGTGGCACAATGGAGTGGCACTGGACTTGGAATCACAAAAACCTGAAGTTCATATTTGGCCTTAAGATACTCATTACCTGGGCAAGTCATTAACTTTCATCTGCCTCATTTTAGTCATCTATAAAATGAAGAAAATAACAGCACCTATATTGCAGGGGTTTTGTGAGGATCACATGAGATAATATTGATAAAAAGCACAGCATTTGGTATATAGGAGCACTATATAAATGCTTACTGCTTTCCTTTCTCTATCCCTTTCTTTTTTCTTCTTCCATTCAGACCATTGAACTTGTAGCGAGAAGACTTGGTTTCTAACTTACTATCTATGCAACTCTGAGCAGGTCACATAAATTCTATGAGTTCCAGTTTCCTTACCTGTAAAAGGAAGATAAAAGTACTTGTATTCTTGATCTCACAAGTTGCGAAGAAGGTATTCTCAGCATGAAAAAAGCCATGGCAGTTAATTAGAAGAGATTAGTTCAAATCCCAACTTGGCTCATTCCTACCTATGTGTATAACAACAATGTGACTAGTAGCAGCTGTTATGGTGTAAGACCCAACAAGACCAGCAACAAAAGCTGCTAGCACAGGTTATTTTGATCTGCTCTTCTAAGGAAAGCAACTTTAAGGGGTTAACAATAATTAAACCTACATATGTCATTCACTTAGTTCAAGGTGAAAAGCCAGTACCCTGAACTCCAGAGGAAATACAAATAGAAATTACAAACAGAAAATATCAACAGATCAAATAACAATATTCAATAGACAGGCTTTGTCTAATCAAAACATCACATATATAGTTACCAAAAATGGAAGCACCAATGGGTCTGGGTTAGCAAAGTCAGGGTGCAGTTACAAGGGCTTGCCCAGAGCCTCAGCACTCCTTCCATGCCCCAAAGGTAAAATGCCAACCTCTGAGTTTATATAGCCTGTTCAGGGTCAAAGCATATCACAACATGTGACTCAAACCCACATCATCTAAAAGCTTCTGGCATCACAAACATGCGACTCACACCCATGTAAACTTTCCATTAAGGTAAGCAGGTCATCAAAGACTCCTGATTTAATCAAAGAAACAAAGGCCAGGCTCATCAAGGGCATTTGATTAAATAAATGCTCCAAAAAAGAAAACAGTAAAAAAGTCCCACCTTAATTACTGATACAATGTGATGTTGGGTAAATTGAGTGCATCAATAAAGTTAGAAGGTTGGGCTAGGTAAACTTTAAGGTCCTTTCTAATTTAAAAAATCTACAAATCTTAAAGTAAGTGTGAGTTACCATTATTAATCAATCAACAAATATTAAGCACTTATTATGTGCCAGGCACTGGACTAATTCCTAGGAAAATTAAAAAAAGGGTCAAAGGATAGTCCTGCCATCAAGGAGTTTATAATCTAATGGGAGAGATGTGTGTGCACATGTATGTACTTACATAGACACATACACACATATGTATGTATGTATATATACAAATACACACACACATATATGCAAAGTAAGCTATATTATACAGGATAAATAGGAAAAAAAATAAAAGTTGGAAAGCACTGAAATTAAGAGAGATTAGGGAAGACTTCCTATAGAAAGTGGGATTTCACTTGGGACTTGAAGGAAGGGTGGTCAATAGTTCAAAAAAAGGAGGAAAAGTGTTCCAAGCATGGGGGCCAGTCAGAGAGAATATGTGGAGCTAAGAAACAAAATTTCTTGTTTGTGGAACAGTCAGAAAGTCAGTGTCACTGGATTGAAGAATGCACATTAGGAAGGATAAGTGTAAAAACTTTGGAAAGGTAGGCATGGGCAAAGTTATGAAGGGTTTTGAATGCCAAACAGAGCATTTTGTATTTATTCCTGAAAGCAATAGGAAATCGCTAGTGTTATTGAGTAGCGAAACAACATGATTGGACCTGTGTTTTAAGAAAAACACCTTACTTTTTTTGTTGTTGTTCAGTCATGTCCAACTCCCCACGACCCCATTTTGGGATTTTCTTGGCAAAGATACTGGAGTGGTTTGCCATTTCCTTCTCCAGATCATTTTAAAGATGAGGAAACTGAAGCAAATAGGGTTATGTGACTTGCCCAATCTAGTAAGTGTCTTAGGTGAGATTTGAACTCATGAAGATGAGTCTTCCTGATTCTAAGCCCAATGCTCTATCCATTAAGTCACCTAGCTGCCCATATTTACTGTGTTTTCATTTGGAGGACATTACAACTGATTCAGCCATGAGTTCCTCTCTGTTATTATGATAGACTCTCAGGCAGTTTACGTAGATCTGTCCTATTTCATTACAAACATAAAGCCCTTTTCACTAGATGGCCCAACTGTATCCATACCAAAAGCATATTATCTTTTTTTCCCCCTTTACATCATATTATATTCAGATTATTCCTTCAATCAAACCTACTTCAAATCTTTGGCTACTCTCTAATCAGCTAAAACCTCTCTCCGGTGAAACATGAAAAGGACTTTTTTGTTCTATTTCAGACTTCAAAAGAAATACCAGAACACCTGCAACAGCAGATTGTGTTGTGGGAAGACTTGGATTTGGAGTCAAAGGACATGGGCCCAAGTCTTGAGCAAGTCACTTCCCTTTCTGGGTCTGTTTTCTCATCTGTGCTGGATGATCTGTAAAGTCCATACCTGTTCTGTCGAACCACAACCTAGGTTTTTTCAGGAGTTACAATTCTTTCCTCAACACAGACTTGAAATCAAATTTAATTTCTTGGCAGAGATGAAACTCCTGTCAATATCCTGATTTATGAGGATCTGAATTATTTTAAAAAATGACCCCGTAGCTCACCCCAATTGAATTAATAATCATTAATTCATGGAACAAAGATTCATGGAACTATCCCAAATTCACTTGCTGAGCAGCTACTCTCATTTCTAGAATAGTTGATCCATCCACTGTCCATTCCTTCCTCTAGGTTACCTCAATATTCTTCTCTTTTCTTATCTTTTTGTCCTCCTTTATTCCTGCAGAGTTTACAGAAGATGAGAAAAGTGAAAAACTATCTCTCTCTCTCTCTCTCTCTCTCTCTCTCTCTCTCTCTCTCTGCATGTATAAATATGTTTATATATACATATATATGTTTATATATATACATATACACACATACACACACATATATACTTTCATTTCCCCTCCTTTCTCTTTAATCTGATTTCCTCTCTCTTATCTCAGTTCTTTGGTTTTTCCTTACTTCCCTCTTCTTCAAAGTTCCTATTTGCAGTTAACCATTGATACTCACCAAGTCCCTGGTAAAAGATAGGGGAGAGGGAGAGGCTCAGTATGTCTGCTCAGAACGTCCTGTCTCCCACAGTTGAACACCAGCTGATGTTGGTTCTTCAAACTCCTATTTAGTATTTCAAGTTCTTTATAACCTAGGCAAGGTAACAAGATAGCAGATAGAAAGTCATGTGCTGGAAACAAGTAGACCAGTTTAGCTGGAATATGGAATCCTTTGAGGAGGGTGGTGAAAGGATGCAAGGAGTGGAGGGATCGGATAGAGGAAGGATCTGTGATTTTATCAACTTAGTTCCAGGTGATAAAACTTCTACCGCCAAAGAAGGTTGGTACTTTTCTTTTACTTGTTTCAATCTATAACCTTAGAGACTTCCCCAGATCACTGAGAAACTAAATAATTTGTCCAAGGTCTCATAGTCAGAATGTGTCAGAAGCAGGACTTGACCAAGGTATTCTTGGCTTCAAGACTCTACACCACACTATAAACTCTGAAATTATTCTGGGGAAATTGGGGCCAGGTTACAAATAACTTGAAATATTAAATAGGAGTGCATGTTTTGTGATGAAAGAGAAAGGGAGTGATCCTACATGTGACAAAGGGCTGTGAAAACAACGTGGGAAAAGATTGAAGAACCATCATCAGTTGTTGCTATACTGTGGGAGATGAGACATGCCTCCCCCCTCCCCCCAGTAATGCTCTTTCTCAGCACCATCTCTTGGAGTAACCAGATCATTTCAAGATTTACCATAAGTTCTACCTTCTACAGGTTGTATTTCTTGACCCTCCCCACCACTTTCACAGTTGTTAGTGCTGACCACCCACATCTAATAATCAAATTTCTTTGCATTTATATTAACTGCTATTTATATTTGTTTGTATTATTTACCTAAGCATAATTCAAGCTTCATAAGGGCAGAGACTCCTTCATTTTGCCTTGTATTCCAAAGGGTTAATAATTATTGAATCCAAATGAATTTCCTCTTTCTAGTTTGCTTGTCATTTATACTATCTGCAACAGCAAAGAACTCACTTTTCTCTATAGTGGTTCCAGTGATGTCTTCTTAACATGCACAGCCTATAGGACATCCTCTTTCATCCTCAAAATTTGATGGACTATTCACTCAGGGCAAGCAACAGATCAGTTCAAGTTAACAAACATTTTGTTTTTTAAAATCATCATTTATTTATTGTTATTTTTAAAATTTTGAATTCCAAAGTTTCTTCCTCTTTCCATCCCTTACCCCACCCATTGAAAAGGCAAGAAACTTATCAGTTATATGTGTGAAATCATGAAAAATAATATTCCCATATTAATCATATTGCCAAGAAAACAAGAAAAAATAAAGAAGGGAAAATTATTTGTCAATTTGTACTCAGAACTCTTTCTAGAGATGGAAAGCATTTTTTATCATGAGTCTTTTGGATTATTATATTGAACCAAATAGTTTTCACAGTTCATCATCATTGTAATATTGCTATTAATATGTATGGTGCCCAGCTCACTTCACTTTGAAACAATTTGTATAAATCCTTCCGGGTTTTTCTGAAAGCATCTTTGTTTTTCTTGTAGCACAATAATACTCCATTACAATCATATACCCCAACTTGTTCAGTCATTTGCAAATTGATGGATGTCCTCTCAATTTCCAATTCTTTGTCACCACATAAAGAGCTGCTATAAATATTGTTGTATGTATAGGTCCTTTTCCTTTTTATTTGATTTGGGGTGGGTGGGGATATAGACCTAGCAGTGCTATTGCTGGACCAAAGAATATTCATAGCTTTATAGTCCTTTGGGCATACTTCCACATTATTCTCCAGAATGGCTGAACCAGTTTACAACTCCATGCAACTACAATGCATTAGTGTCTCTATTTTGCCATACCCCCTTCAGCATTTGTCATTCCCTTTTCTGCATATTAGCCAATCTAATAGGTGTGAGATGGTACTTCAGAGTTGCTTTAATTTGCATTTCCCTAATGGACAGTGATCTGGAGCATTGTTTCTTATGAGTATAGGTAGCTCTGATTTCCTCTTCTGAAACATGCCTGTTTATATCCCTTGACCATTTGTCAATTGGGGAATGGCTATGATTTTTACAAACTTGACTCAGTTCCATATATATTTGAGAAATGAAACCTTTCTTAGAGAAACTTGCTGTATTTGTTTTTCCTCAGTTCTTGCTTTCCCTCCATGTTTGTCTGCATTGATTTTGTTTGGGAAAAAAGTTTTAATTTCATATAAATGAGTTACTCATCTTATTTCTTGCATTGATCCCCTTGATATTCTTGACTTTTTTTTCTTCAGGTGAATTTTGTTATTACTTTTTCTGCCTCTACAAAATAATTCTAATAAGTTTGATAGGTATGGTACTAAATATATAAATTTATTTAGGTAGAATGGACATTTTTATTATACTGGCTCAAAAATTAATATTTTTCCAGTTGCTTATATGTGACTTTATCTAGGCAGAAAAAATGTATAATTGTGTTAAAATAGTTCCTGGGTTTGTCTTGGCAGGTAGACCCCCAAGTATTTTATACTTTCTGCAATTATCTTAAATGGAATTTCTCTTTCTATTTCTTCCTGATTGGTTTGGGTGGTAATATATAGAAGTGCTCATGATTTATGGGTTTTTTTTTAATCCTACAAATTTCCCAAAATTGTTACCTGTTTCAACTAGTTTTTTAGTTGATTTTCTAGAGTTCTCTAATTTTGCCATCATATCATCTATGAAGAATGATGGCTTTGTTTTCTCATTGCCTATTTTTTATTCCTTTAACTTCTTTTTCTTATCTTATTGCTATACCTAGCATTTCTAGTATAATGTTGACTAATATTGGAGATAAATGTCATCATTCTTTTGCCCCTGCTCTTTTTGGAAAGCTTCTAGCTTATGTCTGTTACATATAATGCTTGATCTTGGTTTTGGATAAGTGCTACTCATCATTTTTTTTAAAAAAATTCCATTTATTCATATGCTTTCAAGAGTTTTTTTTTTTAATGGGAATAGGTATTGTATATTTTCAAGAGATTTTTCAGCATCTATTGAGATAAATCATATGACTTTTGTTGTTTTTGTTATTGATATGGCCAGTTATGTTTATTTTTCCTAATACTGAACTAGCCCTGCATCCTTGGTATAAATTCTACTTGGTCATAGTGTATAATCATTGTGATATCTTGCTGTAATCACTTTGCTAATATTTTATTTAAAATTTTTGCATTAATAGTCATTAGGAAAATTGATCTATAGTTTTCCATCTCTGTTTTTGCTCTCCCTGGTATAAGTATTATAAACTATATTTAGTATATTAATTAATATATAATTATAATATAATGTAATAATATAATATATAATAATCGATATATATTAAAGCTATATTTGAGTCATAGTAGAAATTTGATAGGATTCTTTTAGTTATTTTTCCAAATAGTTTACTTAGTATTGCAGTTAATTATTCTTTAAATGTTTGGTAGAATTCACTTAAAAATCCATCTGGTAATAGAGGTTTTTTTTTCTTAGGAAGCTCATTTATGGCTTGTTAAATTTCTTTTCTAAACTAGGATGAAGTATTCTATTTCCTCTTCTATTAATCTAGGCAATTTATATTCTTATAAATATTCACCCATTTCACTGAGATTGTCAGTTTTCTTGGCATATAATTGGGCAAAATAGTTCCTAATAATTGCTTTAATTTCCTCTTCATTTGTGGTCAATTTACCCATTTCAGGTTTGATACTGGTAAATACATTTACTTTTTTTTAAGTCAAATTTAGCAATAGTTTATCCTTTTACAGGTTTTTTCATAAACCAGTTTTTAAGTTTATTTGTTCAATTTTCAATTCAAAATTAAATTTTAAATTTCAATTTTTTATATCCTTTCAATTTTATTAGTCTCTCTTTTCATTTTTTTAGGATTTTAATTTGGTGTTTAATTGTAGATTTTAATTTCTTCATTTTCTACTTTTTTCAATTACATGCCCAATTTATTGATCTGTTGTTTCTCAATTTTATCGATGTAAATATTTAGACATATACACTTTCCCCTAAGTACTTCTTTGGCTTCATCCCATAAATTTTTGTATGTTGTCTCATGGTTGTCATTCTCTTTACTGAAATTATCTATTTTTTTTTGATTTGTTCTTTGATCCACTCATTCTTTAGGATTAGATTATTTAGTTTGCAATTAATTTTTAACCTATGCTTCCAAGGCCCTTTATTTAATGTAATTTGATTATAGTATGAAAAAGATATATTTGACGTTTCTGCTTTTTTTTGTATTTGTGATGTTTCTATGTCCTAATATATGGTTGATTTTTTTGAAAATGCTATGTACTGCAGAGACAATATATATATATATATATATATATATATATATATATATATATATATATACTTGTTTCTTTTCCCATTCATTTTTCTCCAGAGGTGCCCTGTCCAGCAGGGCCAGTTAACGTGGGGTTCGAGGAGGACCCAGCCTGAAAAAGAAAAGGTGAAAGAGAAGAAGCAAGAGACAGACAGCTGTGGCTGGCAAAAAGCACTTTATTCAGCTCAAGGCTGTATTTTATCAAGCTAGCAAGAAGAAGGGGGGTTGGCTCCGGGGATTTTTTCAGGGAGTAGCTGGAACATAGTGATATCTGCTGGGCGGAGCGTACTGCTGCAAGCCTGTCCTTGGAAACAAATGTTCGGTGCGTATCTTTCTGAGGGGCCTGGGGCTCAGCATGGA
>CM053622.1:689949616-689973718 GCA_028646595.1 Phalanger gymnotis | reverse complement strand
TATAGTTAGTCTTTCACAACATGAGTATTGTGGAAGGGTTATACATAATGATATGCATGGGGCCCATGTTGAATTGCTTGACTTCTTAGGGAGGGTGGATGGGAAGGGAAGAGGGGAGAGAGGAAGGGAAAGGGGGATGGGAGGGGAATGGGGCAACGGAGGGGAGGGCAGACTGGGGAACAGGGCAACCAGAATGTACGCCATCTTGGAGTGGGGGGGGAGGAAATGGGGAGAAAATTTGTAATTCAAACGCCTGTGAAAATCAATGCTGAAAACCAAACATGTCAAAAATAAATTAAAATATATATATATATACATAAAATGCAAAAAAAAATTGTGTTGTCAGGAGTTTCAGGGTTTTTGTTGTTGTTTTTTTTTGGGGGGGGTGTTTTGTGTGTCTGTGTGTCTCTATGCATGTATAGAAATACATCAGCAAAGCATATGGGCAAGTAGATGGCACAGTGGTTAGAGTGCTACCCCTGGAGTCAGGAAGACCTGAGTTCAAATCCAGCTTTAGATACTTACTAGCTGTGTGTCCCTGGGAAAATCACGTAACCCCATTTGTCTCAGTTTCTTCACCTCTAAAAAGAGGTAGAGAAGGAAATGGCAAACCACTCTACTATATTTGCCAAGAAAAGCCCCAATAGAGTCACAAGGGGTTTGACATGACTGAACAACAACAACAACAACAACAACAACAATGAACTACCCATGGAAAAACAATTAGCAAGATCGAAAATTATGCTGTTATTTATCAACTGCTCTGAGTTTATTTTTTGATATATAAAAATTTAAACTTTGATTATTAAATAGAAATGCATTTATTTACATTTCAGACATCTTCCACTTTCTATGCCAATGGAAGGATGGAAAAATACTATGTGAGTCCTGATAGAAGCCCTTCACATAGTCATCCTTAAGCTGACACAGAAGCACAATTCATAAAATTCCTAATTATCTTTCTTTTAAGCAGCAAATATTAACTAGAATGTGGTCTCTTGCCATAAAATATTTCACTGCATTAACTATATAAAGATAAACATAACACTAATGGAATAAATGTCTTGTTGGGTAGGTCTGGAATGACTTCATAAAAGAAGGAGTTCTTATTACTATTTTGATTTAGAACAGGCTATTAGGGGAAAATATAATACAGTAGTGATGATAGAGAAGAATAAGCCAGGCTGAAGTAATGGCATGTGTATGATCCTGGAGGTGCCAGAGGGCAAAGCTTGTGAATAAAGGAAGAAATATTGCTTTCTCTCCTCATTTTTTTCAGACAGAGAAATGACATGACTCATCCAAGAACACACAATGAGTTAGTGACATAGTTGGAGCTACCAGCTAAACCTCTTCATCTCTAGGAGAATAAACCGAGAATGGATTATTTCTAATGTTCCCACCGGTTCAAGGACAAGTAATTTTAAGTATTCATGGTATCTAACATATCCTATTCATATCTAGGACTGAGAGTTACTTGAGTTATCATAGAAAATAGTACATCACTACTCAAGCAGCTTATAATTTATAGGATGGATGAAAAATAATAGAAAAGTCACCAATGTTAAAGTCACATTTGATCTGGATAGGGTCCTTATAGCTCATTACCAAAAGACTTTATATTTTTTCCCCCTTAAGCCAGATTTGGTTCCATCAACTCCATCAAGAAAATGTGGTGATGATGATAGCAATTACACATCATTTTGGATAGCACTTTATACTACAAAGTACTTCACATATTGATCCATTTTATAATCATGTGAGATTCCCTTAAATCTTTACTCCCTTCCAAACTTTTCAGTTTCTCTCAAAGGCATTTCTATTATCTTCTAGTATCTCAGATTTGTGATCTTGGCATCATCCTGGAATACTTACTCTCTCTCACTTCACATATCCATTTCATTTCCAAATCTTGCCGTTGCTACCTTTTGACAGCTCTCATGTCTGAGCCATCCTCTCATACAGTGATAACCTTGGTTCAGACCCTCATCTTCTCTTGCCTAGATTGTTGCAGTTAGTCTCCTGATTTCTCTTCCTGATTCAAATCTCCTAACTCTTATATATCTGTACACTATTGCCAGAGTGATTTTCCTAAAAGCACATCTGATGATATGACTCTCCCACTTAACCAATAACCTTTATAACACCTCTAGAATAAAATATAAACTTCTGTTTAGCTTTTGAAAACCTACATAAACAGGCCCCAAACTATCTTTCCAGGCTCATTGGACATTACTTCTCCTCCCATATTCTGGAATCCAGTCAAATTAGCCTTCTCTCTATCCCTCACTCCTGATACTCTATCCCTTATTTCTGTGCCTTTGCACCAAATATCTCAATACCTGGAATGCACTCCCTCCTTACCTCTCTCTGAGGCATGTGATGGAACAGTGGAGAGTGTGTTGGGCCTGCAGTAAGGAAGAGCTGAGTTTGAATTTACTCTTAGACACTTACTAGCAATGTGATCCTGGGTAACTCATTTAAATCTGTTTGTTTTGGTGTCCTCCGATGTAAAATGGAGATAAAAATCATTGTTGTAAGGATCAATGAAATAATATGTATAAAAATATTCAGCACAGCGTTTGGCATATAGTAGGTGCTATATAAATGCTTATTCCAAATTCCCTTTCTCTTCTATCTCATAAAGTCCCTCTCTTCCTTTTAGATGTAGCTCAGGCCCTATCTTCTTCATGTAACCTTTCCTTATCCCCCAAACACTAGTGGCCTCCCCTCAAAGGGCTCTGTATTTTACTGCTTTGTATATATGTATATTTATTCACTTTATATTTTTTCTGTGTGCATAAGTGTGTGCTGTGTACGTGTTCATACATAACTGTAGTAATGCACACATCTATAAAATGTGATGATATATTTATGTAATCACATATGTATATACATATGTATACATATACACACATATACACATACATATATACATATATGTATGTATATACATATATATATATATACAGATGTGTGGGTATATTTACACATACATACTTCCCTCATAAATTTTACAACCTAATAGCAAGGATAATACAATAAGACAGATAAGTAATATAATGAAAGATAAAATGGGATAAGGTAAAGGACAAATTTAGACAAAGAACTACAAAAAAACTTGAGGAGGGAGGGATTACTTTTATCAGAAATGAATCAATTTGAATATGATAGCAGTTTCAGCAATAGCTAAATAATCAGTAGAAGGAGACATTTCTGCCTGTCAATAATTGAAATTGCAAATTTCAATAACACAAAAGATGCATTTCAGGAAATGCAAATCAAAAATCGTAAGTGAAAATACATTGACATTAGAAACAAAAGGCAAATACCAGGACTGATTTTCTGATAGTGAAATCATTCATGCTAGCAAAACAATGTAAAACATGCAGAAGAGAAGAGTCCAATTTTATAAGCCCTGACTGGTCTTTTCCATCTTTATTTCCAATAATTTTATGATAAACCACTGGAACCTTCCCTGTCCACTGACTTGCAACATTGTAGATTCTAGTATAGGCAAATGACATTTTCTTTTCAACAGTTACTCTCTACTGGAATTCAACCAGTATTGGAAATAACAATTCTCTCCTTGGGCTTTATGGTCAGGTGAGATTCCCTTTGATGGAGAACACAGAACTTTTCCTGACATCACATCAGTGTCCAGACCTGATAAACCACTTTTGTTGCAAAGTGTGTTGACCTCTTGGTATCTTTTCCTAGCCTCCTGTGAAATTTTCATTGGCACTGACAGTTTTCTCTTTATAACACAGAAAGGCTGACAGTAGCAGTCATCTACATTGTAATCAGGAAGTCAAGTGGATGCTAGTGATCTCTAGTATGTGAGAAAAAGAAAGGGCTTTGTCTTCAAAATCTGCTTTGTCTTCTCAATTTGAAATATTGGATGAGAACCTCAATTACATCTACTACAGATACTCTAAGTTTCTGTACCTAGATCTTATAAGAGTGTCAGCTGTGCAGACTGTAGTGATACTGAGAAGCCTTTGAAACCTGAAACCTTAATTATATAATCCCTAACTGGGAGAAGAAGAAAACCAGTTGAAATGCTCCCCCCTGAAATTGTGATTACTTTTTGCACAAACTAACTTAATTCTCTGAATGTCCTCAAAAGGGGCTTCTTTTTTGGGGTAAAATGTTTTTTAAAGGAAAGGAAATAGGATGGTAGGATTCTAAATCAGAATCTGCCATTGCGTGACCTTGGAAGATGTTTCAGTTTTCTCTAAAATAAGAGGATAAGGAGTGACTTGAACTTGATACTCTCAAAGTCCCCTTTCAGCTCTTGTAGTCTAAAATTTTAATTTAACTGAGAAAATAGAGCAGTTGATTTATATGGCTTCCTAGTCCCCTTCTTGTTCTAGTTCTATAATCCTATAATATATTTCTTATGAGAGATCACATACTTAGCAGCCAAGCAGAATTTTAGGATGTCCAAATAGAGGTAGAAACAATGACTTGGATTTTTACTACCTCACATCAGTGAAATGCCTGATACTGGTTTTCATTCCTAAAATTCCTGGTTTGGGCTCATGAAGCAAGTGACTTGCTTAAGGACTCTAGTTTCTCTAAAGGTAAATAACTGACATCACTAGAATGAAGCTTGCCATTAGCAATTAATTATCAAGAGTGCTATCTTGGTGTGGAGTATAAAAAACCCCTGTATTAGCAGGCAAGGCACCCGATCCTAGTACATATTTGGCTCAAGTCACTCAATATTTCTGTGTCTCTTTTATAGAATCACAGAGTCTTAAACCTGAGAGGGCCTTATGTTTATATATTTCAATTTTTTATCTTACAGATGAGGAAACTGAAGCCCCAAATGGTAAAATGGCTTTTCTAAGATCACACACACTCATGCATACAAAGCAACTTGCTTGCACAACTCAGATTAAAACCCAAGTTTCTTTATACATGAAATGAAGGAGTTGGACCAGATTATATAAGGCCATGGAATATCCCAGCTGGAGAGGACCTGAGGGATCATTCTGGTCAAACTCTTTCATATTACATATTGAGAAACCGAGGCACATAAATATTAAATAACTTACTGAAGGGTAACACAAGTAGTAGAAGAGTATTGGAACCCAGGTCCTTTGACTTAAAATTTAATACTCTGATTACTTCTATTATACTATTTCTCTGGGCACTCACTGTATACAGTGAGTACTCATGAACTGCAGCATGGTGAAAAGAAGGGGAAGGAAAGACTGTTAGTACACTTGAAATACACACCTTAAACATATTGATTAAGCAAACATGATTAACAGGAGGATCTTGATTGCTACACTTGGGGAATCATCTTAGCTCCTTCACCAAGAGGCCAGCAGCATGATGAAAGGATTTGAAATCAAGTCACAGGAAGATCTCTTAAAGAACTGGGGATATTTTAATCAGGAGAGGAGACAACTTGGGGAAAATGAGTAATTATAACTGTTGTCTTCAGATACTTGAGGGATTGTCGTGTCAGAGAGATATTGTAGACAGAGCACCAGCCTTAGGGTCAGTAAGAGCCTGGTTATAATCCACTTTTGTAGCTCTATAACTTGAATATGTCATTGTCTGTCTGGGTGCATTAGCTTCCTCAGATATAAAGCAGAAATAAAAATAGCACCTACATCACAAGACTATCATTGGGGCAGTTAGGGGACTCAGCGGAGAGAGTGCTGGGCTTGGAGTTAGAAAGACCTGAGTTTAAATATGGCCTGAAGTACTTACCAGCTGTGTGACTCTGGGCAAGTCGCTTGACTTCTGTTTGTTCGGTCTCCCCAATTGTGAAATGGGGATAATAATATCGCCTACTTCTCAGGGTTCTTATGAAGACGATCAAATGAGATAATATTTATCAAGTGCTTAACACAGTGCCTTGCACACACCAGGTGCTTAATAAATGTTTGCCCCCACCCCCATCATAAGGAAGCAATAAACTTATATTTGTAAAGCACTTGTGAACTTTAGAACAATAGCTGTTATTTGAAATATATGTGCATGTACATATATATGTATATATATATGCATATATACACATATACATATATGTGTATATGTATGTCTATGTATATGTGTAGTGTATGTGTGTGTGTGCGTGTGCGTGTGCGTGTGTGTGTGTGTATGAATAACACTTGTCCAGTCCCAGAGGATCAATGGCTGAAAACTGTTGAGGCCAATTTTTAACTCAGAACAGGGAACATTTCCTAACAATAAAAATTTTCCAAAAGCACTACCTGGTCAAATACTGAATTCTATGTCCCTAAAGATGCCACATTTCCAACAGGACTTAGACTAGAGGAACTCTACAAATCATTATAATTTTGAGATCCTATAATAATCTCATGGTTTCACTTAAACTATAATGGCATTAATCCCATCGGGAACTATTCTACTTGAATATCATATTATCCAAAAACTGATAGCAACCACAATAAAAAAAAATAGAATACATTTTTGCTGTGTTTTGCTGTTCCCTAAGAGCTTTCACATACATAATATTCTTTGATCCTCATAACAATCTTGAATCAGTAAAGTGAGGAAAGGGGTTATTATGCCCATTTTACAGATAAGAAAATTAAAAATCAGAGATGCTGATAATCTGCATAAAAGAAATTAGTTTCTACCTAGAAACACCTATGGCAGAATTTTAGAGCTGAAAGGAACCTGAATTCAAATCAAATCAATCTCTCTCTCTCTCTCTCTCTCTCTCTCTCATACACACACACACACACAGATATAGATGAAATTGTTGACCTATTGAAGAATTAAGTTCCTTTTTTCTTTCTGATTCTCTTTCCAAAACAAGACACTTGAAATTATTCCAAGTCAAGCCTTTATACCAATGGGAAGAAGTAATAGTATTGTCCTTGTCCTAAATTAAGAAGGTAGAGAATCCCCAAAGTAATGTCTCTGTTCTGAAATGATAATGAACTTGAGCATTCAATGAAAAGTACAGTGAACAGTTTTCAAAGGCAAAACATGCCCATAGCTCACAAGGGGACATATTGCAGCTAGTGCTTAATATTTTGGGCTACATTCTCAGCCAGTTGCATTCCCAGCTTTGGCATTAGCTTAAGTAAAAGCAATGCCAGGCTCAATGACAGCCAGAGTAAATCCTGGGAACACCAAAGCCCAGGACTATGTTTGCTTGCCTTCACTGTCGGGAGCCATGAATGACTACAAGGAGTACACACACAAAGAATGTTCCTATATTCTAGTATAAGCAATATGTGGTCAAATAGGAAAATTTAGCTATACACAAATCCTCTCTTTCCGTAATCTATGATCAGCAGGATTTCCCCCCATCATATACCATAAAAGGGTGTGAAACCCAGCAGATAAATCAATTTGTAATTAACCTTCTTAGTTGACAAAAAATAAAAGGAAATACAAACCCTTATGGATAAGAAAAGCTACCCTATCTCCTTACCACCAAAAGGACTCCAAGAGATATATTTGTCTTAAACTTTAAACTTGCTGAAAACCAAAGAGAAAATTATCTATGAGACCTTAGATCTTCCAAAAGTTGAAGGAGGTAGATTTATAAAAAATAAAATGAATCACTACCAGGGATGGGGAAGCTGTGGCCTAGAGGCCACATGTGGCCCTCTAAATCCTCAAGGTCATTTGACTGAAGCCAAATTTCACAGAACAAATCACCTTAAATAAAAGATTTGTTCTGTAAAACTTGGACTCAGTCAAAAGGTGTCACCCAAGGACCTAGAAGACCACATGTGGCCTCAAGGCCATAGCTTCCCTACCTCTGCAACAGTTAGAAAGCAGATGAATATAATTTTTCCCAATCTTGGTTCAGGACTAAAATGTAAGTGATTCAAGACACACTAAGTTACAAATCTTCAATGAGTAGAATGTAAGCTCCTCAAGGGCAGGCCTTCTTGGCTTTATATACTCAGTACTTACTATGGTGTCTCACACTGTATTTAAAACTAAATAAATATAGACTGAATTTAATTTAATCAATAATAGATTAAGAGGAAGGAAGTAGTGTTTAATTTATAGCAATTGGTGCCAGGGTGAAGTTTTTTAGAGTATATATGTATATATGTATATGTATATAACAAGAAATAAACTCAAACTAATATACAAGATAAAGTTTTGATTTGACTTCTATTCCCAAAGGAAGAGGTGGAAAGTGGGAAAGCAGGTAGCGGAACACACACACACACACACACACACACACACACACACACACACGACAAAATAGCAAGAAGGTTGCCAAAATGAATAGGATTATAAGAGAAGGACCAAAATAATTGCAGTATAAAACTGGATATGAGAATAAATAAAGGAGGCACAAAGAACACCCAAGAAGACTAGGGAGACATATGGATTACCTTATCCTTCCCGGAAACATTCGTTATTCCCCTTTTAATAGGTGATGATACTGAGTTAAAGAAAGGCTAAGTGATTTGTCCAGGGTCATGAAGATGATTAGACACAGAACAAAGGTTCTCTAGTCTCCATGGTCTACTGCTTGTCCCATTCTCTCACTATCCCCATGTCACAGGATCAAAGATACTCCACCAAAGGACATCAGAAGCCATCTAGTCAGATCCTTTCATTTTACAAGTAAGAAAACTAAGGCCCAGAGAAGTTAAACGACTTGCCCAAAGTCACACATAAGATCATGTGATTATAGATTTAGAAATGTCCAACCCTTTTATTTTATGTGCAATGGAGAAGCTAGGTGGTATGGTAGATAAAGCACCAAGCCTGGAGCCACTAAGATTCCTCTTCCAGAGTCAAATCTGGCCTCAGACACTAGCTGTATGGACAAGTCATTTAACCTTGTTTATCTCCGTTCCTCATCTGTAAAATGAGCTAGTGAAGGAAATGGAAAACCACTCAGGTGTTTTTGCTAAGAAAACCCCAAATGGGGTCACAAAGAGTCAGACACAACAGAAATGATTGAACAACAATGGCAACAGTGATGACTCAGTTCCTCTAATTCCAGAGCTATTACTCTTTCTTCTGATGATATAAGTTCTTAATATCTGTTGTTTTAATATGGTTGAATATTAAAAAAAAAATGTAAAGGACCCTAACCTTGGGTCAGCTGGTGTGGGACTATCTTAAAGAAAAGTGAACATGCCTCTGAAATGCTATAGACAGTTGTAGACAAATGAGTTGGACTAGGTAATCTCTCCATGTTCCTTCTAGATCTACAATTCTATAATGATGGAAAATAAACATCCTGATACAGATAACTGGCAGTCTACTTTAAGTGCGATTATTTAGGGAGCTAATTCAGTTCAACAATCATTCATTCAGTGCTCGCTAAGTCAATCAACTAGCCTTTACTAAGCACCTACTATATGCTGGCCATTTTGTTAAGTTATAGGGGGAGAAAGGAAGAAAATAAAAAGTCCTTGCTCTCAAGGAACTCACAACCTAATGGAAAGACAACATACAACAAGTTATATAGATACAGATATACGTGTGTATGTATGTATATAAACACATATATATAATATATATGTATATATATATATATAGTGAGCAAGATCCTATATAGATATATCCTATATGTGTGTGCGTATCCTATCTATATCTATCATATATATGCATATGTATATGTATGTGTGTATGTATATATTTATGTATGTGTGTGTGTATATCATTTGTATGTGATAAATCAGAGGGAAGGCACTAAGATTAAAGAGGACTGATAAAGGGCTTCTTGGAGAAATCAGGCCTTTAGCTGAAACTTGAAGAAAGCCAGGAAATCCAGGAGGCAGAGATGAGGAAGGAGAATATACCAGGCATTGAGGACAGCCAATGAAAATTCCCAGAGCTGGGAGATGAAGTGTGCAAATGACAGCAAGAAGGCCACTGTCACTATGTCACAGAGTAAATGTACAAGAGAGTAAGGTATAAGACAAGAGGAAAGGTGTGTATATAGCAGAGGATGGGTGGAAAGGTATAAAGGGCTTTGAAGGCCAAATGCAGGATTTTATGTTTGATCCTAGAGGGTAATAGGGAGTCACTGAAGTATATTTAATAGAAGGGAGTAGACTTGAGAGAGACTTTAGGAAGAGAAACCGACCAATAGCCTACTGTTGTAATCCAGGCATGAGGTGATAAGGGAGGTTGTAATATTAGAGGAGAGAAACAAGGACATTTCAGGGATGTTGTGAAGGTAGAACGAACAAGACTTGACTATCAGTTGGATGGGAGGGGGTGAGAATGAGGATAAAGCATGACATGTAGGTTGTAAGCTTGGATGATTGGGAGGCAGGTTGTAACCTCACAGTAATGAGGTAGTTAGGAAAAGGGGAGTATTTGGTTGGAGAAGGGGATATGATGATGTCATCTTTGGGCCTGTTGCATTCAAGTTGTCTATGAGAGATCCATTTTAACATATCTGAAAGGCAGGTGGAGATGCAAGACAGAAGACTGGGAGAAAGGATTAGGGCTAGACAAGTAGATCTGAGCATCATCAGTATAGACAGGATTATTGAATCCATGGAAGCTGGTGAGATCACTGATTATAGCACAAATGGAGAAGAGGGCCCAGGGCAGAGACTCGGTGGACCCTCCCTACTACTAGCAGGTAGGAGGTGGATAAAACAATAAACATTTATTAAGTATTTACTATGTGCCAGGTACTATGCTAAGCAAAAAGGATCAAGCAAAGGAAAGAGATAATGAGTGGTCCAGGAGGAGAAGCAGGAGAGAACAATGTCATGAAAAGAGAAAGAAGAGTGTCAAAGAAATGTGGAAACATTAGAACTGGGCGCTAAAACAGAAATGCAAAACACTTTACATTCCATCACTAGTATAATGACTTTGGATAGTACACAGCATTTTTACTTCGGTTTCTCTATCAAATTATCAAAGCAACAGTTCCCCTAATTTTCAGGCCACAGGACTGTAACATGAAGAGCAAGGGGATAATGTCTATGACTCCTCTAAGAAACATGCCACATGAGAAGGGGTTGCGCTCATTGCTCCTGACACCACATTCCTCAGCCTGCCAACACTCCCCACACGGATCAGTTTGTGAGCAAGGGCTGATTAGTACATTAACTTCCTGAGAACTGGAGCGCTAACGTGATCAGCAAGCCGAGGGAGAATATTCTGACACCAATCAGTTCCCGTCGGTCCTGAGTTTCCAGAATGGAGACGAATAGGAACAGGGACATAGGCTCAACCATGACCCCTTTCCCATCAATTAAGCCAACAAACCACAGAGGCATCCATTTCATTAGCCTGCAGCTGCTGTGACACTAATCACCTCAGCCCTGACACGCTGCTTCTCTGCCTAAGCGCCTGAGGAACATGGCCCAGCTCTCCCACTGCCAGGGAGCAGATTCATGCTTGCAGAACTGAAGACAAAGGGAGAGCTTCAAAGAATTGTTCAGAGGGTATGTGCAGCAACTGGAAGGGCTCCCACGCTGTTTGGCTCCTCACACACCTAGCCCTTTTCAACACCTCCCAGCCTCCTTTCTGCCTCATTTCACAAGTGACAATGCTTTTCACCTGAGGAAGTAGCAGAGGATTCCAGGTCCAGTTCCCCAAACTCCATCAAAAGGGTAAAATTATAATATTGCACACTGTTCAGCTTTAAAGGGCTTCTGATATTTATAAAGTGTGCTTTCAGAACTTGGATAATCAGAAGTTACTGCTTCCAAAGAGCAAAAATATTCCTAAGGCATCACTAATCCCCTAGCTGAGTTGCATAATAGGTGACCTATCTAACTTTGGCATCTCTGGGAAATGTTAAAATTCAAGATAAAACATCATTAGAGGATGAAGGGAGGAGGGGAGGATGTAGAAAGAATTTAGCAAGTCTGGTAAAATGGAGAGTCCTGGATTTCTAATTAGGAGTCCTAGGTTTGAAGCCTGGCTCTAACACCTACTAGCTATATGATCAGGAAAAATCCATACACCATCTTGAACATTAGAATCTATAAAATGGGGATGATAATCTTTGACTTACCTTTCTCTTATGGTTTTCATGACAAAAGTAAGTGTCTTATAAACTTTAAAGTGCTATAGAAATCAGCTTTTGAGGTTACCTCTTTTCATAGGAAAATGGGGTACAAGGTAATTGTACCTCTGGATGCTGGCATAACTGCTTTTTGAATGAATGAATGAAATTGAATAGAGCTTCTATCTCTTTATTGGGGAGAGGTGAGAAATAGGGGTCACTGAAAACATCTTTAATTTGGCATGAGGGATCTTCTTCAGAGGTTGAGTTCAGTGAAGTATTGTTACAGGTGCCTCCAAGCCTTACTGATGACCTATTTCTAGAACAAAGCTAGTAGGACACTGTTTCTATGACACTTCCAGATAATATTTGTATAACGAGGTGGTGATGGGGTGGACATGTAAGGAGAGACCCATATATGGCAAGGGCTGTCATTGTCTCTTGGATTCCACTAGTTCATCCCTCATGCAAGGTAGGGTGGTCATTTGCACCAATGAGGAGAGAGTTCCATACCAATGGGCTTTGGGACAGGGGTTCTATATCTATATATATTTATATATCTATATCTATCTATCTATAGCTCTATCTCGAGATCTAGATGTAACCATAAATTTGCTCCATGCTCTCCTTTCTGCACTTTCAAAGAAAACACAAGGGAAAAGGAGAAGATTGAATCTGCAAAAGCAGTTAGTTCCATAGAATACAAAAAGTGCATTTCTATTGACCACTAGGAAGAGTAGTTGACTCTTCAATCAACCAATCACTAGGAGTTCCCTTTCTTCCATTAATTTGACTGGGGATGGAAGGGCTGGACTCACTCATTTGATCAGAAACTAACAGTGAACTATACTCTGCAAGTTTCATATGGTTGATTCAACTGAATAACCTTCTTACAAAGATTTAGAGGAATGTTTCATTGGGACCCTGTACAAGTCTATTCTATAGCACACAAAGGTATGAGATTATATAAAATTCATTGGCCTCTCTCCCTCTCTCTCTCTCTCTCTCTCTCTCTCTCTCTCTTGCTCACACACACACACAAACACACATACATTTGGGTGTATGTATATGTATATACACACATGTACATATAAGTGTACATACAAGTGTGTGAGTATCTGTGTCAATCAAACAAGACTCTTCTAAATACCTATTTGGCACTATTTGGTATTTACCAAATAGTAACTGTTTTTCTTTTGGCCAAGAACCTTGAGGGTCTTCTCCTCCCAGTTTGATTTTTTTTTTTTTTGGAGTTTTGATTCAAGGGGCCATCCCTTGATTAACTTCTTAAAGAGGCCTATTCACTGAATGTGCGTTACCTTACTCAAAGTGAGAATCTGAAAAGACCTTAACCTGAAAGGGGCAGGGTCTCCCAATGCATCCTGGGCCATCTCTAGTCATCCTGGTGAATATCAGGCCACTGGACCCAGATGGCTCCAGAGGAGAAAGTGAGGTGTGACCTTGTATAGCCTTCCCTAACTCAAATCAAAGTCAACTGCAAGTCATGTCATCATTTCCCTGATGTCATGGTCCTCTTCGAGAACAAAGGACAAACACAACAATCTAAATGCCAGAATTGTAGGATTGCCCATTTTCCTCTTCAGTCATAGACTATGAGAGCTCCTTGAGTTATAAACTACCAGCCCTGAACACTCTAGGGAGGAGGAGGTAGAACAAAGGCAAGTTCAAATCAGGAAAACATTATTCCTTCAAACTTTGTTTTAGATACAAGAACCAAGGACATTCAAGTTCATGGGGAATGCTGGGGCAGAGAAGGAACTTTTTGACTCAATATCTGGTCAGTCTAAAAAAAATCACTAACCCAGTAAATTACAGAGCTGAGCACCATAACTGGATTGCTGATGGAGTATTCCTGGTACCTAAAGAGCATCTTCCTTTAAAGAACTTTAAATATTTCATAAACAATGAATCAGTACCTAAGTCTCTTCCTGGTTTTAAGTTGTCATCTTTCAGAGAGCTCTAAAAGCAGATTGTTAAAATGGAAAGTGTTGGACTTAGTTAGAAGACACACACGACAATCCTACCTTGGACATTTGCTAACTGTGTGATTGCTGACAAGTTGTTTCACCTGTCAGTGTCTCAGTTTTACTATGCATATAAGAGTAATTTCACTACCTACCTCACAGGGTTGCCTTGAGGAAAGCTTTTTACAAACCTTAAAATACTACACAAGAGTGAACTTTTATTATGATTGGGCACTAGGCAAAATTATAGAGTAGAAGTTTTTCTTCAGTGCCTTCTATCCAGCTCTTCTACTCCTCAAAATCCAAACCAATTTTCATTAAGGTGCTCTTTCCCTAAGTTTTTCTCACCCGTTTCCCTTTATGCTGTCACTGGCTACCCATTGAAGTTGCCCATTTAGATGGTTTTACAAAATGGATAGAGTGCTGGGCTTGGAGTCTAGGTTAGAATCCTTATTCAGGCCCATGGTGCTATAGCAGTGTGATCCTGACCAAGTAATGTTACCTCTCAGTACCGATTTCCTTATCTGTAAACTGGGGTTTCATGTAATTGCATTTAACTCAGAAGGTTTTTGTAAAGACCAAATGATATTACATGGAAACTATTTTGAAAACTTTTAAGTTCTATACAAATATTAGCTATTATTAGTCAGCGACATGATCTAAAAAAATCTTATTGGATGAGTGAGTAAATGAGGGACGGAAAAAGAATTTAAGTACCTTAACACTATGTGCTAAGGGTACAGAAACAAAAGCAAGGACTGATCTGGCCCTCAAGAAACTTAAATTTTAATGAGGGAAACAAAGCACATCAGGGAAGAAAATGGTGTCCAGCGAGGGGCACTTTGAGCCTGAAAGTTTGGGGAATGGTGAGTAGGGCAATGGGGATCATATATTGATATACCTCATTCCAAAACAACGGAAGGGTAGATTTGATCATGGTTCATAATAGTTCCAGAACTAGTGATGAGGATATAAGGGGGAAGAGTGGCCAGCTATTGGCAAACAAGTTTGAGAAGAGTTGTTTGGAGAAGGCCTTGAGGCTTTCTGGGGCTAAGGCTTTCAGAAAAATGTTCCTGTACTCCTATGAAGTCACAAATTATGACAATTGGTAGATTAGAACTCATGCCTTTCAGTTGAAATGGGGTCGATTTGGGGATCGTAACTTACTCATAGCTGTTCCCCGCTTCCCCAAGAGTTCTTTAGATAAACAATTGCTAATAAGTGCTAAGGACAAGAATAACCATTTATGTTACATGTTAATAACCACATAATTAGAAAGAGGAGAAGCTAAGGAACATTCGATTTTTGTCAACCATTCAAAAACCCATTAACAGCAAAGTGCATACCATAGTCAAAGATGCATCTTGTCCATCCTCTTCTTACCACTTTGTTAATGATAAGACAAATCCTCTTAGTCTGTATCTCTCTAGCTCCTTGCTAAGTTATTCCTTCTAAGTGCTTAGGAGAAATTATTCATTTGTTCAAAGATCTGTCAAAGTTAGGGCATGATTGGTTTACAAAGAACGAAAGCAAGAGCCTATCCTTTATTTTAAAGGATTCAATTGCTGGAATGAAAGCAATGCTCTCAGACCTTTGCACCTTGTCACTTTTCAGTGTTCACTCTTTTATACTTAATGCCCATCTGCCAGGGCTTTTTTTCCATCCCTAAAAGGAAGTTTCAGGAAACTCCCAAATTGCAGCCCTAGAGCTAAGTAGAAGGCAAGGAAAGAACATGAGGATGAGAAAGAGGTGATTTACATTCCACCAGGAAGTCTAGGTTTCCTACTTTGACAGGTTTACAGGTATTACTTTAATGGTCCATGTGTGGAGATTCAGGGGATCATATATAACAACTCCAAAACATATTGCAAACCAATCCAGCCAGGCACCCGTGCCAACCACAAAAATGCAACCTCCTTTTGGAGGAAAATAACCAGTCACCAAAGGAAATCACAGCTGGCACTTAAATAATGCCTTTTGTTCAAGGATCTTAGAGTGCCTCAAAGTCATTATCACATTAATACTCATAATACCTCTTGTGATTACTGGCTTACAGATGGAAAGTCTAAGACATTTAACTGTTCAATGTCTTAGAGGTATTTTTTAAACATTCCTAATATAATATGGGTATTTTAAACAAACCTCACTTTGGGAAATAATTTAAATAATCACCTAGCTTTCCTTCCTTTTCCCTACCTGCCACACACGTGAATACACACACACACACACACACAGAGGAAATCACATCACAAGAGAATCCATCTTCCTAATTCTGAACTTATTAATGTAAGATTAAAACCTTGTGGCACATGAGCAGCTGCTTTCATGATGTTTTAAGCCTTAAAAAAGCCTCTCCAAAATTGCATTACTTTTTCCTTAAATATCTAATACAAAACATTAGCTTTTAATATTTTTGTTAGTTGACAGGTGGGTAAGTTCTTCCTAACTTGTAATTATGTTAATAAAGGAAGAGTATAATCTTTCATTGTAATTTCAGCAATTGCACAGGCATAGTTTCCAATCCAGGGCAGAGGAACATGGAATATTAGGGCTGGAAGGGTCATTACAGTATCATCTACACTCACCCCTTCATTTTATAATTGAGGAATTTGAGATCCAGTATTCATTAATATATATACATACAAAATTTTATCCAAAACATCACCTACATTTGAAATGAAGGCTTAAGAAAATGGGAAATTTATAGTATATGGTAAAAATTCATTCTAAATCCCAAGGTCTTTTCATGAGAAATTCTTTAAGACATTAAAGGAAGACTTAACTAAATGATACCTACAGATTCTTCTTTATCTATATACATATTTAGTTCATTAAGTAATCACCTTCTTTCATTAGAATTTTGCAGGGACTAGAAAGAAAGCCACTGGCTCACTACATTGTCACCCCTTGGGTATGTGTAGGAAAGTGTTAGCTAATAGGAACTTTTTGCTTCTGATTCTATCCTACAACATGTTAAGGAGCTTTGTGTCATTTCCATGTTTAATATTTAAGCCATCTATTATTTCATCCAAGTCCTTTATAAAACTGTTCATTAGTACAGGGCCAAGAACAGATCCTTGTGGTGTACCACTAGAAACCTATATTCAGATTTATATTAATCCATTAATCACTACTTTTTAGTTAGATCTTTTAACATATTCTGAGTTCAATTAGCCATATTATTGTATAGGTCACATCCCTTCTTCTTCTCCAAAAGAATACAACAAAACTCTATGCCAAATATGTTGCTGAAATTTACTATTTCTTCAATTTCCCCTAATCAACAAGGTCCTGGTAAACCTGCCAAAAAAGAAATGGAAATAATGTGACATATTTTTGATCAATCCAGGCTGACTCTGTGATCATCACCTCCCTTTCTATATGTTAACAAAAGATACATTTAATCCATCAATCGAGCATTAATTATTTATTATAGACCTACTATGTCTCAGACATTATGCTAGATACTAGGAATACAGAGAAATGAAACATGCATTAATAGATTCTAGAATCTCATCAGGAATTTAGATCAAAGTCACTGGTCTTCATAGATAAGATTCAATCTTTTCCCCTTTTGGAAGATTAGGGTTTTTCTGTTTCTTTGTTAGTTTTGTTTTTGTACATCTTCTTTAATTTTTCATTCCCTCTTCCATTCTCTATGAATTTTTCAAAGACAACAGATAAAAGGCCATAAATGCTAATCTTTAGTTCTTGCAAGCCTCACATAAAAGTTATTTAGTTCTAATGACTTGAGTACATTCCCCTTCTTGGTAGAGACATAGTTACAAGATCATTCTACATGAGTAGTTCTACTTTTTTTTCCTATCAGTTGTTATCCTGTAAAGGTGTCTGCCTGTGAGTTGTTTTTACCAAGGTACCCTCTTTGAGGTCACAGTGGCTGTCTACATTGGGATGCTACCAATGTACAGGGAAGAACTATGTGCTGTAGGGCATGAAGGTAGAAGAGGATGAATTCAAACTTCTTATTAAATAGAACCCAGGAGATCTATCTCAATTCAATTTCCAGACAAACTAGACTCCTTTAGATCTCCTAAATCCCTAGGAAAGCCTTTAATTGCCAGTAGAAAAACACTGGACTTTGAGTCAGAAGACTGATTTTCAAATCCTGCTTCTAAGAACATTTACTCCACTTTGTATCTGCTACTCTGTCTGCTTTCAATTCCATGGAACAAGATGCCCTTTCTAATATAATAAGCTAATCCCTTCTAAACTCACCACCATGCTGTTAATTCAAGCCTTGATTCAGACCCCCTCTCTCAGCTTCCTCTTCCCTTGGATTGGAGGGCTGGAGGATCAGGTACTAAACTTCTCCCAATGCCTTCCTTTATAAAGGGCAAAAACTGAACTCAGCACACTCTATTTGGTATTTGCTGCCCTGCTGGGTTATAACTCCAAGGGAAAAAAAAAACTTTTCCCTCACCAAGTACCTACCTTAGCACAGTGCCTGGCACATGTTCAGTCATCAGTCATGCCTGACTCTTTGAGTCCATGAAGTTTTCTTGGCAAAGATACTAGTCTGCCATTTCCTTCTTCAGTGCGTCCCCATATTTTTTACAGATGAGGAACTGAGGCAAAGACGGGTTAAGTGATTTGTTCAGGTTCACATGACTAGTAAGTATCTGAGGTGAGATTCGAACTCAGATCTTCCTGATTGCAGGCATGATGCTCTATTCACTGAACCATCTAGCTGCCCATGACTAGCACATAGTAGGTGCTTAATAAATGTTTGATGGATTGGATTGGCATTTTTTTCTATCTACTCTTAGTCAAGTAGGTTAACCTCCCTAGGCTTTTGCATCCTCAACTATAAAGTGAAGGGGTTGAACTAGATGGTATCTGCCCTAAATCTATGTTCTTAGGACCTAAGGTTCAAATCCTACCTCTGATGTTTGCTATCTGTGTGACCTTGGCCAATTCACTTAGCCTCATTTAAAAATTTTCAAGCTTCTTGAACCTGTAATTCCTTCTCAGAGACTATATGGTATGAGTATTGGTCTATTATAGACAGTTTTCAGGAAGAAAAAAATGCAGAGATTAAGTAAACATAGCATATGGTAGTTTCATATGAGAGAATATGGCCCTTATAGCTATACTAAGGTGTCTGCTTCACTGGATGCTAAGGTGAGTCAGAATGGGGGTTGGAAGTTGGTAAGCATCAACTGAGTTCATGAAATTACCTCTCCTCTTTCTCTGGCCCTGAGAGTTTGAATAAGATTAGCAGCAGGTGTGGCTAGTGATATGCCAAGGTTTTAGGAAACACACTGATTCCGGTCTGGTTGACAAAGTTTGAAATGATACAGCTGTATGAAACAGCGAATCAATAGGCGCTCTTCAGCCATAGGAACTGCCCGCAAGAGAATGCTCTCTATGTAGCAGAAAGACACTTCTGAGTATAAAAGATGAGGACAGATGCAAGTGCTCTTGGATGAAAGAAGTCATTCTAAATATAGCTGGGAGCATTGTGGATAGAGATCTGAGTTCAAATTTGACCTCAGACACTTATTGGCTATATGTTCTTGGGCAAATCACAAATTTCTGTCCATTTCTGCTAAATAAAATGTAAAATGGAGATGATAATAGTATCTACTTGCAGAATTGTTTCGAGGTTCAGATGAGATTAATATTTATAAACAAGTGCTTACCACAGTACCTGGCACATAGCAGACACTTAAATTTTTGTTCCCTTCCTTCCTCCTTGGAAGCCACAAAGGAATTAGATGTCATGCAGCAGATTTATATGTGAGAGACTGTAATGAAAAAAATCTAGTCTCAGGAGCTTTCTGACAAGTTCTAAACGTACAGATCACACTTGGCTGAGGAATGACTGTGTTTTTGTTTTTTTGTTTGTTTGTTTTGTACCAAGGTATGGGCCAAAAAGCCCAGAATATATAATCATTGTACATAGTGCTCAGCTGATATAATTGACTTGTGAACTTTGGAGAATGAACAGGCATTCTATTACTAGTCCTGGTCTACTAACCATGGGAAAACTACATAGTGCAGTAGATACAGCCCCACCCCTGGAGTCAGGAAGACCTGTCAAAATGTGACCTCAGACATTTATTAGCTATATGACCCTGAGCAAGTCATTTAACCCTGTTTGCCTCAGTTTCCTCATCAATAAAATGAGCTGGAGAAGGGAATAGCAAGCCACTTCAGTATCTTTGCCAAGAAAACCCCAAATGGAGTCATGAAGAGTTGGGTACAACTGAACAACAAAAACCATGAATGGAAGACAAACCGGTTTGGCTATGGAGCCAGAAATTAGGTTCCTTCAAAAAGCACTAATCAGCTAGGGCCTTGCTGTTGGTTGACATTTTTCTAGCCTGCTTGTGTTTTAGAAAGGGAGATGATACTGTAAGGGGAGAAGTTTCAAACCCTCTTTATCTGATGCCAACATGTGGCCTTTGAATATATACCTCTGTTCTTTGCCTCTTTAAGTTTATTCCTTCCTGTTTTAAGATGAGCAAACCACTAGAGATCCAGGAGAGTTTAGTCCACACCAATATATGTCTAAAGCTAGACACTGAGAAACAAATATTGAATGTCCTATCCAGCTTAGTCTAGCAGAGATGCAAACACATCCATTTATCCATTATACAATATTTGGAAGTGAACTTGAGGCAAATGCTATGTAGAAATGTGTAAGTCTGAGCCCATTCTCCCAGGGCCCAAGGTGGTGTAGAAAAAGCCATCTCTAGATGTTTGGGGCAGGTGTTCCTGATGTTCCCCAACCTCCCTTCCATTTTGGCCATCCAGGGTTGAGGATTAACATAGAAGAAACTTGGATTTTCTAAATATTTTATTGTTGGCATTGTTCAGATTAAAAAAATTATGAAACTTTCTACACACACACAGTCTGAATTCCTTCTCAAATACTTAAAACTAAAGAAGTTTGTTATATGTTTTAACTGATTAAATCCTAGTCTGCCTCAGATTGGCTATTAACTTGCTACCTGAAAAAGAGCTTGCCCCATAAATGTTATTTGTTTAGTTTTTTTTATAAAATATGTCAGATTTATTACAATTTTCTATAGATATTATTAATCCCATTTTACAGATGAGGAAGCTGAGACCAAGAATAGTGGTGTTTTTGACGAGAGCATAAACCTAATTAGTGTCAAAGGAGTTATTCAAACCTAGATTTTCCTTCACTTGAATTTTGTTGACCTTTTCTCTGATCCATCCTACCTCACTAATTTCCTAACTTTTCCATTTATATCTTCTTTTCTCTAAGCTACATATGCTCAGTTCTTTCAAGCAATCCTCCTATGACTTGGGCTTAAGGTCCCTCACTATCAAGGTCAATTTTCTCTGGAAGTTGTCCAACTCCTAAAATGCGATGATGCTCAGCAATGAAAACAATGCTCCAGGTGTAGTGTGAACTCTAGAGCGTACCCACTGCTCTTCTTTTTCTAGATACTATGTTCTCCTTAATTCAGCCGAATGTATCTGCTAATTGATAAAATAATGATAAAATTTCAAGATTCAGCAGACAGAGATATTTGGTGATAGAGAGCCTTCTCAGAAGGTCACTGGCATCTCTTGGACGATCCTAAAATTCTGACAGAGTTTTTGCCTGAGCTCCCTAAGGATGCACCATGAGCCATGAGTATAGACCCATCATATCAGTTGAAAAGGTTAAACTTTCTATATTAGGAATTACTCACTTAGAAACAACATAGCATATATTTAATAGAACAGCTATTTGCTAAACATTTTAAGTGCATTTTATTCATTGAAATATCATATTTGCAGAGTGCTCCATTATTTATTTTAGTGAAAAAATCATTCAAAATCAAATTGCACACCAATCGACCAAAAAATATCATACTGCCACATTTACAAAGTAGATCTGTAGAGACTAGAGCTAATAACACTTATATTCTAGTCCTAACTATATGAATTGTGAGTGGCATTAACTGTTTAAAAGATTTTTCATTTTGTCATTTTTCATAATTGTAATTAGTGAGACATGCCTGACAAACACTGACTGCCATTTAGTCTTTAAGAAAACACTAAAAAGTACACAAGTCTATTTGGGAGCAATTTGATTTTTATCCATTTCTGAGAGTTTACCCAGGTATTAAGTATTGTATAATCATTACTCAACACCCTACAGAATTAACTGTGGGACCAATACAGAAGTTAAAATTGTCTAAATGCAATAATTACAAAACTGACACCTAAGCTGATTTTTCTTTTTTTTTTCTTTTATTAGATTGCTAGTACTCACTAAAAAGGAAGAAGACATTTTCTATGTACAAGATGGAATAAAAATCACATTTATTTGACGATTTTCTCAATTCAATTTAACAGTCATTGATTGAATCCCTACTAAGCGCAAGACTCAGTGAAGGATATTCTGATACTCCAGCAATCCAGTGACTTGACAATATAATCAGTGCTGTTATTTCCTGAAGGAGGTAACAACCCATCTTTCTGTGCTTCTCCTGTCTAACTGTCATCCAGGCCCTCCTCTAAAATTTCCATAAAGGCCCTATTAAATATAGAACAAATATACCAATAGACCATATGGGCTGAGTATATTTGCTTTATTTTCAAAATCTGACCAAACATTTTTCTCTCTTGAATATTTATCTGATTATATTTTTATATCATTTTTTTTTCTATTTGCCCAGATTTCAGTTTGCACTTTGTTCAGGCTCCTTTCATGCTGAAATCAGTAGTATGCCCTTGTCTCTCAGTGAAGGAGACCCTTCACAGTGCTGCCAACACTCCTGTGAAACAGGTGAGATTACCTTGGATTTGAAATACTGAAAGTGGATACAAAAAGACTTCAACTATGTATACTATTAAGTGTATTGCTATGGGTGATGATGCTATTGATAAGATGTGTCTTCCGATTTCATGTAAAACAAACTTTTCCCGTAAAAATGTGTTCGAAAGGTATTTAACTATGAAGTCACACTTGTAATTGGTCCACAACCATATATTTTTGGCCTGTTTGATACTGCAGAATGGGAAATTTAGGAGAAATCGCACCACCTCAGTTATTTGCAGACAGATGCACCTCTTGTCTATTTTTCTATGGTATCTCCAGCCTCATTTGAAAATGTGAAAGAAAAGTGAGTAATAGAAATTAGTTACTACTGTCCAAAAACTCCTTTCTTGATTGTTGGGACCCAAATTCATCTCAGAGATCACTGTTCTACTATTGAGAAACTCGCCAAGAAGAAACAGAAGCCCATCTCTCCAGAGATGGCCAAAAAGCTGGACCAGGACCTGTAGGCCATCAAGTATGTGGAGTGTTCTGTGCTCTCAAGCAAAAGCCTAAAGAATGTATTTGAATAGGGAATGGAGGCTACCCTGGAGCTTTGGAGTTCGAAGAAGAGCCACAGGTGTGTGCTGTTACGAATGACCCTACAGAGCTCCCTCTGCAAAGCTGGTATCTGCATCATCCTAGAAGCAATGTTTGAATAAAACTAAAGAGAAATTAAAATTTGTCTTTGTAATAATCACTAATGTCCTACATCCATCTACACACTCCTAGGATGAGATAAGGACTATCAAGGTCCCCAGTCTCCCTTCAACTCATTTTAAATGCTAGTTAATTTTGAGTAATTATATGTGCAAAAAACTGATCAGTACTAATTTTTTTTTGCTTGTTTGTTTACTGTTTCTAATTCTTTTGTTTGTTTATAAAGCAAAGCATGCTTGCGATGACTCTGTAACAGAATAATTTCTGGTCAAAATTATTAAAGATTCTCCTTGGTGCCAACCTGGCAAGTAATCTGGGACTTTTTGGTTTGTTATTGTTATTTGGGGGAAGAGGTGGAATTGAATTTTCAGGGGAGGGGTAGTATTAAGTTTTTGGTTTTTTGTTTGTTTTAGGGAGGGTGTTTTTTAAATTCTTTTTAAAATTCTTTAATATATTTAGTTTTCAGCATTGATTTTCACAAGAGTTTGAGTTACAAATTTTCTCCCCATTTCTACCCTCCCCCCACTCCAAGATGGCGTATATTCTGGTTGCCCTGTTCCCCAGTCAGCCCTCCCTTCTGTCACCCCACTCCCCTCCCATCCCCTTTTCCCTTCCTTTCTTGTAGGGCAAGATAAATTTCTATGCCTCATTGCCTGTGTATCTTATTTTCTAGTTGCATGCAAAAAACATTTTTTTTT
>CM053622.1:689931860-689949116 GCA_028646595.1 Phalanger gymnotis | reverse complement strand
GTGGGTTGAGAAGTCTGGTAACTGCTGCAGCTCACTGATTCAGGGCGCTAGGGCATGCTCTGCTCAGCTCCTGGTCTGGTTGGTCCGTGCCACCCACTCTGGGCCCTGCTCCTCTCCCCTCTGCTCCCAGCTCCGTGTGGGATAGACCTTACCCAGAGACCATTTGGGCTGTCCTGGGCTAGAGCCTTGCTTCCCTATGCTATTTTATGGCATCCACACTTCTAGGATAGGTTTGGAGCCATTTTTTATAGGTTTTTGGAGGGACTTGGCGGGGAGCTCACACTAGTCCCTGCTTTCCAGCCGCCATCTTGTCTCCACCCCCTAAATTCTTTTGTTTCAATTTAATTCTTTTTAAAATTTATTTGTTTGTTTTTTTCCCTCTTTGAGGTGGGAGTTGTAGGCATGATGTAGATCCCACCAGCTTGAGTTTATTGCCCTTGTCCTGGTGGTTTAACCTGAAATCCATATGTGAGACCTTCTAATGCAAAAATAATATATGAGTACATAAAAATCACCCTAAATACTTGGTTTCTCAGGCTCCAATGAACTTACCTGGATGCTGCTTTTATTTGGAAGTGCACATTGACAAGAGATAGTATAGTTGTCCTTATTTGTACTGTGACTTGGTAAATTGATAGTTTATGTCTTAAAGTTCTGAGTTTTCCACTGAGACAGATAAAGTAAACAACCTGGATAAAGAGGAGTCCAGAAACAAAAAAAAGTAGAGTGAGAAAGAACAAAGAAAGTTCAAACACACATAAATCCTGGAGTCAGAGGTTTTGACTTTCTTAAAGAAAACAATGTCTATGCCAGCTTACTCTTGAAAATAAAATTCACCTAACATAATATAAAAGGATTCCTCTGTACACAATTCTTTACATATTTAGGGCACAGATGAGGATATATATTTCGAATTGTTTATTTCAAGATATTCTCACAGTACTAAAAAGAAACTAATGTTTTCCATCATTATTACAGTAATCATTTCAATTCAATCCAATAAGCATTCAGAATTGATCTTGAACCTTTTTCTTTCCATAAACACTCTCTCAAATAGTGTTACTGTTCTTGCTTCATACTGTCACTCTAATCCTTTCCTTTCCCTTTTCATTTTTACCACTCAGTTCTGGACTTTGCTAAATTAATCTTCCTAGAACACTACTCAGAAACATTCCCTCCCTACCTCATTGTTATAAAACATCAATGAGATTCTTTTTTGGGGGGCATGTGGGAGGATAAGGGGAATGTAGACTTGTGACTGTATGTAAAAGATCTCCTAATGGAGAAACTCTCTCCAATGATGTCAACAGGTTTTCAAAAGTTGCTTGGGGAGCTAAAGGGTTAGATGACATGCTAGTAGTCATACATCTATTATGTTTCATGGGCAGCTAGGTGGCCACAGTGAATAGAGTGCTAGGTCTGGAGTCAGGAAGACTATCTTCCTGAGTTCAAATCCAGCCTAGACACTTACTAGCTGTGTGACCTTGGGCAAGTCATTTAACTCTATTTGCCTCAGTTTTCTCATCTGTAAAAGTTGCTGGAGAAGAAAATGGCAAGCTATTCTATCATCTTTGCCAGGAAAACTCCAAATGGGGTCACAGAGTCAGACATGACTGAAACAACTCAACGACAACAAAAATATGTTTCACAAGCAAGACTTGCACCTAGGTCTTCCTGATTACAAGTTTTGCTTTTCCAGTCCTCTAACATATTACACCCAACCCCCTGCTTCTCCTCCTCCGCCACCTTCGTGCCCTGCCCCCCAGTACATGTACTCTGCATTCCAGTGATACTAGCCTCCTTGCTGTTCAAAAAACAAGCCATTTCAACTACTGACTCAGTGCATATTTTTTTCTGGCTATCTCCTCAAGCATGTCTCCTGATTTCCCTGGCTTCATTCAAATTCCCCATATTAAATTCCATACTCTACAACAAGCTTTCTCTGATCTTTCTTAACTCTCCTCCAGTGTCTCCCCTCTGTTAATTATTTACAATTTATCCTGTACATAACTGTACCTAGTTACATTGTGTACATAGGTGTTTGCAAGCTATCTCCTCTATTAAGTTGTGTACTTCTTGAGAAGGGGGGCTGTCCTTTGTGGGTTTTTGTAACCCAGCACTTAACACATAGTAGGTAACTAATAAATGCTTATTGACTTATATGGTATTAATAACAACTGAAATATATAGTTTTACAAAGCACTTTATAAATATTTTATCTCATTTGATTCTTATAACCCATGAAGTAGGTACTATTATAATCTCTATTTGATAGACAAAGAAACTGAGGCTGAGAAATTAAGTAATTTGCCCAGGATTCAAAGATTTAAGTATCAGAACTGGGACAGAAATCTATGTCTTTGGATTCCAAGGTCAGTGGTCTTACCCTCGCATTATGTTATCTGCAAGGAGATGAGAAAGAAGATACAGTTTAGAAGATTGGATTGGTACATTAGGGATAGGATTCCACCTCAGATCTTCCTGATTCCAAATTTGGCATTCTAATATGCCATAAATAAGATAAAATGTAGAGAATGACAAGATTTTAGAACAAGAAGGAAACTTGGAGATCATCTAGTCCAAGACTTTCAGAAAAAAAAAAAAAACTGAGGCCCAGAGATTTGAAGTGACTTGCTCCACATTGAATGGACCTTGGGGCAGAGCCAGCACTTGACTTCAGGTCAAGTGGCTCAGTGTCCTTCCCCCTGTACCATGCTACTCATTATATTTATCAATGCTTTAGAAACAATTCCCTGAAGTATTCAGTATGCAAGGCTCAGTTCAGGAATCATTATTGGTACCTAGAAATGTACATGAACAGCATGAAAGCCTTATTTGGCACCCCAAGTCTCCTACCTTCACTTGATATTCAATTCAATTAATATTAAGCTTTTTTTTTTTGTTTTGACAGTTTGAGACACTGACATTGGTCAAATTACTTAACCTTGTTAGATTTCAGTTTCCTCATCTGCAAAATTAGGAGATTCTGGACTAGATGGCCTCAGAGGTCTTTTCCAGGTCTAGATATGTGATTTAATTTTCAAATCAATAGCTGACATTTAGATTAGTGTTATCATAACATACAACCATTTAAATGTAGGTATATAAAATATAACTAATAAATATAACGATTAAAGCATAGAAATCTATTCTCTTCCAAGGCAGAAAAACATTTCTCTCTCTCCCTCTGTTTCATCTCTCATCCATTCTCATATATATATACACACACGTATGTATGTATGTGTGTGTGTGTACGCAGGCATACCTATACACATAACCACACGCACACATATACACACACACTCATACATACATACACATACAAACATACATAAATACCCAACTTATAGAAAGAATAGGACCCAAGACCATATCCTAGCACTCACTAGCTGTGTGGACTTAGGCAAGTCATCTGGAGGAAGGATGCTTATCTAGATGAGCTCTAAACTCCCTAGAATTCTCTTGGTGGAATAGGTGGATGAGAGTAATCTATTCCAAAAGCCATGAAAGTGGGTGAAATAGGCACTGTGGGGTGCTTAAAGTTTGGTCAGACATCAAATATGGCAGTGTCATCCATTGCATCTTGGGCCATCACCAGTCATCTTGACTTTTGTCTTGCCACTGGACTTTGATGACTTTGGAACATAAAACGAGGCTGACAACTTTGTACATCTCTGCCTCATTTCAATTCAAATAACTCACAAGTCAAGATATCACTCCATCATGTCATTTGTCCTCTTTAAAAATGAAGGAGGAACAAGAACAACAAGCTCCCTTGAAGCTCCAAATCTCTGATCCTTTGATTTCTTTTTTATTTTATCAGCAAATTACAATTTCTCTATGTTTTCCTATACCGTGAGTATCTCAGTCTTTCATCTCACCCTCCCTATTCAAATGAGTCCTTTACATAATGCAGTCCTTCCTATGGTTGCTATATCTTTCTACATCAAAATATTAAACTTATTTTATTATTGTTGTTTCAATGATGACCCACAAAAAAAGACAAGAATGCCAAGATTCCTTCCATGTTGCCATTAAAGAAATAATAGCTTACACTTACATAGTGCTTTCAAGCCAACTACAAAGGACTTTATGTGTGTTATTGCATTCTGGCTTCAAAATCACTATGAATGAGGCTGTATAAGTATTAACATTTCAATTTTATAGGCAAATCAGCAAATAGGCAAAGATTTATTAAGAGCCTACTATGTGCCAGGCACCGTTATAGAAAATGGGAATAAAAATACAAGACAATTATCTCTGACTTCAATGAGTTTTTGTTCTATCAGGAGAAACCTATACATATATAGGTATATACAATGTATATAAAGTAAATACAAGTTAACAGAAAGTGAGGGTAGGGAGCAGACTGGAACAGCTATGGACATCCAGGAAGATTTCATGTAGAAAATGGGGCTTGAACTGACAGTGCCAAAGGAAACCAGTGTTTCTCATGGGGGAAGGGGGAAATGTGGTTTCAGACACTTCATATATGAACAACAGCCAATGAAAAGTTAAGGAAACTAAAATGCAGATCAATGGCTTTGTCTATATTCATAGAACTTTTAAGTAGCAGAGTTTGGTTTCTTTTGACTCCTTATGTAAAGCCCTTTCTAGAATACCACACTGCCTGTGGAAAATGCAATGGCTAGCAGAGTAAGCTTGAAAGTAGCATAACACATTTCATTATGTGGTATGCTTTCTGTTTAGTTAACTCCATTGGTATTATAATTGAATTTTCAAAGCATAATTACTTTATATAAACCATAGGAGTGTTTGGTGTTCAAAAGGATGGGAAGAGACAGATAATATAACAGAAAGAATAAAGGTTTTAGAATCAGAAGATCTAAGTGTGAGTCTTAGCCCTGATATTTTGTACCTCTTTGATCATGGGTGAATCATTTAATCTCTCTGGGACTCAGTTTGTTTATCTGTAAAGATAAAAGATTTATGAGTAAAATGCTTGTAAATTCTTGTATTATAGGATGTGGTGAATTTAGAACTGGAAAGTATTTTACAGCTAAATGTGAGCTATTATTAGCATAATGCTAAACACCTTAAGGCAGTTTGATAAATAATATGGCTGGTTTACAAACTTTTTCCCCCATTCTAGCATGTGTATGATAATAAAAAAATTTGCATTTAACAAAATCTATTCTGTCTTCCTTCCAAACTGACCTTCTTTCAGGTCTATGTTACTGCTCTTTAATAAAATTGTGGAAAAAAAAACCACCTCTACAGGTAGCCTGCAAATAAAACTCCTATATATAACAAACCATCCCAGAATTATTCCACAAACCCTCATTAAAACGACCTTGTTTCCCACAACCTTTAGTTATAAGAAAGTTCTTCTTCACACTTAAATAAAATCTCTTTAGCTAAAATTTCCTCACTACCTCATCAGACTAGAACATTGGACTTCCATTCAACAAGCCTGGCTCCCACTTCTCACTGCAACTTCTTTTGCACTCCATTCTCCTCATCTGTTAAATTAGTCTGTGTTTTTATATGTTCAGGCATTGGAGGAAATGGAGTACAGATATTACACCTTCCTTCTAATCCACACTAGAATTTTTATCTTAAATAACATTTTAGTTCTCTTTTCTCCTCCTCCATCCTCCATCCTCTTCTTTCTAGGCAGAAACACCTCACTCCACCACCCAAGAGATAGGTGTATCGTAACCACAAAGACTTAGATTCTGTGTACATTCTATTAATTCAGATATAAACATTCTAAGGGAAATCATTGCTTTACAATAACATAAAAGTACCTGAAACCACATCAAGAATGTGATTTCAAGAGGTTGTCAATATTGTCTCTGTTTTTTTTTAAATTACCACTGTACTTTGATTAAAGTCCAGAAAGAGGTTTGAAATAATTCCCATTTGTTCAACAAATACTTGTTAACTGTGAAATGGCTGTCACAAGGGTTTCCCCTACAAATACACTGATCTTTTCCACTACTACCATAAAAATGTACAAGTGAAATAGATGTGGAGATTTGGAAATGGAGAAAAGGATATATGGTATATTCTTTCTTGAAGAAGATGGTAATATTTTATCATCTTTAGTTTCTTTGCCTGAAAGTATTATACTTTATTCTATCTTTTGAAATATTACTAAGAGTTATTATTATGTAGCGGATATGGGCCAGGCCTTAGAGTTAGAAATACTTGGATTTAAGTCCTATCTCTGATACATAGTAATTATTGAATTAATCACTTGGAGCCACAAGAAACTCTAATAACATATGGACAGAGGAATTGTCAATCAGAATGAGCTTTCCTCACATTAAAGAAATTATATGTAAGGATTTACAAAAATTTAAAATTAAATTAATTTTCAAGCTTTGTGTAATATAGTAGATATACTTATTTCAACTGTTTAGAAAACCATATTATACAAGCGCATCAAAAGCATGATACCAAAAGGCTGACAATATTATATCTCCATAGTTTTTTTTTTCTATTTGTATTTATTACCACTAGAGTTTCATTAAAGTCCAGATAGAGGTTTGAAAGAATTTCCATTTGTTCAACAAATGCTTATGCACTATGAAACTATTGTCAGGGTCCAGTGTTTTCCTTCAAAGATACATATCTCTTCTAACCCTAACCCATGACCATAAAGATTTGTAAATGAAATAGAAATAGATATAAGGGGTGGGGTGGGGAGAAGGGTATATTCTTTCAGGAGGGTAGTAAGTTCTTAGTTATCTTTAATTTCTTTTTTTTTCTGAAAGTATTATGCTTTATTTTTTCTGTTGAAATAGGAGATAGAGTTGCTGTAGGTATCAGGCAACTGTGAGTGGCTGGAAAGAGGAAGGGAGCAGTGTTTTATTACTTTAGGTGGGCAGTTTTCTCACTTTAGGAAAGAGGTTGAAATAAATGATCTGTAAGAGCCTGTCCATCTCTAAATTTATGACACATCTATGATCTATGGCAACTTTCCCACCCCAACCCAATACAGTTTTTCATAGAAATCTATTTCAGAAACCACTAGCTTTTCTCCAAAAAATCATAAGTTTGAAAGCTAGAAGACTCTCCTCTTTTTCCTTCCACTCCTTAATCCTGATATTGATTTTGTTATTTTGTCCTACCATATATACCAGTTACATATGTGAAGCCCCACATCCCTAAGTAAAAGGAATTAGATTTAGAGATCCAAATATAATCCCAATTCCAGTTTAGGATTTAAAAATCTAAATTTAAGGTCTGATTGCCTTCAATAAATGTACCTGGATATACCTAATATCTTCCAAGCAAGCCTTTCCATCAAATTGCAGAAGGATATCATCTAGGACTATCCATATCGCCTCAGGGTTTGCCTTGCCCCTTCCAAGAACCCTCCATGCAGCAATCTTCCCCTCCTCTTTCCTGCTACTCACAGCTGCCTGATGCCCTGGGATAACTTTATTTGAGGAGGAAATACTTTGGCCACTAGTAACCTAATTTGACTGATTCCTCAATGATTAACATACTTCTGTTCCCTCATTCTCCATCCTTGTGATGCAGAATATCCAGTTACCATTGTTCACACCCTGTTCTCCAAACTCTACTGACTGCTATTCACATCATCCTCCACCCTGCCCTATCCCTACACACACACATACACACACACACACACACACACACACACACACACACACACATTCTCAGGCTATCCAATTCTTCAGTTGTGCTCTCTGGAATGCCTTCTCCATAGCCAACAAACTAAATTTCATCTTAACCTTTCCCTTACTTGTTCACTCCATATTTTTGTATTCAGTGAGACCTGGAACTCTCCAGATGACATAGCTTGCCTGACTATCTTTTCAAGCATTGTTTGACCTTTCATTCATTCATCCAGATATATTAGTCTTGGTTGGAGCAATAGAATTGTTCCCCATCGCTATTCCCAGGCTCTCCCTCTACCACTATCACTCAGTAACTTCTCTTTTTTTGAGGTTCATTCAGTACATATTTATCACCCAATCATGATTCTGGTAGCTGTTGTGTACAGATCTCTAGAATACTCTCTTACTTCCTCAATAAATTCAGTTCCTGACTTATGGTCCTTCTCCTTTCCTGCCCTCATACCAGGACACTTCAATATAGATACATACTGATAGTCAATCAAATGCCTTAACCTTTTAACTCCACAATTTATTCATTTCCTATGACCTACTTCTCTACCCTATATACAGAGAAAGTCATATCCTTTATCTTGCCATCATTCCAAAATATTTCTCATGCATATTAACACCTGTTGAAATTCCTTTATTTGATCATAATCTCTTGTCATTCCATCTTTCCCTCTATCTTGCAACCCCACACCCTTTTCTTTCACTGTGACCTCCAATCCCCACCCCTCTCAGTGCTTTCTCAGGACATCAACCCTGCACTGGTTTCACTCTTTCCTCCTTCACTATGTTGAGCCCCCGGTGAGCATTCAATTTCACACTGTCATCTTTTCTCATATGCCTTGACCCTTATATCTTATGTAGAAGAATTTGCCCTTCCAAACCACATCCTTGGATTACTTCTAATATCCACTTCCCTCTGCCCTACTGATATGTTCCTGAATGAAGCTGGAGAAACTCATGAAACCATAATGAGTGAGTGGGTTCACTACAACTTTATAGTGTGTAAACTCAGATGTACCTTAGCTATAGCAAGGCAATTCTTTTACTCCTCCTTTATCAATTCACTATGTCATATACCCCAGCTGCTTTTCCAAAGCTGTTTGTCTCCCTTCAAGTCTCTCACAGCTCTACTTTATTCTATAATCTCAGTTGAGAGCCTTTCCTCATATTTTACTGAAAATGAGGCCATTTGCAGACACCTCCTTACTCTCCCCTGTTCTTCATTTCTTTTTTTTTTTTTTTAGCAGGCATAAGCAGACATTTATTTGTTTATAAAAAACCTCTATGTGGTTACCACAGCAGCTGCCTGGGTCTTATGGACAGACACTTGAGTTGTGAGTCTTTACAAGATGGTCGGTGAATTCCGGATAGAGAGACTTAGTGAACACAGTCTCCTTCCACAGGTCTGGGGTTAGATAACTGTATGTTTCGGAGATGGCATCAAAGGTAGCTTTAGCAAAGTTGCCCAGAGTGTCAGTACAGCCTTTTGCAGAAGTGTAGCAGTCATCAATTCCAGCCAATATCAGGAGCTTCTTAGACACAGGAGCTGATTCAATGCCAGTACCTCTAGGAGCAGGGATCAGGTGCACCAGAACCAATCCACATCTCCCAGTGACCTTGCAGGGCACTGTGTGAAGCTTGCCAATCTTGTTCCCCCAGTAGCCATGTCTCACAGGAACAATGGACAGCTTGGTCAGAATGATAGCACCATGAATAGCTGTGGCTATTTCCTTGGAGCACTTGACACCCAGACCAACATGGCCATTGTAGTCACCAATGTCCACAAAAGCCTTGAACCTAGTACATTGTCCAGCTCTAGTTTGTTTCTGAATAGGCATGATCTTCAGAACCTCATCTTGCAATGAAGATCCCAGGAAGGAATCTATGATCTTAGACTCCTTGATAGGCAGTGAGAAAAGATAGATCTCTTTCAAAGACTTGATCTTCATGTCCTTGACCAGGCAGCCCAGCTTAGTGACAGGAACCCACTCCTTGTCTTTGGCCTTTCCTCCCCAGGCTCTGCGGCCTTGGCCCCAGCTTTGACCACGGCCCTGGCCTCGACGTCGGCCCCTACTGCCAAAGCCACTGGAGAAGCCACGCAGACCTCTGACTCCGGGGCCCTTGGGGCCTCCCGCCCCTCCTGCAGCACCAGCGTCATCCACCATTTGGTGTTCACTAGAAGTAGAAGCCCCTGTTCTTCATTTCACATCACTCATATGCCTTCTCTCACTAACTCATCATTCCCCCTGCTTTACATAAAAGGTGACTTTTCTCTCTGCAAATGCCAGCTCCTCTGAATGCACAAGTGATTCCCACTTCATGCCATCTTTTGTAATATATTGCCTCCTCTATCCTCCATGCTGTCTCACTAATGTTTAATGATTCCCTATCTACTAACTACTTACAAAAATGTACATCTCCTCCACCCTCAAAAACCCCTCATTTGGTCTGACATCAAGCCTCTTCATGTCTATCTCCTCCCTCCCCTAGTTCCCTTTGTGTCTCAGTTTAAATTCCTTGTTTTTCAAGAAGACTATCCCAGCTCTGGATATCCTTTGATCCAGCCATGCCACTACTAGGGCTGTGTCCTAAAGAGATAAAAAAAAGAAGGTGGGAAGGAAAGATTTATTTGAACAAAAATATTTAGAGGAGCTCTTTTTGTGGTGGCAAAGAATTGGGAATTGAGGGGATGTTCATCATTTGAGGAATGGCTGATAAGTTTGGTATGTGATTCTAATAATAATACTGTGCAATAAGAAATGAGAAGCAAGATGATTTCAGAAAAACTTGAAAAACTTTCATGAACTGAGGGAAAGTGAAACAAGTAGAACCAAGAGAACATTGTACACAGTGATAGCAATGTTGCATGATGATCCACTGTTAATAGCTTAGCTATTCTCAACAATACAATGATCAAAGGCAGTTCCAAAGGACTCATGATGAAAAAAATCCTATCCACCTCCAGAGAAAGAACTGATGGAGTCTGAATGCAGATTGAAGTATATTATTTTTATCTTTTTGTGTGGTTTTTGTTTGTGCTTTGGCCTCTGTTTTCTTTCATAACATGACTAATATGGAAATTGTTTTATTGTCTCAGGGATGGGAAAGGGGAGAAATAGTAGGAGATAATTTGGAACTCAAAATAAAAAAACATTAAAATTATTTGTGTAATTGGGAAAAGTAAAATATTATTCAAAAATAAAGTCATAAAAAGAAGCCTTTCCTAGACCTTAATCTTTACACCTTCCTTCTTAGACTACCCTCAATTTAACCGGCATATATCTTATTTTGTTTCTGTATAGTTCTTTGCATGCACATGTTGTCTTCCCTCAATAGACTTTGAGCTCCTTGAAAGCAGGGAGTTTGCTTTTAGAAAACTGACCCAGTCCCATCCCTAAGTAAAAGGAACTGACTTTAGAGATTAAAATTTAATTTCAATTCTAATTTTAAAATTAGACTCAACCTAGAGTGGAACCACTGCCCCTCAAAAAATCCTCATTGTCTGATGTATCAGGTAAGTCCTAGCCTACTTGCCAAGACAGTTCCCATGTATGTGCTCTCATAGTCATGCACATTTAGGAAATTTGGCATAGTAAAGATGAAACAATGATAAAGTTAACAAAGTTAAAAATTTTTTAAAAAAGTATTATATAACCTGCTTTATTAGAATTCAGAAAAAAAAAAACTGGTGTTGATTACTTCTGCTAGTCATTAGTTCTAAAGTCCTCCTAGTCATTTCAAAGTCATGGCTATTCCCTGAATTGTTTCTACTACTGAGTATGAAGGGGGTGCTTATTCCTAGATGAATAAATAATATATCTGCCTCAACTTCTGTTCATAAGGACAGTCCTGTCCTCACGAATTTGTTTCCTTCTTCAGGGATTAAAAACTGAATGGATTTTTTTTTTCCTTTCATACCACTACCAGGATTATCTTGCTATCATCATTTGAAAGAAAAAATAAGGAGAGAATTGTACAACACAAGTCAGTCTGGGTCAGAGACAAACTGAATGTTATAATAACACCCATTTCAATCTTCAGTAACTGCCCTCATCCTGCCTGCTGGGAGGGGTGGAAGAAGGGGGGAAGTAACTAAATCCTTGGTGTTCTCTGTAAAAGTGTTGAGTAAGATAATGCTATATTAACTTAGTCGTTATTTTCTCTGACCATTGATGTTCTTTGAGATTTATGATGAAAGGCCAAGTGAGTATTTCAAATCAATCTGATTTCAACTCTGGTCTTCCAAGGACAAGACTGCTAGGGCAGAGCTCATTTTATGTAGGACTTTTCAGACTTACCATTGATCTCTGGTTGAAAGTGCCACCTACTGGTCAATAGGAATATGTGCAGCTCAAGGCAGCTGCATGTCTTTAGCAGACTAAATCTGTACCAAGGGAGAAGGGGAAAAATGCATTTTGTGTGCCAAGAAACTAATTCACCCATATACTGGGGATCAAATTTACTTGTGAACAATATTGAATCAACAAATCTGTTCAATAGCAAAAGGATGTTCTCCAATAATTGGCTGCCCAGATATTAAAGCTAATATTCTTAAATTTGAAGATTGTATATAGTTCCCGTACAAAGCACTGGAAGAAATACCTTGGCAAACATTAATCTTGAAAATTCATAGCTCAATCAGTCAATAAATGTAATAATCCGGAAGCGATTTCTGGAACTACAAGAGCTTTATAAACTGTGGCATTTCCTGTAGCTATCATCACAGTTCAAAAGCCACACTAACTATTTGAGACCTGTCAGAGAAGCAAGAAAGGAAATAAAAAGGTATATTGTAGGAGACCATTTATGAGATTTAGGAAAATATTTTGCACAGCTCCGTGACTCATACCTACTTCTGCTTACAATTATTCTCAGTGTTTTTTGTTTTCGGTTTTTGGTTGGGTTTTGGGGGGTTTTTTGTCTGTTTTTTTTGTTTGTTTGTTTTGGTGAGTGGGATGAGTAAGGGAAGGCTCTTGGATCTTTCCAGGGACCTAATCCAATTCTCTTTCTTTTTTTCTGTTAAAAGAAGGATAACAATTTTTAAAATCATTTACTAGGGAAGAAAATAGATTCTAAGTTTACAATTTTAACTTTGAGGTCATCCTTGAAACTCACAGATATTAATATGAAATTGGTTCTTTTTCTGTCCAAGCACACATTTTTTTTCATTTATAAGCAATTGACCGTGTACTATGAGGTTATTAATTATTAATGAGTTATTATTCATAGAACCCAGAGGCAAATCCCTGCATATTAAAATATAGCCTGGGAACATGGGTAAAGAGCTCTTAGTATTAGTGAACTTGTCTTCCAGATTCACGGAGACACATCAGAAGTGATCAATCAGTAAGGACTTTAAGTACTGAGCACCTACTTCTTAACCAGGTGTCCTTGGTTCCTTAATTTTTATGAGTCCACAAATTAGCTCTACTGTTAAAGTCAAAGAATAAATTATGGGGAAAAAACCCCACCAAACATACAGAAATAAAAACCTCTCCCTTTCATGTTTTCCTATGTAGTTATATAACATATCTTCCTGTAGAATTGCAGAATCTCCACAAAAAAAAAAAACAAGAAATCCCCATAATGTTAGAGGAAGAGATAAAAATAGCCATAGGCAACACATCACTTTTTTCACACCCTGCCCCTACCAGTAGCCCCCCTTGTAGGAAGTATGCTGTAATATCCCATAGACCATACATAAGCATAGTACCAATTATGCTCAGGGGAATCTAACCACTGATACTCTTTAATTTAGCTATGCTTACATATAGTTTGCCATTCAGATGGAAGTTAGGGTTAAGGAAAGTATGATTTTTTTTTTAATTTGTTGTATATACAGGTAGTGATTATAGCAAACTCTAAAATAAATCTTTATTCAATTGTTACAGAATTTTGTTGTATATAATACATTGTTAGTGGCTTGAAAATGGCTTTTATTATACAGAGATTTCTAGTAGCATGGGATATGTCATAAGGATATTTGGCTTTTCTTTTTGTTTTTTTTTCCCCCTTTGGCAGAGAAATTCACATCCCAATGGGCTGGTAAAGAGTGATGTTTAAGGAAAGTAGTTAGTTAGAATCTCTAGGCATGGACATTAATATTCCACTCTTTTACTGGGAGGAGTCCAGCTGTCAATGGACCTTTTGCAGTACACTAAAGTGATACATTGATTATCTATAGGCTGGTATTTTAGATCCTAAATTAGGAATTAGCCCCTCACCTTGTCTTATCATTAACATAGTTCTACTGTCTACTACTTCATAGTTTTTTTCTCTTTGCATAATTTGTAGATTCCAGCTAAGGATAAGCTAGGAATAATGTACTTTAAATCAGAACATTCTATTAGAGTCAGAAATGCTTACCTTAGGTAGACCCAACTTTTTTAGGGGAATTTAAAAATAGTAATATTATCACTAAATGCAGAAACATTAATATTTCTATCAGCGGAGAAAAAAACATAAGGAGTCACATGAACAAAATGGGGACCATTGGAGTCTTTTGCTTGTGTCACAAAGGGAACCTAGGATCCAAAGGATCCTAAACAAAGAGTGGAGAAAAAAAAGAGTGATATTAACTAACAGTAATAGCCAACAATTATATAACCCTTTAAAGGTTTTGATGCACTTTACATAAATTATCTCATTTGATTGTCCCAATAGTCATTTGAGTAAGTACTACAAGTAATGCTACGCCATCTTATAACTAAGGAAATTGAACCACAGGTTAAATGACTTGTGCTAAATCAGAAAGGACAGCAAATGGTAGAGCTGAAAACAAAAACCTTCTAGTGACTTCACATCCTTTCCTTTCCATTACTGTGTGATTAGGAAGCAAAATATGTGATATGGGCCAACACTAGGAATTTGGAGAAAGGGAGATCAGCATTAAAAAAAAAAGCTTCATGAAATTAGAGAAAGCCACGAAAATACTTACGTTTTACAACCAATTACTAAACCTATGATCCTATGATCTTATTTCACCAACCCACTGAGTCTTCTCTATAGAAACCTTTAGAGGCAGGGCAATGGATACTCTATTATTAATGGATAATCAACACTCCAGCATCGTAGGCAGTTTTCTCTTTTTGACATTTAAAAATCTTTCAGTATCGGACTCCAATCTATCTTTATAGAGTGATTTCATATTACTTCCTCTTACACACTCTAAATTTCAATCAAACTAATTTATTTTCTATTTTCCATGTCTGACTGAGGGGCAGCTAAGTGGTACAGTGGACAGAGTGCTGGGCCTGGAGTCAGAAGGACCTGAGTTCAAACACGACCTCAAATACTTACTAGCTTATATGATCCTGGGCAAGTCACTTAATCCTGTTTGCCTCCATTTCCTCAACTGCAAAATGATCTAGAGAAAGAAGTGGCAAACCACTCCATTATATTTACAAGAAAAACCCAAATGGGGTCACAAAGAGTCAGATGTGACTGAAACAACTGAACCAACGGGCATGACATAAAATTTCCTACCTCCATAGTTTTCCACAAGCTATTCTTTATGCCTAGAAAGTTCTTTATCTCCACTTTTTAGAATCTTTACTTCTTGAATTATTTATTAGAATTGAATAATCATATTCAATCTATTTTTATGGGGGGTAGAATAAGGAGGATAATGAGCATTTATATAGTGCCCATCATGTGCCACACACTGTACTAAGTACATTTACAATATTATCTCATTTGAGTCATGCAACGACCTTATGAAGTAGGTCCTATTACTGTTCCCATTTTACAGTTAATGAAACTGAGATAAAAGTCTTTTGTAACAGTTATCCTATGGCCAAAATGTTAGTCCCATTATCTGATGCCAATTTTACAAAGACATTATTTTTAATAGATTAAAGAAATCTTTATTTATTAAAAAATCACATCACTGTTGCTAGTCATTAAAGTTTAACCTCAGGTGAAATGGATCACACCAACAGAAATACAAGATATGATCATTTCTCCTCATGTGTGGGGATAAGTTCTCTGCAAGACAGTAGCAAGGACTCTTCGACCTCTTGGAAGAAAATATAAGATGGAAGATAAAGAGAAAGTCACCCTCTTTGGAATGGTAAGACAAAACATGAGTTTTTAATCTTTTCTATTCTTAGATTAATACTATACTTTTGAGGAACAAAGAAATAGTTTTAGTTTATTGCATGTCTTCTTTCATACATGAGATTCTTTGATACATTGAAAGCTCAAGTCCATCCATCTTGATCTTCATACTATTAGATAGTTTCTTGAGAGTAGAGATTGTTAGCAGCAGTTAGTATAGTAGGGATTTGTCATTTCATCCACAGAACCTAGTATGGTATTTGACCCATAGTAGGGATTTCATAAAGGGCTCTTGATCAAGTGACTGATTAGCCATACTTGACAATATCATTACAACAGACATGCTCTACTTATTTAGAATGAATAATGAATCACTCCTTCCATATTTGGCTTTAGGCAGAACAATATTGGGACCCAATGAGTCATGCTGAATGGATGGATTAAGGAGATAGATTTCTGTTGGTTCATAGAATAGTATCCATTTAATGTTAAATTCACTGTTTCCTTTTATAGGGAAGACCCATTGACTATCATAAATGACATAAAGCTTATAATTCTGAAAGTCCACTGTTGACTCCACCTCTCAAGAGGGCAAAGTAATACAGGACAGAATGTTACTCATCACCAGAACAGAAATCGAGAGTAGGGCTTACTATTATGGCTCACGATGACTTTCTTTTCTTTCTTTATCCTGGTTTTCAAAGGAACAGTACTTGTCACTTTTGCTTTTCTCTGGTGACAGTGAGTGAGACACTGAGATACCACTGAACTGGTGACTGCTGACAATGGCAATACATTTCCATTTTTCATAAATATGTGCATTTCACATGTTTTACAGTATTCTTAAAGTTTGTATTCTCAAATAATAGAACTTATTTGGAAGAATTTGCACATTCATATTAAGCTATAAATTTTCTTAAATCTTTAGATACCTGCTAGTTCACATAATTCTCTCTCTCTTTTTTTATTATATTATTAAATATAAGATTGTGTTTTTATAAAAAGTTCTCTATATTAATTTAACAGATATAGGCTACTATAGGGCAATTCACACTAAAAGAATGGCAAGTGGTATAGTACTTTGAGCTTGGGCTATATGAAAGAATAGATAGATATATTAGATAGATATGTAGATAGATGGTACATAGATAATAGAAAGACAGACAGATAGATATATAGATAGATAGATAGACAGATTGGTTGTAGAAGATAAGGTTTTATTTTGAGGGAGTAAGGGAAATGAAAGATAGTTATCTTCAAGTACTTGAAGGGTCATCATCTGGAACAAATGATAGATTTATTTTGATTCATGCCAGAGATAAATAGATATAGGAAGAAACTCCCAAGAGACAAATTCACTGCACCACTGTGTTGTTAAGCAAAATGGGCTTCTTAGCACTTAATTCAACAAGTGCCCTTGAAGAGTTTGGCTTTTGTTTGCTTTGAGTAATGCTAAGCCCCAGGCTCAAACCCCTATTAGGTGTGGAACCTATGTGGGTGTGGATTGATGGCTGAGGTGGGGCCCGAGGTGGGGCTAACTCCAGGGAGGGCCTAGTTTACATGTCTGGGACAG
>CM053622.1:689878250-689931360 GCA_028646595.1 Phalanger gymnotis | reverse complement strand
CAAAAACAAAAAAATTTTTGCATGTAACTAGAAAATAAGATACACAGGCAATGGGGCATAGAAATTTATCTTGCCCTATAAGTAAGGAAGGGAAAAGGGGATGGGAGGGGAGTGGGGTGACAGAAGGGAGGGCTTACTGGGGAACAGGACAACCAGAATATACGCCATCTTGGAGTGGGGGGGGAGGGTAGAAATGGGGAGAAAATTTGTAATTCAAACTCCTGTGAAAATCAATGCTGAAAACTAAATATATTAAATAATAAAAAAAATAAATGTTTGAAAACTTGATCAACATTCAGTTCTTATGTGTTTTCCTTAATTATATTCTTCAGGCTCGTTATTATATTACAAATGGAGCAATGTTTTGGTGTTGCAGAAAATTCAGAAAAGGATAGATTACATAGTTGGATATCCCATATATTTTATAGTTTTTCATCTTTTCAGGGGCTGAGCAATTCTTGTCACTGGTCTAGAATCAGTTGTACTGACTTTTTGTTCAAAGGTTGTCATGCCAATCCCGGTTTAAGAGAAATTTACTTGACTTAGCAATACCATGTCTAAATCTGTATCCCAAAGAGATCATAAAAATGGGAAAGGGACCCACATGAACAAAAATATTTATAGCAGATATTTTTGTGGTGGCCAAGAATTGGAAATTGAGGGAATGCCCATCAATTTGGGAATGGTTGAACAAGTTGTGGTATATGAATGTGACTGAATACTAATATGGTATAAGAAATGATGAGCAAGCAGTCTTCAGAAAAAACTGGAAAGACTTATATGAAATAATGCTGAGTGAAGTGAGCAGAACGAGGAGAACCTTTTACAGCATAACAGCAATATTGTGGGATGAATAACTTTGAAAGACTTGGTTCTTTTCAGCAATGCAAGGATCTAAGACAACTCCAAAAGACTCATGATGGAAAATGCTATCCATATTCAGAAAAAGAACTATGGAGTCTGAATGCATTTCAAAGCATGCTATTTACTCTCCGTCTCTGTCTCTGCCTGTCTCTCTGTTTGTTTGTCTCTATCTTTTTCTTCTTTCTCATGGTTTCTCTCATTGGTTCTAATTCTTCTTCACAACATGATTAATCTGAAAATTTAAAAAAAGAGAGAAATTAAAAAGTGTACCCCTCTCTCCACTCTGACGAGGTGGGATACTGAGGGCGTGAAATATTGCATGTACTGGTTGCTTTTGCTAAATGTCTTTTTCTGGTCCTTTTTAAAAGTTGGACATGGCTCAATAAAGAGGGGAGAAGAAAGAGATTGAAATTGAAATGATTTTAAAAAATAAAACAGCAAAATAATATTCAGGAAATTTTTTAAAAAGTGAGTCAATGACAGTGGTGACCACTGAATCAGGATGTCATTAGAAAATGCCTCTTTTCTCACCACAATCCATTGAATCACCATAGATCCCTTTCTTTTGCTCTGGCTAAGGAATGTTTTTGTTTTGTTTTGTTTTTGCTTTATACCGTATGAGTCTCTGGGCCAGAAACACAACTCTATGTTTTGTTGGTTTGTACTTTTAAAATGATCACTGATAATACAAACAACCTCAGGAAGCATATGAAATGTATGGAATTCCAGTGGGTAAAAATTAAACCGAGAAGAAACATAAAGGGCTTAGGAGGTTTCTTCTTTATGCTTTATTTTCCCCCTTTAAGTAAAGTCAAAAGAAGTAATTCAGGCCTGAGGAAGAGTATTGTCAGGGGATCAATGGTGTCAGTTCCTATTTCTGTCACAAGAGCAGTGGGAAATGTTCACTTAACTAAAAGGGGAATAGAAAAATAAAGAAGGAAATTTTTCAAAAGAGAAATTCATTTTGTAGTGATGCCTGAAATAAATCAAGGGTATCTCTGGAAGACTTCCAGGAATCATTCACGGATAGTAACTATTTAAGTCAGGATGACAGAATCACAGAATTCTAGAGCTGAAAATGACTAATGCTCAGACTTCCTCCAATCATCCCTAAAGCTGGAATCCCCTCTTCAGCATCTAATTGATCTGATTTTAAATTCCAGTTCAGCTACTTATTAACTGTATGGCCTTAGACAAGTAATTTTTCTTCTTTGGGTCTTGATTTTCTCATTTATAAACTTTGGGGGTTGGACTTTTTGTTCTTGACAGTCTTTTCCTATTCTAAATCATATGATTATATGTACATCGACAAAACATCCCATCTCTAATTATTTCCAGGAACCATGCACTCACTGCCTCACGAGGTAGGCTGCCCCTTTGCTGCATATCTATTGATGTTAGGAAGTTCTTCCTTCTACTGAGAAAAAAAATCAAAACAAAACAAAATCTTCCTCCCTGTAATTTCCACCTATTAATTTCTAGTTCTACCTCTTGATTCCAAGAAGAGTAGTCTAATCTTTCTCCTACATGATATTATAGGATGCTGCACCTTTAAAGAGTATGTTTCTAATAAGATTACAGTTTCCATGGCATCCTATGTATCCAGTGTGTTGATTTTCCAAACCTCACATCTTCTTATTAAGTACTATATTAATTATTACTAAAGATAGTTTTATTCAGTTCATCGGCTCATTTGTTTCCCAAATCAGCCTGTTTATATCAAGCATTAGCTTCACGTTCTGATTGATGGTTAATGGCAGGGAGATTTCTCCTTAGGAATAATAAGTGATTGTTTCCTTCTGCATAATAATGTGTTTTGCTACACTTAAATTTCAAACCTAAGTTTAAAACTTTAAAAATCAATAAAACACCAATTATACATGCAAAATGAAACAAAACACTGCTATCCAGCATAGTTAGAGTGTAGTGTTTTATTTAATAAACAAGCCCAATTAGTATAGAGTTACCATACATCTCAAATAGACATTTCTAATTTTCAAAGAGTTAGATTACAATTTCATGTTTAAAGCTAAAAATCTATTAAGCATATTAGTTGTTCATCTCTGAAAACACATGGTTTTTCATTGTCCTTACAAATAGTGTGGTGCCCCAAAACAAATCTGATATACCTGGTACATATTGCCCAGGACAAAATACAGTGGAGTTACTACCTCTCTTACTTTGAATGCTATATTTGTAATAATTCAGCCTCCAATTACTTTAACTTTTATAGCAGTTGCATTACATATTGGCTCATTTTGAAGAAAGCAACCTAATAGTGAAGGAACTCAAAACCATGACATTTAAAGATCTCTACTTTTCCATCTCTTGAATTTCCTCTTTCTTCAAGGCCCATCCTCAGGCCTTCTACTACAAAGTCTTCCCTCACCAAATCAGGTAAAAATGATCTCTACCTCCGGGCTTTTCTATAGGACTTTGTCCAAATCTTTCCTTTCCACTCTTTCATTCTACCTTGATACTTCATAACCTGATCCATTTCTCTTTTCCAGTCTTCTTGTAACTTACTCTTCTCCTTCTACTCTTTTATGGATGGTGAGATAGAGAATCGATTAGGTAGTATTTAAAGGACTCCTTTGCTAATGTTGAAGTTGGATAACATGAATTTAGAATTTTCCCTCTTAAAATGATTATGATACATAATTTGTACACACGATATCAGCACAATTGGACAGTAAATTCCAACATGAGAATAATACATGACCTTACTATTAGATGGTAAACTCCTTGAAGGCAAGAGAGAAGGATGGCAGGAACACAGATTTAGAGCTGGAAGGGACTTTAGAAGTCATCTAGTTCTAGCACCCTTATTTTATAAATGAGAGACCTGAGGCTAAAGAAATTAACTGACTTGCCCACGGTCAAAAAGCTAATTAGTGGCAGACCCAGCATATGAACCCCACTATTCTGATTCCAAATAATATACCCCTTCAACTAAAATGCTACTGTTATTCAGTGATACTGACTTCCTTGCTATTCCTTGAACAAAACACTCCATCTCCTGACATCAATTATTTTTACTTGCCGTCCCCAATGCCTGGAACTCTCTCTCGCTTTACCTCTAACTTAGTTTCCTTCACTTCCTTTAAGTCTCAGCTAAAGTCTTACTTTCTACAAAAAGCCTTTCAGCATTTCCATAGTAATAGTGCCTTTCTTCTATTTTTATCTGATACATAGCTTGCTTGTAGGTAGTTGGTTGCATATTGTCTCCCCATTATATTATAACCTCTTTAAGAGCAGGAACTGTCTTTTGCCTTTCTTTCTACACCCAGTGCTTAGCACAGTGACTGCCACAGAGTATGTACATGATAATTATCAGACTCAGGGACAAGTCTCATGTTAATAAAATGTTTTCCCCAGTCTGTCAAAATACAATCTATTTTATCCTTTAAAGTATTATTTGGTGCTCCCATATCTAGAACCTACTGATTCTTTTTCTAAAAGAAAATGTTTCTGATATAAAGGAAAGAAGCTTTTGCATAATCTTCAAGTCTCCCCTCTCTCATTCCTTTCTCCTGAACCAAACTTTTCCATTTATTTTACTCCATTTGCCCCATTTATTTCCCTTGCATTGAACATGCCATGTATCATAGGAGATGTTGATTGAAATTAGGGGGTATCGCCAAGTTGTAAGTAGAATTTCTCTACCTACTTCACCATCAGCAAACAATGTTAATGAGTAAGTTGCAATGATTTTCATGGTGGTATTTTTGGAAATACTTATAATTAGTAGCAAATTATGTGACGAGCAAATATGCCATTAAGTAACATTTATTGTTGCCTTTGGGCACATGATAAAAACCAAAAAAATTCCTTTATTTGTCTCTCCAAGGAATATTTCAGCCATCTTTTCAATTAGATGTAACTTCATCCTTTCTTTGGGTTTCATCTATAGCAAGAATGTCAAGATTGATATAATTCTGCTCCTCGAGCAATAAAGTCATTCATTAGTCATTGGACAAGGACCTCACATAACCAAATAGTCAATAGTCAATTACAGTTTGTTAATGATTTTAAAAGTGTGATTCATAATTCCCTCCATCCATTTCCTCCCACTCTGCCATTGTCACTAGAGAATCAGTCTGTACAACTAAGACCATTTAAAAAATTAATTTATTTAATGAATTACCATGGCCAAAAAATGATAATAATCACCAAGTAGTCAGCCATGTATTGATATATTTTTCTATAGTTAATTAGGTTGGACATTTAAAAAAAAGGCTCAGTTGAGATTGGGCTATACTGAAAACTTTATTTACATGGTAGAACCTGTCAGAGCTTATGAACTTTTTGCTTAGTATTCAAGAGCCCAGGGTTACCACATGACATAAAGAGGCAACAGAGCAAGAATATTTATAATAAAGGCTTGGCAAGCATTTGTTTATTGAATTGAATTATTTGAAGGAATTTTGCTGTTTAAGGATGGAGGGCAGAGAAGATTTCATATGCAGATGGGAAAGGATTGTGACTTTCAAATATTTGAAACTTTATTTTCAAAAGGAAGATTAGACTTATTCTTCATGACTCTTGATGGAAGAACTGGAACTCATAAATGGAAGTTAAAAGAATTCAGATTTGCACTTAATATATGATAGACAAGTCTAAAATTTATAGCTGCTGTAAAACAAACTGGACAGGAGAAAATGAGCTCCTCATGGCTGGAAGCCTTCCAACAGATGCTGGATGATCCTATCATTGGCATGTTGCTTCATGCAGAGATGGTGTCTAAGGTTTCTCCTAATTCTAAGAATCTATGATCTTGTAGTTTTCTGGAGCTATAATTGGTTATTGTATTCATCATAGTTTAAAAGTTTTTTATTAGAGCTGTTTTCCATCATCATGTCATATAAATTGTTTTGGCTCTGCTTAGTATAGTCTGTAGCAACTCATACAAGTCCTTCAGAGTATCTCTATCTTCATTATTTCCGTCATTTCTCATATCACAATATCCCATTACATACACATACCATATTTTGTTCAACTATTTCCGAATATTGATATAAATATCTTAGTACACAGGAAGATTTTCCAGGCTTTCTTTGGTTTCTTTGGTATGTTTTAAAAGAACATTTGACAAATTCCTAATCACTATATATTTGGATAACTCTTGGTAGCACCATTGATTCAAAGCGTATGAACATTTAGGGGAGCTAGGTGGTATAGTGGAAGGAATCAGGAAGACCTGAGTTCAAATCCGGCCTCAGATACTAACTACCTGTGTGACCCCAGACAAGTAACGATGAGCCTTAGTTTCCATACCTCTAAAATGCACTGGAGAAGGAAATGACAAACCACTCCAGTGTCCGTCAAGAAAATCTCAAATGGGGTCATGAAAAGACAGATGTGACTGAAATGACTGAACAACAAATGGATACTTAAATGATTTTTTGTTACAGTTTTAAACTGTTTTCTATACCTGTGTTTCAATTGTTTAGGATATTCCTAGGAGAGGAATCCCCTCTATTGTACAGATTGGCTCATTTTCTGAAACTTTAGTCTTAGAGAGTTGCCTAGAATACAAAGGTAAGTGGTGTTGCTCAGGATCAGTGTGTGTTAAGAAGCAGGACTTGAACCCAGTTATTCCTTACTCTGAGGCCAGCTCTCTAGCCACACTCTTACCTGGAACCTCAAAATAGAGAACTTCCTCCACTGAAACATATCACTTGAAAACATTGCTTGGGGCAAGAAGACGGTAAGCGACACAGCTAGAATGGGTCAAAGCAAGACTTAAATCCAGGTTCTTCCCTGACTCTTAGATCAGTTGTCATTCCACTGGACCAGGTTATCAGTTCATCATTCTCCTCCTCTTCTTCCTCCTTTTTCTTTACTTCCTCCTCCTTTTCTTTCTCCTTTGGCTCTTTCATTTTCTTTATCACCCCTTCCTTTTCCTTTATCCCCTCCTCTTTCTTTTGCTTTATCTCCTCCCCACTTATCCTTTACCTCTGCCTTCTCTTTCATCTTCTCCTTTATCACCTCTGCCTCTTCCTTTACCTTTTCCCCCTTTTTCATCCCCTCCTCCTTTTCACTTGCTTCCTTCTCCTCCTCCTTCTTCTCCTTTTGCATTTTCATCATCTCCTCTTTCTTTCTCAAAAATAAGGATATTTCCTTATAGATGAGACTATAGATCCATGGAAGCATAGAAAATGATTCACATTCAAAACATTAGAATTTCGTCCTTAAGAAGCTCTGATTTGCATTGGTTACAAGTTTTTTGAGAGATGTTGGTCATGGGATAGTACTTTTTTGTAATTTTAAATTATTTTAACCTTAAATTTAAACATAGACAACCATGTGAACACTCCAAATAATGAATAAGATGTTAAAAACCATTATCATTTAACAAAGTAAGAAGCAAATAAAAGGAAAGAAACAAGCATCTATTAAGCAACTACTCTGTGTCAAGCATTATACTATGCTCTTTACAAGTATTATCTCCTCTGAGCCTTACGACAACCCTAGGAGTTAGGTACTTTTATTATCTCAATTTGACAGTTGAGGAACCAAGCAAATAGATGTTGAGTAACTTGCTCAAGGCTGCACAGATACGAGGAATAATTTGAACAATAGGCCCACGATTTATCCACTATATCTCCTAGATGCCTCAAATGAATAGATAAAAACAAACAAGAATATCTATTTGGTTTTTTTTATATATTTGAAAGTACACATGAAGTTCTACTACATTTGATTTGATTTTCTTTTTTTTTCTATGACATTTAGTCTTAGAGAGTTATGTAGAGTACTGAGAGATTAAGTGGAGTTGTCCAGAGTTGCACATCCAGAATATATCAGATGCAGGACTTTAAGCCCATATCCATTGCTGTATATGCTGCTCTGATTCCATCGAGCCTATTCCATACAGAATCATCCATATTTTCCTTGTTTTCATCCATTCCATTACATCAACATTTAGAAAAGCTATTCTTCAATTACCAGACATGTAGCTTTCCCCACCCCATGCAATTATAAATGAATATAGCAAATGGACATTTTTTTTCTGGGTATAGATAGGTCCTCTTTTTTTTCTGATCTTTTAAGTGTAAGATTCTAGTAATGGATCCACTAGGTCAAGACATATAATAAGTTAATCCATACTGCCAGACTGCTCTCCAGAATATCTCTACTTGTCTAGAATCCTACTTAAAAATCTATTCTTCTAAAGTCTAAGATGTGAGAGATCATGATTATACAATCCTCATAAACCCTGAGATAGCATTTCTCTTCCTTCTAAGGTTCTGGTTGCTTCACTACATCAAAGAAGCATTTCTCGTGTGTAGGCTTTAGATCATCAGTTAGGTTCTTGTTTTTATTTTCCTTCAGCTTCTGAAAGACAAGATATTTCTAGAAATGAAAAAGACAATATTTTGTTTTTAATGGAAGTAGCTCTTCTGAAGATATTATCCCCTATTACTACCATAGTTTGCCTCTGTGGCAGGTTTAGAATTTCTGTCAAGCATTCATCATCCATTGCCTTTACTTGGTCAGGTGTTTGGTAGTGTATTTGAACAATGGCCTTTCTTTTTTGTTTTTCTTTTTCTTTTTTATGTCCACAAATTTTCTGAGCCTTTGCTTTTTGAAGTTCCTCTAAAGAACACTGTGAAAGAGTGAACTGATCATAGCTTAGAAGTAGGAAAATTCATTTGGCAGTGGTGCATTGGGTTGGGTATGCCTGAATGTAATGATAGCCGAAAGAATAATAGAGACAGCAGAAACCAGCAAGGCAATATTTCCCAGTGTCCATCAGTGGAATGTGGCCAACTGAGAGTTGTAAAGGAAAATTCACCTAAAGGGGCAGCAGAAGAGCTAACTCATTGCATCTGTTTGGAGATCAGAACTGCAGACAGAATGATGAAAATGAAGCTTGGCAAATGGTCTCAGGACTATGAAAAGGAATATTGTTCAAAGAAAAATCACAATAGATTCAATAATTAAGTGAACCTACCAGGGAACCACACTCAGAAGTTAAAGTTGGATAATCAGTCCAGTGAGTATATCACCAGTAAGTGACTGGAACTTCTTGGGAAGAGTTTTTCCATTATTAGTTGCAATTATTTTCATAAGACTCAAATATGAGTTCTATCTCTCTTCATTGGCCTATAAATGAAAGGGCTCATATTTTTATCTTTCTAAAGCTAATAAAGTGGGTTGGCGATAATATAATGGCTAGTGCTAGTCAAGAATTTCCTGTATTATCTGGGTAAAGGGAAGAAACCGGAGTAGAAATTCTTCAAGATATACCATGGCCCTCTTTATCATGTAAGAACATGTGACAAAAAGTTTACAAAAACTAACATTTTCTCTGCTTTATTTCACTATTTGATTTAATCAAAATATACTGTTAATTGTGACTTTATCTTCTGAAAGCAGATGCCCAAACCCTTTGAGTTTGCTTTTATGGGGCATAGTAGAAAGTAATGACATCATAGGGGAGAGGCAGGGATGACAACATAAATATGAGTAAGGCTCAGGGAAATTTTTTCAGGATGAATTAAAGCTCTAGACACTCTGTACTACATATCCTATAGGTATCTTACTGGGAATCAAGATGGGCTCTTAGCAGTTATTCAACCAAGTGCCTTTGAAGAGTTTGGCTTTTGTTTCCTTGATTAAATTAGGAATCTTCTGGCCTCCTTGCCTCAAGGGAAAGCCTAGTTTACATGGGTTTGAGTGACATGTTTGTGACCTCAGAGGCTTTTAGACTACATGGGTTTAAGTTGAATTTTTGTGATGATTTTAGGTCATGGAGGTGAGTCACATGTGTGACTCACCTTTGACCCTGAATAAGGTATATAAAACCAGGAGTTGGCTTTCTTTTTTCAGAGCTCTGAGCTGCAGCAGTAGTGACGTGTGACTCTGAGTCAGCCGCTGCCGAGCTCCCAGCTGAACTTGGATGTTGGTAACTATGAATTATATTTGGTCTGTTTATAAACGTATGTTTGTAATTTGTATTGGCTCTGAAGTTCAGGGTGCTGGCTTTTTATCCTGAAGTAAGTGAATGATATTTGTATGCTGGATTAAAGTAAGATTGTTAACCCCTTAACATTGCTTTCCTTGGTAAAGCAGATCAAAAGAGCCTGGGCTTGCAGCATTCTGTGAACTGGCTGTTGTTGGTTTTACACCCCCACAGCAGCTGCTGGCCGGATTGTTGAAACAGTATCTTAAACAACTCACCCAAAACAAATCACATCATCTTTTCCTTCAAACCAATCACTCTTCTGAACCTCATTTTTTCTCTCAAGAGCACCACCACCTTTCTGGCATAATGCAAGTTTGTAATTTCAGTGCTATTCTCAGTTCCTTTGTTCTTGACCTGGTGCCAAACAACCTACCTTCTTTTATACCTTAATCTCCTTCCAACTGACTTCCTTACTAAACCTTACATAACACTCCATTTCTTATTTCTCTCTCTTTGTGTTAACTGTTCCCATGCTTAGAATGTTCTCATTAATGCTTTTACTTCTTAGGATTCCTTGTTTCCTGCAAGACTCTGCTTGAGAGACAAGTTTTGCATTAAGCCTTTCTTGATCCTCCACCTACTAATGCCTCCTCCCTACCAAAAAAGGTTTATTTTTATTTTCTATGTATTGTGTACATGCTTATGAACGTACATGCTTTCTCTCTCAAAATAATGTAAGCTGCTTTAAGAAAATGACTATTTCATTTTAGGCTTTGTATCCCCTTTGTCTAGCACAGGGTCAAGCACAGAGTAGGGACTTAATAAATGCTTGTTGATTAATGAAGGTGGCATTCCTAGACACAGGCTAGAAACTTGAGTGGTTAATGACCCAATGCTTGGATTTTCATCCTGAATTTAAATGCTTCAACAGAGGAAATTCAATAATTTGCATGAAATTTACACAAGCATCCGGGAAATTATCTGAATCATCTGTCAGAAAAGGCAAGATAGAAATCACCAAAGAGCAGTATTTGGTTGTGAAATTCAATTAACTTTCTAGTTCTGGAAGGATGAATTAAAAATATTATAAAGAGTGCAGTAACTTTCCCTTTGACCACTTTTACCCTTTAGGGCTCAGCTCGAATTCTGTATGAAATTGAAAAGGAATGAAAAAAAATTACATAATGATCTGGTGGTCATCTCCTTTGAATCTCCAGTATGAAAGGGTGTGTGTGTGTGTGTGTGTGTGTGTGTGTGTGTGTGTGTGTGTGTGTGTGTGTAACTGAGGGCTAAAATCTTTTGTCTGTAGGTGTTCATTGTTTTGCTCAGGATGATTCAAGAAGGGAAGCTGTGGGCAGAGTTAAGACGGTAGATTGAAAGCTGGGACTCACCTGAGCTCTTCCACAAACTCCTTCAAATATCTCTAAAAATTAATCTGAACAAATTCTAGAGCAGCAGAATCCACAAAGAGACAGTGTGGCAGATTTCCAGCCCAAGACAACCTGGAAAGTCAACAGGAAGGATCTGTTGCACCAGGCAAGGAGAGGAGCATAGTCAAGCGTACAGGCTATACCAGCTCAGACTCGACCATAGCAAAGCCAGAGCAGAACCCAGCAGATTGAATCACTAGCAGCAGTGGCAATTCCCAGACCTCTCAGGGCAGGAAGGGGGTCTGTCAGAACTGGATGAGAAAGAAGCACAGTCCTGTATAGGGCCAGTGCCAGTGGCAGCAGCTACTCCTGGGGCTATCAGCCTGCAGACTGAGTATTTGAAAGTCACCTATTTAAACTTCCAGAAGCAAAGATGGCAGAGTAAGCAGTAAGTTATTCTCACCTTCCCTTGCTGACATTGAAAAACCCAGAGAATATTGCCCCAGGAAAAATCCTGAATAGTGGAGCCAGCAGAAAGATGGGGTATGGCAGTCTTTTAGCTCTGGAAGCTAGGAGAATTAATGGGAAAAGTCCCTCTTGCTGTGGCTGAAGGGGATCAATACAGGACAGGATGCAGCCCATCAAGCCAGCAGTAAGCCCCACCTCAGAGGAGCAGTAGGAGATCCTGAGCCCCAGGGTGGAGGAGCAGGCAAATACCAACCCCAGGCATATACTACCTCCAGCTCAGTACCAGGTAAACTACCTGACCACTACAACATCCAACTGCCAACACTTGAGGCCCCAGCACAGAAAACCAGTAACCAGGCCCCTACTCCCCAGCACAAGAAGTCTGGGACAGTGGCACCTGGGCCCCAGAAACAAAGATCAAATTTAAAAGCCAGAAAAAAGGCAAACAACATGAGCAAGAAGAATAAAAAAAATCAATGCCCATAGACAAATATCTTGGTGACATCATCATCAAAACACAAATTCTGGAGTGAACAACATGATCAGTATACCTACATCTGAAACCTCAAAGTGAATATGTACTGTTCTCAAGCCCAAAAAGCCTTCTTGGAAGAGCTCAAGAAGGATTTTAAAAGTAAAATAAGAGAGGTAGAAGAAAAATTTTAAAATGCAATTGACAAAATGGGGGAGGGGAAGAAGTACACTAAAGAAAACAACTCCTTAAAAAGTATAATTAACCAAATGGAAAAGGAGGTACAAAAGCTAACTGAGGAAAACAATTCATTGAAAATTAGAATTGGGCAAGTGGAAGCTAATTACCCTATGAGACATCAAGAATAAGTCAAACAAAATTGAAAGAATGAAAAAATAGAAGAAAACATAAAATACCTCATTGGAAAAAACAATTGACCTGGAAAATAGATCGAGGAGAAATATTTTAAGAATTTATTGGTGTACCTGAGAACCATGATGAAAAAAGAGCCTGGGCAGCAACTTTCAAGAAAACATCAAGGAAAACTACCCAGAGGTCCTAGAACCAGAGGGCAAAATAGTCATCAAAAGAATCCACTAATCATCTCCTGAAGAGATCTTGAATTGAAAACACCAAGGAATATTGTAGCTAAATTCCAGAGTTATCAGATCAAGGAGAAAATAATACAAGCAGCCAGAAAGAAACAATTCAAATATTGTGGAACCACAGTCAGGATTATGAAGGACCTTGCAGCTTCCACATTAAAAGACCAGAGGATCTTTTAATATGGAATATGATATTATGTAAGGCAAAGGAGCTTGGATTACAATCAAGGATCAACTACCCAGTGAAACTGAGCTTAATCTTTCAAGGGAGGTGATGGACATTCAATGAAATAGGGGACTTTCACACTTTCCTGATGAAAAGACTAGAGCTCAATGGAAAATTTGATCTTCAAATACAAGACTCAAGGGAGGCATGAAAAGGTAAACAAGAAAGGGGAAAAACAAACAAACAAACATGTCATTCAATAAAGACAAACTGTTTACATCCCTACATGGGAAGATGATACAACTCTTGAGAAGTGTATCTTTATTACATCATATATAAGGGAAAGACATAGAAAGAGGGGGTGGGTTTAATTTGATTTTTATGTGATGATAAAAAACCTAATTAATTGCTGAAAAGAGATTGTAATGGGAGAAGAGAAAAGGAGGAGGCAGAAAAGTGTAAATTACATCATGTGAAGGGGCACAAAGCCATATTACAGTAGAGGGAAAGAAGAGAGGGTGATGAGCATTGTTTGAGCTTTACTCTCATCAGATTTTGCTCAAGGAGGGAATAACATAATGAGGTATAGAAATCTAACTTGCCCTATAGGCATTATCTCATGATAAGTTGTTATAATCTTTTTGTTAACATTTTATTTAATTTTTTTTGCATCTATATTCATTTATGCTAGTGGAGGACCTCAACTTCTCCCTATCTGAACCAGATAAATTTAACCACAAAATAAACAAAAAAGAAGTTAAAGAGGTGACTAGAATTTTAGAAAAGTTAGATATGGTAGACCTCTGGAGAAAACTGAATGGGGATAGAAAGGCATATGCCTTTTTTCTCTGTGGTACATTGCACCTACACAAAAATTGACCGTGTACTAGGGCATTAAAAACCTCACAATCCAATGCAGAAACGCAGAAACATTAAATGCATCCTTTTCAGATCACAATGCAATAAAATTATATGTAATAAAGGGCCATGGAAAGACAGACTAAAAATCAAGTGGAAACTAAATAATCCAATCTGAAAGAACGAATGAGTCAAACAAAAAATGATAGAAACAATCAAGAACTTCATCTAACATATGAAAACTTAAGGGGATGCAGCAAAAGCAGTTTTTAGGGGAAGTTTTATATCTCTAAATACTTACATGAATAAAATAGAGAAAGTGGAGATCAAAGAATTGGGCATGCAACTGAAAAAGCTAGAAAAATAAGAAATTAAAAATCCCCAATTAAGTACCAAATTAGAAATACTGAAAACCAAAGGAGAGATTAACAAAATTGAAATTAAGAAAACTATTGAGCTAATAAATAAAACTAAGAGGTGATTTCATGAAAAAACCAATAAAATAGATAAACCTTTGGTTAATTGGATTAAAAAAAGAAAGAAAAAAAATTATCTGTATCAAAAATCAAAACAGTCAACTCATCACCAATGAAGAGGAAATTAAAATAATAATTAAGAACTATTTTGCTCAACTGTATGCCTATAAATTTGATAATATTAGTGAAATGGATGAATATTTACAAAAATATAAATTGCCCAGATTAATAGAAGTAAAGTACTTAAATAACCACATCTCAGAAAAAAGAAATGGAAAAAGCCATCAATGAACTCCCTAGGAAAAAATCTCCAGGACCATATGGATTTACAGGTGAATTCTATCAAACATTTAAAGAACAGTTAATTCCAGCTCTATATAGACTATTTGGGAAAACAGGCAAAGAAGGAGTCCTACCAAATTCTTTTTATGATACTAATATAATATTAATATGATACTAATTTCTAAACCAAGAAGAACCAAAACAGAGAAAGAAAAGTATCGGCCAATTTCCCTAATATAGATGCAAAATTTTAAATAAAATATTAACAAAAAGATTACAACTTATCATGAAAATAATAAATTATGACAAGGTAGGATTTATTCCAGGAATGCAAGGCTGGTTCAATATTAGGAAAACTATCAGCATGACTGATCATATCAACAACAAAAGTAGCAGAAACCATATGATTATCTCAATAGATGCAGAAAAAACTTTTGATAAAATACAACTCCCATTCCTATTAAAAACACTAAAGAGCAATAAATGGAGTCTTCTAGTTCCACAATCTGGCTAGTAGCTTCTGTGGGGGGTCCAGATCCACCCACAGCCAGCACCTAGAAAGCTGCAAACAGCACAGGTTCTTTTGATCTGCCTTAATAAGGAGAGCAAGGGTGAAGGTGTTGGCAAGCTTACTTTAATTCAGCACACAAATATCATTCACTTAGTTCAGGGGAAAAAGCCAGCACCCTGAACTTCAGACCAAAATACAAGCAAATTACAAACATCGACAGACAGACCTTATCTGATTCAAATCCCAATACATAGTTACCAGAGTTCAACAAAGTCTCAGCATCTGGGTTTACAAGCTGGAGGGCTCCTTAGCTACAGCTGCCTGGAGTCTCCTCATCAATACTATCTCAAGAGCCCTTAAACAAATTACAAACAGACAGACCCAATACAATTCATAGTTACCAACATCTAGGTTCAGCCCGGGGGGCTCAGAACAAGAGCTGGCCCAGAGTCACCTGCACCACCACTGCCGTGGCAAAGAGCTCCAAGGAAGAAGAGGCCAATCCCTGGTTTTTATATCTTTGTCAGTGTCAGGGGTGAGTCACACTTGCAACTCACCCACATAACCTAAAATCTTCACCAAGAGGCGGCCTTAAACCCATGTGGTCTAAGAGCCTCTGCTGCCCCAGACATGTAAACTAGGCCCTCCCTGGAGTTTGCCCCACCTTGGGCCCCACCTTAGTTGCCAATCCACACCCACATAGGTTTTACACCTAATAAGGATTTGGGCCTGGGGCTTTGCACTTAGTAAGACTCAATGAAATACACTGAATTACTCAACAAAAACAAAAGCCAAACTCTTCAAGGGCACTTGTTGAACTAAGTGCTAAGGAGCCCATTTTGCTTACCAACACATCTTCCTGAAAATCATAAGTAGCATCTACCTAAAACCATCAGCAAGCATTATATGTAATGGGGATCATTCCCAATAAGATCAAGGGAGAAACAAGGATGTCTATCATCACTCCTATTATTCAGTTTGGTACTAGAAATGTTAGCTTTAGCAATAAGAAAAGAAAAAGGAATTGAAGGAATTAGAACCTGCATAAATCTTCAGCATTTCTATATATTACTAACAAAGCCCAACAGCAAGAGATGGAAAGAGAAATTCCATTTAAAATTACTGTAGACATAATAAAATATTTGCGAGTCTACCTGCCAAAACAAACCCAGAAACTATATGAGCATAATTACAAAACACTTTTCATACAACGTCAGATTTAAATAACTGGAAAAGCATTAGTTGCTCATGGGTAGGCTGAGCTAATATAATAAAAATGACAATTCTACCTAAATTAATTTACTTATTCACTGCCATACCAATCAAACTACCAAAAATATTTTATATAGATAGAAAAAAAAATTATCTGGAAGAACAAAAGTTCCAGAATATCATGGGGTTTAATGAAAATAAATGCTAAGGAAGGTGGACTTGCTATGCCATAGCTTTAATTGTATCATAAAGCAGCAATCATCAAAACTACTTGGTACTGGCTAAGAAATAGAATGGTGGATCAGTGGAATGAGTTAGGTACACAAGACACAGTAGTCAATGACTATAGTAATCTACTGTTTGATAAACACAAAGACTCCAGTTTCTGGGAAAAGAACTCACTATTTCACAAAAAACTGCTGAGAAAAATGGAAAACAATGTGGCAGAAACTGAGGATAGACCAATATCTATGCCATATACCAAAATAAAGTCAAAATGGGTTCAGGACTTAGATATAAAGGCTGATTCTATAAGCAAACTGGGAGAGCAAGGAATAGTTTGCTTGTCAGATTTATGGAGAACGGGAGAATTTATGACCAAACAAGAGATAGAGAAAATTATGAAATGCAAAATGTATTATTTTATTATATTAAATTGAAAAGTTTGCATATAAACAAAGCCAATGCAACCAAGATTAGGAGGGAAGCAGAAAAGTGGGAAAGAATTTTTACAACTAGTGTCTCTGATAAAGGCCTTATCTCTAAAAGATACAGTCAACTGAATCAAATTTATAAGAATACAAGTCATCCCAGCATTGATAAATGGTCAAAGGACATGAATAGGCAGTTTTCAGAGAAAGAAATTAAAGATATCTATAGTGAAATGAACAAAAATATTCAAAATCACTTTTTATTAGAGAAATGCAAATCAAAACAACTCTGAGGTACCACATCATACTTGTCACTTTGGCTACTATGACAAAAGAGGAAAATTATAGATGCTGGAGAAGATGTGGGAAAATTGAAACACTAACGCATTGTTGGTGGAGTTGTGAACTGATCCAGCTATTTTGGAGAGCAATTTGGAAGTATACCTGAAGGGCTATAAAAATGTGCATACCCTTTGACCCAGCAACACCACTTCTAGGGCTGTATCCCAAAGAGATCTTAAAAAATGGGAAAAAAAACCCAAATGTACAAAAGTATTTATAGTAGCTCTTTTTGTGGTGGCAGAGAACTGGAAATTGAGGGGATGCCTATCAATTGGGGAATGGCTGAACAAGTTGTGATATATGAATGTAATGGAACACTATTGTGTTATAAGAAATGAAGAGCAGAACTGATGCTAAGAGAGGGGAGCAGAACCAGGAGAGCACTGCACACAGTAACAGCAACATTGTGCAATGACTTACCTTGAAAGACTTAGTTCTTTTCAGCAACGCAAGGCTCTAAGAGACAACTCCAAGACTCATGATGGAAAACGATACCCACATTCAGAGAGAGAACTATGGAGTCTGAATGCAGATTGCTATTTTGCAATTATATTGCTCTCTCTCTCTCTCTCTCATTCCTCCTTTCTTGTGGTTCATCCCATTAGCTGTAATTCTTCTTTGCAACATAACTAATGTGAAAATATGTTTAATGTGAATGTATATGTAGAGCCTATATTGGATTGCATGCTGTCTTGGGGAGGGGCAAGGGAGAAAATTTAGAACTTGACAGCATGTGGAGCTGAATGTTGTAAACTAAAAATAAATGAATGAATTATATTTTTTTTAAAAGAGAAGCTGTGTATTACTGTTCATTCATGCTGGTGCTGAAAGCCATTCATCCATCCATATAACACCAAACAATGTATAACTAACTGATAACCAAGAAGAAACTCGCATGCATATTACTCAATGAAGTTACAGAAAATTTTTTGTTAATTTTTAAGTTGAACATCTTATTTGATAAGGGAAAAGATCTGACAACTACAAGGCAGATGCTCTTTTAACTTTTGTAAGGAACAGATAAAATGAATGCAGTTAACAGTACAAGCTGCTCAGAACATTTAAGTTTACGTACTAGCTCCCCAGGTAAAACTCTGGAAAATGGCTAGCTACACTTATAGTCAACTATCCCTAGAAATAGTACTCTGTATGTGTAAGGAGGAAGGGGGTACCTCTCACCTTTGGAAAGCCCTCAAATGAGTCTAAGGTTGTGTCCTGACTTAACGAACTCTTATCCCACATTACCAGATGCATGCTGGATAACTTCATTGTACCGCATTATGTAACACATAACCACATTGTACCACAATGCCTAGCCCAATGCCTGAATTGCCTGTTGTCAACTGAAGCTTAATGTCCTCCCACCTCACATTTCCCCACAGCAACCATAAAAAATTCATTAGCTTTTCCATTAACCTGCCCTTCCTTAACAAATCCAAATTTTGGTTGAGGGAACCATTATCCTATGAATTTCTCAGATTCACAAACTATAAGGAGTCATCTCCAACTTCTATGTTAATCAACAATTTACTGAAATTGTGTACATAAATTTATGACTCATACCTATGGAAAATTTTCTGTTCAAGTCATAAATGCATAAATCTTGTACCCCTGCCACCTAATGATAACATCTCAGAAGAAATTATACAACTTTGCTAGTTTTTAAAAGTCAAACTTGTAAGTAATATATAATAATATACAAGGGAAAAATGAAGGTTGTGATTCATCAATTGGTTCATGGGAGCAGCTGAGAAAATGTGTATTCGGCCTGTATATAGGTAAGCTTATGAAAACTAATGAGGTCATTAGACACTAAAATTAAAAAAAAAGTGGGGATTTGATCAAAGTGGCCTTCTAGATAACAGGAAAATCTTTAATAAGAAGAGAAAAGCAAAATTAAAAAGTATTGAAAGGACAGATGTTCTGTCTGTATTTCAAGTGTAAACTCCATATCAAACCCACAGCCTAAAATTGGTGTAAAACAATAATAATTACATCCTCCTACTGAAGACCACATTTTTATTTTAAATTGGAACACTTGGAGCATGCAATACTATGTAATGTATTCAAAAATGATTATACTTAGCACCTCATCATCAGAGAACATGACAAATGTTAACTAATTAATCTTCAAAATAACTCTGTATTATTATTACCACACCATAACAAACTTGTGCAAAAGCCTTGTTCGAGTCATATTTATGACCCTAGAAAGGGTTGAGCCAAGGCTTACACAGGGACAGGCCACCACCTACTGAGGGATAGGTCATTACTAGTTAGGGGAGTGATTTGAGAGAAACAATAAGCATTATCTCCACATATGTCCCTTATTGCCCTGATTTAGGATTTGCAAAATACTCAACGAATATTATCTTATTGTAAACTCACAAAAATCTTGGGAGTTCATTGTTATTAATACCACAATTTCATAGATGAAGAAACTGAGGCTGAAGAAGATTAAGTGATTCACCCAGGGTCACAGAGCTAGTAAGTGTCTAAGGCTGGATTTGAGCTCAGGCCTTCCTGACTCCAAGCACAATGCTCCATTGCGTTGCCTAATTGCCTCAATTTAACTGGCAAAGTGACATTCCAGAAACAGGTCTGACCACATCAATCCTTGGTTAAGAAAGTTCAGGTGATCCCCCATGGTTTCACATTTAAAGCCTTTCACAAACAGGCTTAAGACTACCTTTCTAGGCTTTTGATGTGATGTTCCTCTTTGTACACTTTACTTTGCAGTCAAAATGACCTTCTTACTGTCCTTCACAGTTTGATCTTTCATCCCCACATCTTTGTGGAAATTGTACCCCATAGCTAGAATTAATTTCTGCCTCAAAACTACCTTATAATCTCTTCCCCCACTCAAAGTTCAGCTCAACCACTACTCTGCACCTAGCTGTAAATTCACCTTGCTTCTATTTTTAATATATTTTAACTTTATTTATATGTGTACTTGTTGTTCCTCAAATAGCAAGTATGTACATGGAGGGAAAGGCTATTTCTTTTTCTTTTCTTTTTTCTTTTTTGTCTTTGTACTACAATGACTAGTGCAATGACTGAAACATGATAGGCATAACGAATATTTGGTTAAAATGATTGATTTATTTGGGAAAGAATTTAGGATTTATCTAGTTTATCCTCATATCTCATGCAGAAATTCCTTCCTTAACATCTCTGATGCATTGGGCCACTTGTACTGATAAGGAATTCATTACTTCACAAGTAATATTGTTCAAATTATTAAGAAGTTCTTACTTATCCTGAGCCTAAATTGATTTTCCTGTGACTGACATTACTTGGTCCTAAATTTTCTGTATAGCACTATACAGATTAAGTTTAATGGCTTTTAAATGTTATACCTTTGCAAATATACTATATCCCTCTTATATCATTCATTTCCCAATGAAATAATCCAAGTTTCTTCAGCCAACCAAGCTTCATATGACGTTACTTTAGACTCCTGTTCATATTCTTCTACATTTACGGTTATGTATTTCCCTTTTGAAAAACTAATCCTAGGATGAAGTTGAATTTGAGTTTTTCTTGAGAAACATTCAGAACTGAGAGATGTGATATTATTGGTGAATGAAAAAGGCTATATCCATCAAGAAACTGCCACAAGAAAAATCCAATATGGTGGTCACGGTCAAGAGACCCAAGGATAGATAAGCTGTATAGTTATGAATAGTGGCTGATTGGAGCAGAATAGGTGAAAGACATAGTAGTTATGTCAGACAAGATTGTAGGTTGCACAGATAAAATTTATCTATTTTTTATACCTAGCACAACTTCCTAGTTTTTCTTTTTCTTTCCTTTTTTTTTTGGCGATTTTTTTTTCTTTTTTGGTTCTGGGTTAAGAAGACAGAATTTGTTAAAACTTTAAAAATGTGAATGGGTTTTGAGCTCTCCCTTTTCCCTGGGTGAGGGTGAGTGTTTTGCACTAATGCTTCCTGTGTGTATAGGATTAATGAATGATATGTTCGAAAATGTATATGGGACGATGATTGTATCCTTTTAGGAAAACCAGTCCCTGAAGATATTGAATGTAAAATGAAACCGAAGCAGTCCTTGGCTTTCATGGAGCTTTCCAAAATGCCTTAGAATTTTTTGGATCATTTTTCCCAAGGAAAACACAGGTTCAAAATCAGACCATGTTTCCCTCTTCTTTGTTTACAACACTATCAGTACCAGAGTCAGGGGCTGCTTTGTCATGTGAATATGAAACCACATTTATCTAAATCCACTAGAACAAAAGAGGAAAAAAACCCTCAGTATTTATGATACGTCTGCACCTTTATTCTTATATTTCTTCCAAAACTTTAAATTTGTTCATGTTCAATTCTTAATGACCCCATTTGGGGTTTTCTTGGCAAACATACTGAGGTGGTTTGCCACTTCCTTCACCAGCTCATTTTACAGATGAGGAAACTGAGGCAAAAAAGTGACTTGCCCAAAATCACACAGCTAGTAAGTGTCTGAGGCCAGATTTGAACTTAGGAAGACGAGTCTTCCTGACTCTAGGCCCAGCACCCCTATCCACTGTGTCACCTAGTTTCCCATTTTAAATCATCTTCTTATAAAACTTATTTTTTGTGATAGTACATTTTATAAAATTGCAGATCAATAAAACACACTCAGATTTTTTTTTCTCTTAAAAGGATGTAGAGGAGGAATGTATTTATTAAGCACACAGAATTAAGAAACCTATTAATGCCTTGAAGACATTTTAATCCAAAATAAATATGTCAATACTTCAAATTCTTTGCATGGGTAATTATAGCACTAATAAAAAATTTTAGTAAGTGCCTAAACACACCAATTGCACCAACAAATGAGAAGAGTTGGAAATTATAACTTTTAAGAGTCCTGATAAACTGTTAGGATGCTTGACTTAAAGACCTAAAAGTTACAAGGACCAAAGTCAGTCACAACGGTCTAGAGTAAAAAGCTCTCAAGGTGCTTCCAGGGATGGTAGTGATACAATAAGTCTGAGAACTATTTCCAGTACAGAGTGCTTCATTCAGCCTCTATTCTTGACTTCAAGTCTATACAGAGATACTCCTGACATTTGCATACAAATCATAGAGAAGGTGAAGAGGTAAAGGGAGAGGAAGAGGGGAGAGAGGAAAGAAGAGAGAGAGGGAAGGAAGGAGGGAGAGGGAGAGTGCCATTGTGGAAATTTGTTTTGCTAAGCTACCATATTCGTTAAGAAAGTTGGTTATTATTTAATTTGTTTTTTTGGGAGATAGAGCAAGAGATTATAAATGCTTGCATACATATATGTATGTATAGCTATCTATCTCTGTAGAGATAGATATCTAGACAGATATTTATGTATCTAATATAATATATAGATATCTAGCATAATATATATCTCTATATATACTATATATAGACTATATATATATATTCTAGAGAGAGATGTTTACTATATAGGATATGTGTGTGTATATATATATATACTAAATAGAGACAGTGATAGAGATAGATAGTTAGATATGCATATATGTATACAAGCATTTAGAGATTCTTACTGTCTCTTCAATTGAAAAACAAATCGAATATTAAATAATAACCAACTTTCATAACAAATATGCATAGCCTAGCAAAACAATTTTCCACATTGGCCATTTCTCTGTCTCTCTATTTTATATACATACATACACACACACATATATATATATATATATATGTATGTATGTGTGTATATATATATACGTGTATATATACATATATATATACATATATGTATATATACATGTTGTATCCTCTGATTTGCAGGAAATGGTCACTTAGCCCACACTTAAAGGCTTCCAGTGAAGGGGCACTTACAATCTCCCAAGGCAGCCCATTCTATCTTTGGATGTCTCTGGGAAGCTTTTTTCTTTAAGCTGGGCTGAAATGTGTCTCTCTACAAATTCTGTCACTGGGGCCAAGGAGAACAAGTCTAATCCCTTTTCTTCTTGACAGCTTCCCAAATACTTAAAGACTACTATCATGTTTCCCCCTAAGGCTTTTCTTTTACAGGGTAGTCAGACCCCTCATCTTATAGATGAAGAAATAAGTGAAGTGACTCAACAAAATTCACTCTAAGATTTACTTCCCAAGCCTAGATTAGGCCCCAGGATTTCTTGCTCCCAATCCATTAAGCTAAAGAAAAATCTTTACTTTTGCCTAGTGAAACAGCCTTTTTGTCACAGCCCATTTGTTCTTTTCCATTACTTATATTTTGCATATAATTACATTGCTAGCTAACTGAAATTCACAGCTGTATGTCAACACTCCTCTGTTTTAGGAATTTCGCAATGGCCAAAGAAAACTAACTCATCATTCAACTAAGAAACATTTTTTTTTACAAAGTTTGCTTTGTTTAACAACTGCATTTAGTTAGTGTGATTTACCTAGGGAGAGAAAAAAATATTTTTGCCATACCAGCTTCTTTCCACTCATTTATATTTTAACCAAGAGACTTTGTTCTACTCATAATTTTTTTCCTCCTTTTTGTCTGTCTAGACACTCTTGAGCTCATGAATTGAAGGGAATATTTTAGTCTAAACTTTTTAAAGTTATATTCTACCTATGATGAAAGAGAGAAGGAGAGGAGACGGGAAGGAAAAAGAATGCTGACCTAAGAAAGACACAAAAATAACTTCAGAAGATATGACTGGGATGCCAGTCAAAAAAACTAGGCATCAATTATACATCACATGGGAATGATGGGCTGACTGTAACTCTCCTCCCAGAAAATGGGCCTATCTCCAGGCCTGAGCAGGATGGATCATAAAGAACTAGCAATGATTATCTGGTCCTCAAAACACAGTGAAATAAGGAGAATCTGAAGAACCACATCTACATTGCCTGCAGCGTGCAAATGAAAAGAATCCTAAAGGGAGGTTGAACTCTGATTAATTGCGGAATTTACCTTCTTCCTCCCGACAGAGAGGTGGGGAAATATGAGTGGGCAATGTTGCAGTTACTACCAGATATCTTCATGTTTCACTGTTGCATTGTTTTTACTTTCACAGAATTTTGTATTATAACAAAGGGTTACATTCCAGGGTTAAAGGCATATTCACAAATAACTGTGAAATGAAAACAAAAGAATCAATACAACTCTCTTTTGTTCAACCAAGCTTTATATGACATTACTTTAGATTCTTGTCTATGTTCTTCTGCATTCACTTTGTTTTTTGCTTCCCTTTTGAATATGGTACACACACTCAAGCAAACTCATGCATAATAATGCTAATAATGATGCTAATAATAAAATAACAATAACTAGGATTTGTATGGCACCTTCTACTAAAAGATAACCTTTCTTTATACAAGGAAAAATAAAGGGAGGGCTAGAGTAGTGTTGAATTGAGAGTGACTTTAGAAACAACTTATCTTCATTGTGCTGGGTTTCAAAGAGAGACTCACTATATTCTTTTCGTGGACCTGCTGACTTTTACCTCCTGGGATCCTAACACAATCCTGGCACTCCATGTGCTGCCACTTTTTCATGCCGACAGGTGGCCTTTTGGATATAACACCATTTTTATGCTGTTTGCATGAAATTTTGTTTTCACATTAAGATGGATCTAAGAAGACTAAATTCCAAGAATGGCAGGGAGGAGAGGGGAAAACGATTAGTGAAAAGTCACTGTAGAACATGCTTGAACATGCTTAGAACATGTAGAACATGCTTAGCTCTTTTTGAATCAATATTTCTGAATTGTACCCTAAAAAATAAAGCCAAAGTCTTGTTTCCTTTGGATCAGTGAGCAGAGTCCAGCAATGGATTTGTAAGTCTCTATGATGCTTAGAAACAACAGTGGATCAGAATAACCCCAAAGGATAAAAGCCCTGTGTTATCAAGAAGACACTGCAAAACCAATCTCTGAACTTGATTATATTAAGAAACCAAACCAGCCATTCAAGAACAGAGAAACTTGATAAACGAGAGCACTCCCCTCTGATCCATCATGCCCTGGCCTAAGGATGTCAGGACATACTTTGAGCTATTCATCACTCCATCGAAAATATCAATGCCATTCTGCATGCAAATATCCCCAGCATCCAATTATGCTCCTGTGTCCACTCTGTAGGTCACTCAATTTAAACTTAATTAAAAAATGTCTCTCATTTTAACTGTCACATACTTTTTGGTTTTTTTAAGCTCTCAAGGATGAAAATGTTAAGAGGTCGAATCTGTGTTTATTCAGTTCTTTTGTCTGTAGAAAAAGCTAGATTTTTTTTACTTTCTTTTTATTTCTTTTTTCACGTCGAAAGTGTCCGGAATTAAAATAAATACATTTTCCAACCTCTGGCTAGGAAACATCTCTGGGAAATGGTCACAGGATCATGCATACAATTGTATGCATATTATATGTATGTTTATATGTATGTTTGTGTGTATTTCCAAGCAGTTTATAGATTTAATGACTATTTGGGCTCAAAAGTTCTTGATATATCATCTATTCCAACCACTCCTATCTGAGGAGTCCCAGTTAGGTAAAATGATTGACACAAGGATACATAGCTATTCAGTAGCAGCAATATTATCAAGTCTTCTAAGCCTGAGTCTAACACTAAAAGTTTTGAAGTCAGACATAGGCTCAAATCTCAGTTCAGTCACTCACTCTCTGAGACCATGGAGTATTCACAATCTCTCAGAAACAACTCTTATTTATAGAATGAGGATACTGATACTTGTACTAACAAATTCATATGTTTGTAATAAGGATCAAATGAAGTAATATACACAGAATGCTCTGTTAATCAGAGATTAATATATAGATATGAGCTACTATCATTATAGGCATGTATAGACACACATGGTATATACCTATAGTAGGTAGCATAGCAGATAGAGTATTGGACCTAATGTCAGGAAGACCTCGGTTCAAATGACAATTACTACCTTGTTTTCCTCAACTGTAAAATAGGGATAATAATAGCATTTTTATCACAGGGTTATGAGCAACAAATGAGATAATATTTGTAAAGTGCTTAGCACAGTGCCTAGCACATAGTAGGTGCTATATAAATGCTAATTATTATTATTATTATTGATATCATTATCATGCATGCATTTTTTGAACTTGTATATCATATTTAAAAGTTAATTCCTCTGACAACAGCATTTTGCATGGATGGATAGAAGGAAGGAAGGAAGGAAAGAAGGAAAGATATAACTTAAGTGTCAACTATGTGCCAGGCACTGTGCTAGGCAATTAACAAATATTGTAATTTGATCCTCACGAAAACATTGGGAGGTATTATTATCCACATTTTATGCTGTAGGAAACTGAAGCAAATATAAATTAAGCAACTCATCCAAGACATTTGAAGTAGGATTTGTATTCAAATCTCCTTGATGCCAAGTCTAAGGCTGTAACTACTATATCACTTAGCTTCAATAGGTGTTTGATGGCCCAAAGACACAATGATTTAATGGAACATTAGAGTCTAAGTTGTGGGTGACCCAAAGGACAGTGGCAGAACCTATGGAGAGCTCAAGTCATCTATAGCATATTTTCAACAATGAACTATGTGCAAAGGGTAACATAAGGGAAAATTTTAAGGAAATATACCATCAGAAAAGGTATGCCAGCCATGTGTTGAACACAGGAGTCAACCAATAGACAAGTCACTAAATGTAAAACAAACAGAATCAATATAGAGGAAGGTTACTGTGAATGGGCTAGAGAAATACATGAACAAGTCAACCAATTTGAAAAGACAGTGTGAGTTATCATCTGCACCAGCACGGGTAGGGCACATATCTAAGGTCCTGAAAGCACATTAAAATAGTACAGAATAAATATGGGTAGCACAAAAGACCTTCTCAATTGATAAGGAAGGGAGAAGAAGGAGATAGAACATGGAACTAAAAACAAAATATAATTGAATTTTAAAAGAGAAAAAAAATAGGAAAATAAAATATCAACACATAAACTGGTAGCTCTTGCCAAAGGTCTATAACCTTTTAATGACTATACTATACAGCTTCTAAGAGAGTCTACCAGTATTGGTAGCAACATTTATTCACTCCCTAAGCTACCAATCTACACCTCTGCTCAGAACAGGGCATCCCATTGAGACCACCTTTATTCATAGGAAGTCCTATGTGTTTTAATTTCAGAAATCATAAAATCTAAATGTGGAAAGAATCATAGGTGTGGAGATGGAAAGGACCTTAGATGTCATGTAGTCCAAGTCCTTCATTCTACAGAGGAGGAAAGAGAGGCCCCTAAAAGGGAAGTCATTCCCCAAAGTCACATATGTAAGAAATTTGAAGTGATGGTATTTGAAAAGTTTCTGGAAGCCTGAAATCCTTTTAATAAGGGACTAGGATTTTGGCTTGCCAATCAGAGATTAAATTTAAAGTGACAATAGTCCAGGAAGAGAACATATGTTTACTGAAATTCACACTAGGATATAACTTCCCAAGAGCAATGTTGGGAGGAAGAGGACACAAACAAAGGTCCCAGGCTCTATCACAGGGATTCTTAAACTGGTGTCTTCACTGAGCTTGGATGAGAAATATATATGTGTATGTGTGTGTGTGTGTGTGTGTGTGTGTGTGTGTGCGTGTGTGTGCATATATATTTGCTTCTAAGTGAAATTTAGTATTTCTTTCAGATATTTTAAAAAAATAATATTCTGAGAAGAGATCCATAGCCTTCCATCATAAGCAAAAGGGGTCTGTGAAACACAAAAACTCAAAAAAAAGAATCCTGGCTCTAGAAAGAGGCAGAGAAAAGAGAATACTAGAAAGAGAAAGGTACAAGAAAAAGAGGCCAAAGTCATCCAAGACAAGTCTTTCCTATTTCACAATTTCATCCAGGTTTATCCTGTAATTCCTCTCTGATTACTGTAGGCCCAACTGATTTCTTTACAGCTGTTATTTGTTGCTTGGTTTAATATTATGCTTCAGAAAGTTCATCTCTCTGTCCTCCTTATAATTGACTCATTTTCACTCAGTCTAGTGCAGCTGTTTAGGAAATTCTCCATGAGTCTGGTCAACCATGTAAATCTCCTTATTATGTCCCTTCTTTCAGAGCCCTTACAATCAAGTTCTGTCTAAAGGAGCTGGAAAACAGGTATATTGTTTCAGTGCTGGTAGTTGGTGAGGCCATGGCAGGGCCATTCTGTCTCTCTGGCTAAGTGATTTTACAAATGGTTTCCAGGAAATAGAAATGTTTGAGAAGCTCGATGGGGTGTCTCAGAAACGCCTGAATCACACATTCCTAAAACAGGTTGTAATTGAATTCTTAGAGGTCGGCAAGTTCAAAACATACATTCGAATTTCTGGAGTATCTTGGAATTATTCAGTAGCACATCTATTAGGTAGGTGAATGAATGTCAAGTTTCAGTTTCCTATTTTTCAGGAAAGACAAAGAAGCTCACCAAAAATTATGCAATATATTTGTTGCAGAGCAGGTATTAGAGTGCATGTTTGGGTCATCCAGCCTGTTCTCAGGCCATCTGATTTAAAGTACCTTCTATAGCACTTTTTGGCCTTGGCCCTGAGAAGAAATATGAAGAGATTATCCTTCCCTAATAGAAGCATACAATTTGATAGGCAATTTATTCATGTTTTTATTTTTACATCATAATAATATTTGGTTGCACCCCCTTCCCTTTCTCCTCCATACTTTCCTTTGTAACAAAGAAACAGTTGAGAAAAATTATACATTAACTATCTTACAAAAAACACAATATTCCATAACATAGTTCCTGGCCTCTCCAACAAAAGGAAGTTCATTTCCTCCTCTCTTTTGGGACTATACATACATACACACATACATACAAAATTATATATAATTGGATGCATATAATGTATGTGCATATGTGCATATATGTAATTGGTTGAATAGGATTATATAATATTCAATTTAGTTTTATTGTTGTTTTCATTCATGCTCATTTATAGTGTTGGGTTAATGGTGTTTACCTTATTTTGCAAGTTCTCCTTCTTTCCCTCAATATCAATCTATTCATATCTTCCCATGTTTTCCTTAGTTTTTCCTGTCTTCATTTCCTACAGAACAATAATGTACCTTTACAGTTATATACCATATTTTTTAGCCATTTCCCAAACAAGACCATTCACTTTGATTTTTTTCTATCATAAAAATGTTACTACAAATGAAGTTCATTTAATAAGTGCTTAGTGTGTTCTTAGCACTGAGAGTACAAATACAAAAGTGAGGATAGTCCTTGTCCTTAACAAACTCCCATTTTAGTGATATGAGCTGAACCACATGTACAGGAGAGTGGTAAACAGGAAGGTATATTTGGATTTGGCAATGTACAAGGACAGGAAAGTTACAGTGGAGTATTTTGACCTATCCTTTATAGGAGCAATGATAGTGTATTGAATCAATAGTGTTTCCAGACTAGGAAGTTGATTGGGTTTGAGATAGATACAGAGACCAGCAAGAAGGTAAGGGTCTCTTTCAGCTCTAAATCTACACTCCTAAAAAGACACTTCTGTCTTTTTATTCTACAGTACAGAAAGACTAAAAAAAGTATTTAAGAATGAGGAGGAAATAGCAGTATAATATGATTTCAGACAATTCAGCTTATATTTTATTGAAGTGAATTCAAATACTGTGATGAAGTGATTGTCATCTAAATTATGTTTTCAAGTAGCACTGGTTATTGGATTTAGGCTTCCGGGGGAAAACAGCAAAGAAGTGCCCCAAAAACTGAAAATAAAACTACAAAAAACACAACAGTTTAGTGCTTATTTTTCAAATCAAATGCTGGTCAGCAGATGAAGAGGATGGTGTACAGTGGGGTAGGACAAGTGCATTGGCAAGATCAATCAATTGGTTACCAAACATTTGTTAAGCCCTTAATATGTTCTAGGCACTATGTATATGAAAACAAAAATTAAACAATCTCTCTTTTCAAGATGCTTGTATTTTAACTTAAATATAATAAGTGCATACGCAAGTGCATTCTGAATAAATTTAGGGAGAATTAATACAAGGTGAGCAAGTAAAGGTAAGTAAGGATGGAGGGCACTAGTAGTTGGGGAGAATAGGAAAGTCTTCATGTAAAAGTCAGTTAATAAACATTAATTAAGCACTACTATGTGAAAGACACTGAGCTAAGTGCTGGGGATACAAAGAGACAAAAGGCAGTCTCTCTCTCCTTAAGGAATTTACAAATTAGTGAGGTATATAGTGAGCAAACAAATATGTACAAGCAAACTATATACAGGATAAATGTCATTCTTTATTTTGAAGAGGATCAGTGATATTACAGGTGATGTCTTCATTTGTTCATGATTTAGATTTAAGTGAGATAGAGTTGCATAAAGTCATCAGTCTCATTCTCTCTTCCAGAGTCATCAAAGTGCAATGGCAAGACAAAAGTCTTCTCGATGGCCAGGGATGCAGTGGATGACCTTGGCATCTTCGATGTCTGACCAAACAAAGGACCTGCTTCAACAGCTTTCATGGCCATTGGGACAAATTGTTCTTATCCATCGATTCTGCCAGGGGTCATCTTTACATGCGTGTGGTTGCAGTATCACAAGGGAAAAGGGAGCATCTCTGAGAAATATTGCAAAGTTGAAATTGATAAGACTTCTCAAGGAATTGGATATGAAGGATGAGAGATAGTGAGGAGTCAGAGATGGCACCTATAATGGGAACCCGGGAGACTCCATGGATAGTGGTACTTTCGACAATTACAGGAAAGTTTGAGGGAGAAGGGGTTAGGGAGAAAAAATAGGTTCAGTTTCAGACATATAATGTTTCAGATACCTACTGGACATCTAGTTTGAGAGGTCTGAAAGGCAGTTAGAAATGCAAGACTGGAGGAAGTTAGGGCAAGACAGGTAGATTTGAGAATCAGCACAGAGATCATAATTAGATCCATGGGAGCTGATTAAATCACCAAGTGAAGTAGTATAGAGGGAGAAAAGGCCTAGGACAGAGGCCTATAGGACACTTACAATTAGAGGTCATGACCTAAGTGAGGATCCATAAAAGGAGACTAAGAAAGAGTAGTTAAATATGTAAGAAAAAAATCATGACATAATATTGTCCCAAAAACTTAGAGGGAAGAGAATACCAAAGAAAAGAGAGTACTCAACAATGTTAAAGGCTGAAGAGAGGTGAAGACAAATGAGGGCTGAGAAAAGGGCATTGGATTTAACAATGATTAGGGCACTGGTAAATTTGAAGAGAATAGTTTCAGGTCAGAAGCCGGAATGTAAGGGGTTAAAAAGATAGTGAGAGGAGAAACAGTGCTGACGCTTAGTTTGAGGACTTCTCAAGGAGTTTTGCTACAAAAAGCTGAATGATAGTGGAGATGGAAGAATCAGTGAGGGTTTATTTGAGAATGGGGAAGATGCGAGTACATTTATAGGCAGTTAAAAAAAAGCCAGTAGATAGGGGGATACACAAGATAAGAAATAGAGTGAAGACAACAGAAGAAGCAATCTACTGAAGGAAAGGAGATAGAATGGGATTGCCTGTGAAGGAAGAGAGGTTAATCTTGGTAAGGATTAAGCCCACCTCTTCATGTGAGACAGGGGTAAAGAATGAAAAAATAGAAAAGAATTTGAAACATCTCATAGGAAAAATATCTGATCTGGAGAGAAGATATAAGAATAAACAGACTACATAAAAGCTATGATAAAAAGAGAATCTTGATACAATTTTACCTATACTATAGTTATATACTATAATTATATAAGAAATAATTAAAGGAAATTGTCTTGAAGCATTAGAACAAGAGAGGAAAGTAGAAATAGAAAAAAATCTACTGACCACCACTGGAAAGTGATTCTACAAGGAAAACCTCCAAGAAATATTATAGTCAAATTCTGAAATACTCAGCTCAAGGATAAAATATCATAAGCAACAAGAAAAAAAACAATTTAAATATTGTGGTGCCACAATTAGGATCACACAAGGCCTAGCAGTAGGGACACTAAAAGACTACAGGTCTTGAAACACTCTGCATCAAAGAACAAAATAACTGGGGTTCCATCCAAAAATATCATGCCCAGAAAAGCTAAGCATAATCCAAAATGAGGAAAAAACGGACATTTAATGAATTGTCAGACTTTAAGGAATTTATTTTAAAAACTAAACTTAATAGAAGATTTGACATACGAGAGCCAAGAGAAATATAAGGTAGATACCAAAGACTAATTATAAGGGACTCAATAAGGACTCAAACCTGAAGGAGGAAATGTAAAATGTATCTCTAAGATTCTTATTAGTAATTTCGTAGTTCATAAGAAAGATTGCGGGTAGACCTGAGTATGATATAATTTAAAAAGTAATACCATTAAGGAACAGCAAAAAAAGTAATTATCTTATACAAATGAGGTGTGAGAGGAAGAACCAATATAGGGAAATTAGATGGAGGAGGAGGGCTGGTAGTGCTGGAAACCTACTTCGAGAATGGGTTCAAGGGGGATATCACACACACACATGCATGCACACATGTACACACACACATACACACATACCTGTATGTATGTATAAAAGTCTTCTAAAATCAAAAAGAAATAAAATGCTAAGGGAATAGGAAGGGAAGAGAGGATAAGGGAGGGATCTTTAGAGGGGAAGGTGAGGAAATAGGTTAAAAGGGGGTATAGAAGGGTGTTTAGATAGATGGGAATAGGAGGATAAGGGAAGGATTCTTAGAGGGGTCTAGGTTAAGTAATAGGAGAGCAAGGTAGCAGGTAGAAGTAAAGTAGAAGAGGCAGGAGAGATAGGAAATAAGAAATACACACAAAGGAAATAAAAATCAGGAACAAAATTTGTTAGGGAAAAAGTAGCAGAGGTGGTAATCATGATTTCAGATAAAGTTAAGGCTAACGTAGATTTAATGAAAAGAGAAAAAATAAGGAAACTATCTTATATGTCTGCTATATTTATCAATGTTGTTTTGGACTATTTAAAATAACTAGATAATGTAATGTTAAAATATTCCTATGATGTAGGAAATCGTGGACTTGGAAACATGGAAAGACTTGTGTTTCTGACAGATGAAGTTATCCACCCTCAGAGAAATAGAGGACAAATAGGACAGTCTTACATAGATGCATATGAATGCATATGTGTATATATGAGTATGATTATAGGTATCTAAGTATGTGTATGTGTAAGTGTATGCATATGAGGGTGTGTGTATATGTGTGTGTTTGTGTGTGTCCATACTTAATTTTAGCCTTCTGGGGTGGGGAGAAACAGGGAAAAAAGAACAAAGTGAAAACTACACAGCAGAGAACAAAAGAAAACTTACAAGGAAGCTAAGAAAAGATGGAACGGCTTTCAACCCAATGCATAGTATTTATTATATAGGTTTTTCTGAAACTGAAGTTTATTTATTTATTCTATTTTGAATCCTCTCTTATGTTCTGCTGTGCACATGACAATTTTTTCTTTTTTTGTATTTAAATTTCAATATTTAGGTTTATATTATGCTTCTTTTTCTTATTGTATTTGTTTTAGTATTTAAGTCTAAAATTTTAAAAAGAAGAAAGAAAATTAAGAATTGGCCTGACAAGTACAATATGGGAAAGGCATATCATTAAATAGAACATCTGAAAAAAAGAGAGATTTAAGTTTAATATGAATCAACACTGAGATATGTAAGTCAACAATACAAACATTGCTTTTGGACTTCATTCTGAGAAGCACAGTTTCTAGCTCTAGAGAAATAGTAGTCTTGTTGTATTCTGTCACCATCAATCTGTATCTGGAAAACTATTATTTTGAATCTGTTTATGAATTAGTTGAAGTAACTCACAGGTGTTTAGCATGGGGAAAAGAAGGCATGGGGCTATGAGGTCATGATGGTGTCTTTATGTATTTAAAGAATTATATAGAAGCCTTATTGGTCTGGCTCCAGGGAGTTAATGTAGCAGAAATATGTAGAAATTGCAATGCCAGAGTTGAGCTTGGCATGGAAGGAATGGAGAACTTATTAAAGAAACTTACTAAATTAGCTCAAGAAGTTGTTAAGTAGGTTGTCCCTCACTGGACATCTTTAAGAGCCAAGACTAGATGGCCCCTTGTCAGATATAATGAAGTCCATATTCTGCAGGGATGTGTTGGACTCAATGACACTGATAGACCTTGGTAGGATTTCAATATTTTAAAAGTTAATTCAAGAGTACCAGGGAGGTAGGAATTCCATTAGCCCAATTTTTCCAAAAAGGAAAAGTGAGGAAAAGGAGGAAAAAATTCATAACCAAAAAAGAAAAAAAAAAGAACAACCATTTCCTTCACCTCTCTGTAAAATTCAATTACTTTATATTTAGAGCCTGCATATTATGAGAAATATCATAAAATGTTATAACAGACTACATGGGAGGCAGCCTTAGAGGAGATGGTACCAGCACCTGGGAAGATAGTATTTGAGCTGAGTTTTGAAGAACATGAGGGATTTTAAGAGTTAGAGGTACTATTGTGGACAACAAGGGTGTCTAATGAAATCAGCCACAGGGATCCCCTCAGGTTTGAATGATGTTATGATTAATCTGGCATCATTGAATCTTAATGTATACCAACCAGAGAAGAATTCATTTCTATGGGGTGGCTATGTTCTGGAGTTTATAATAAAGAAAAAGTAAAGCTTTGCTCTGTGAGTCATCTGTAGTTTACCTCCAGCAACACAATACTATGAACCATGTGTTGGCCACTGTTTTTCATTGTAGATCTGACCTGAGAATAATTTGGCAGTTGATGTTAAATAGGGTTGTGGCTAAAAAAAGTTCAGGATGACTTGTTTAGAATTCAAAATTGGTGCAAACTCTGGACAAAGGAGGTCATTCAAGTCATGGCTGGGGTACTGCTGAATAGTAATAGCTAACCACTGAATGTGGATTTCATAAGCAATTTCTGGGAACTATAAGTGAAATGCCATATTTTCTCCCTGCCTTCGTGGGGCACCCCTCAATCTTCACTGAGGACCAGGGTCCAAACTAAAGGCTATGACATGGCACTCTGGCCTGCCTCTGTCCCAATGTTAACTCTGAGATTCTGTGATTCTATAACACTATTTTGATATCTGTATCACTTAACTTTTAGTATTCCACAGTCTATGTAGATCTATTCTCATAGGCTTGTAATATATTGGGGAAAATGCTGGATTTTGAGTCAGGGACATAGGCTTAAACTCTAGCTCAAATATTTGCTAATTCTGTGACCTTGGGCAAGTCTCTTTACCTATCTAGATTTTCATTTCTTAATATGTAAAATAATAATGTTGGACTGAATGACATCTGAAGTCCCTTTTGGTTCTGAACCTGTGACTCCAAAAATGCTTAAGCTGAAAAAGATCTCAGTGAACCATCTTACACATATAAAACATAAACAAAATTTGAGGTTCAAATAAGTTAAAATTATTTTGCCATGCCATAACCATAAGATGCAGCAATTAGTTTCAAATACAGGAGCTGTTGCCACCACATTATGCTACACTCTCTTGAAAGGGTCGGTTTTGGATATTGGCTCACCCAGTATATAATAGTCTGTTTCATTCTTCTCTCCAAATCACTGATGATTCAAAACCTTTAACTAACACGTTCCTAGTTGAGGGACCAGGTAAAGTTAGAGAACATGGGGATAAGCCCTCTTCACTCCACTTTTAGAAGTCTCTCCAGTCACAGCAAACTACTTTTCACATGCCATCAGATGACTCAATGTTATGGATTTCAAAATACTTTAAAGCTGTTGCTGTGATTCTCCTAGACTCCTTTCACACTTGTAAACAATAATAACCACCCCAAAAAGAGCTGAACCACACTTCTCACTTTGCAAACACTTCCATAGATTTCTTCTCACCTTGGAGCTTATTAGCATACATCTGGCAGGACACATTGCAGCTTTGCTAAACTATGTTTTTGAATTGAATTTTTTTTTGTTTAGTGATCTGTGTTGGCAATCAAAATGGGCTCTTAGCACTTAGTTCAACCAAATGCCCTTGAAGAGTTTGGCCTTTATTTCCTTGATTAAATTAGGAGTCCCTGGTGACCTCGTTGCCTCAAGGGAAAACCTAGTTTACATGGGTTTGAGTGGCATGTTTGGGACATCAGAGGCTTTTAGACCATGTGGGTTTAAGTTGCATCTTTGTGACGATTTTAGCTCACGTGGGTGAGTCGCATGTGTGACTCACCCTTGACCCTGAAAAAGATATAAAACCAGGGGTTGGCTTTCTCTTTTTCGGAGCTCTAGCCCAAAGCAGTGGTGGCACGAGTGACTCTGGGCCAGCCCTTGTTATGAGCTCCCGGGCTGAACTTAGATGTTGGTAACTATGAATTGTATTTGGCCTGTCTGTCGAAGTTTGTAATTTGTTTGTGATTGCTCTGAAGTTCAGGGTGCTGGCTTTTTCCCCTGAACCAAGTGAATGATATTTGTATGCTGGATTAAAGTAAGATTGTCAAACCTCTTAACGTTGCTTTCCTTAGTGAAGCAGATCAAAAGAACCTGAGCTTTTGCAGCATTCTGTGAGCTCGTTGTTGATTTTACACCCCCCACAGCAGCTTCTGGCCAGATTGTTGCAACAGGATCTCGACAGGTAAGACAGGTTATCAGAGCAATCCCAGGCCCCTTTCATCCTATATTCTCTACCTAATCTGAAGTAATCAATTATTCTCAAAAAAAGTTCACAAAATCTACCATTATTATCATCATCAGAATGTACTTATGAAGTTCTCAAGTGTGAGAGTGGGCCTTTTGGTAGGACCTAACTGACAGAAGTAGCTCCATGTTTGAATCTTGTATTTCAAAATTTTCCTATCTATGCAATAATTACTATCAGTCTAACCAACTTTAAACCTTCAAATCTGGGTGTATAAGGTTAGGAAACTTTATTAATCACTTATTGACTGACTGCTCCTAAGGTCCCCCTCCCACCTAGTCTCTGAGAATCTGCCCAGAAATAACAATTAGATATAAGGGCAGGGACTTAGGACATGTGGGCTCTCAATCAGGGCACACAACTCAATCCATGCTTCAGTTACCTATGTGTCCTCTCGAGATTATAGGGTAGGGAGGGCACTACACACACTTGTATGCCCATTACTGACTGACACTGGATCCATTCAGCACCTATGTTGCTTCTTGGTCCCCCCACCTTATACCATGTACTCAATTTGCCATTTTAGACACCATTCAGAGAAGATTAGTGCAGATGTTGACTTGAGAAGTAGTAAGCTCTACATACATAGAGTTGGTCAAAGGGAGGAGGCTCGATGGTCCCTTCTGGGGATGGTATTGAGGAGAAACTGCTCAGGTAAAGTTTGGAATAGATAAGCCTCGATGTCCCCTTCATCTTTGAAATTCTGTGATCCTGGCAATTGTAGAATCAGGAATAAAAAAAAAAAATTAAAAGGAGTTTGGATGCACTGACACTTTTTCAAAACCATGACTTAAATAGAAAGATTCAGTGTGTATTACATGCTATGTTCAAGACATTGTATTGAGTACTGAGAATGCAAATACAGAGAAAAAAGAAAGACATTCCCAGCCTTCAAACAGCTTATATTTTAGTAGGAGATGACTATTATAAAGGGAAGATTAAAAGTCCCTCCAAAGTCCATGAGTAGAATGTTCATTCCACAAGTACAACGCATTGATACATTCTAGATGCACTGACACAAACACAAGTCTGAAGTCGATCAGTTTGCTTATGCTGTTCTACCACCTGAAATCTCCTCTTTCCAGATCCCATAGTTACTCATGCATGGAGAGTAAAAGTCATGCTTTTTGCCTCTTAATCCTGGACCTCTTTATCTAAACTCAGTATCCTAACCACTGCTCACTCGGAGAGCTCAAAGTCATTCCTCCATTATAAAAAAAAGTCCCCCTCTCTTTTTCACATTAAGGTTTCAATTCTAGTTGTTCTACTCTCATCTTGGGCTTTGACTTTACAAATGAATTTACATCAAACTGGATGAAATAAAACTTAAGTTTGCAAGCCAGACGAAGAAATTTACTCTATAGCAAAGGACTTCTGGAGAGGTACCTCCCTTATGAAAGGAGGCTTTAATGGCAGAATTACAGATTCCTGGAATGAATATGGGAAAAGGAACTTTCTTAGTACACCTAATACATATGGCCAGTCCTACAAAGACAGCCTAATTGGGCTAAAGTGTGCCTTAGATGGTGTTGAATTTGCTAATAAGTGGGTAATTATACTTTGCACTAGAATGTTTCTTAAGAACAGTCCTATTTACTGCTGCCACAGACCCAACAGTTATGCTGCAAGGTGTGGTTCACTCAACTTCCTCTTTATGTAGATTCAAGTGTAAGCTCAGGGTCTAGTCGAGAAGGTAGGTTAAAACAGTAGTATCCAAAGTGGGAGCCATGACCTGACTTCAAATCATATGCGATCAGCTAGTTGCAGAGTGGGCAGATGAGAGGGTAGGAAGATGAGTTGCATCCCGCTCTCCTTGCAATGGCCGATGTGAGGCTTGTCTCTCTCCAATATACCCCACACAAACTCTTTTGTCTGGACACTACTATACTCCATTCCCTTCTTCCCTCTGATGTATAAGTTATAAAACTTCTTAACAAAGCACCTACAGCAGTAGCCACACTTGGGTTATGGAGGAAAATTATCTGCCTTTCTTATCGGAAGCAGGTACACCCCTTGCTCCCAGATCACATTGTAGATGTGGCAGGTCAGATGTTGAAGGGTCAGATCTGTGATTCAGGGCAGTACTAAGTAAGAACCCTTCTCCCCCATGCTCCCTACTTTTCATTTAGCTAAAATAGTCACTTATGGGTTGTGAGCTATATCCCAACTATCATTGCACTGTTGTTGTTTAGTCATTTCAATCATGTCTAACTCTCGTGACCCCATTGGTTTTATTTTATTTTGTTTTTGGCAAAGATACTAGAGTGATTTGCCTTCTCCAGTTCATGTTATAGATGACGAAACAGAGGCAAACAGGGTTAAGCAATTTGCCCACGGTCACACAGCCAATAAATATCTGAAACTGGATTTGAACTCACAATTATGAGTCGCCCTGACTTTAAGCCCAGCACTCTATCTACTGCATCACCTAACTGCCTAATCATCATAATATTTTACCCTAAACCCACCCTTCTACACAGCCTCCCTTTTTTCGTCAATGGCACAAGTGTTTTTCTAATCATCCATGTTCTCTACCTCAGTTTCAACTTGAACTCCTCACTGTCTCTTACTCTCCATATTCCATCTTTCTCTTTTTCTCCCCAATTCTATTTCCACTTCATTTCTCACATGTATTCTGTTTACTTATATAGTCACTATGCTGGTAGAGGTCTTTATCACCTCTGGTGTGGAATGTTGCAATGGATTCCTAAGTTGGCCTCTCTGACCTCAGTTTCTCCCCACACCAATATATCCTTAAGTGAGGATAAGGTCATATTTCTATCTTATTAAACTCCAGTGGCTTCCTAACGACTTTAGAATCACATATTATTTCACGTGTATTTCATCACTTTTTCATGTCTATTTTTTCACAATCAGTATAAATAATTAATAGTACAGTAGCATACGTACATAATTTATAAAAAGGTATATCTGCACATATTGGGGTGTATGCTCATTTTTTATTGACAGGAATGCACAATAAAAAAGAAAAAGGTTGTGAAGACCACTAGGTTAAAAGTCTTTTCTTCTTCCATACCAATGCAAAGTTTGTTTCCTGTAACAGGCAGTATATTCTGGAGATGCATGTATAAAAGTCAAGCTCTCATCAAGATTCTACTGGAATTAACCTCGAAAATTAAAAAAAATGGTAAAGAATGAGATATGTGCAAAGTGGAAAAGATTATATGTAAAACTTTCCCTGGATTAAAGGTCAGACTTGGGACTCTATACAACCATACATGATGGGTTCCCTTCCTAATTAATCTATAGGAATCAGAGATGAGGGAAGAATAGATTATCAAAGAGATTAATTGGCTTGAATTTTGGAGACACATGGTTTGAATGCCTAAGGAACCGCATTCTCTCTGTTACTATTGTGACATAGAGACTGGCCTTGTGGCTTAAAAGATTCATGCTGATTTCCCTGGGAGAAAGTAGGATTTCTATGAATCTTGTCTACTCCAGGTACAGGTTACCTGGCTCCAAATGCAGGTGCTATCAGATCACAATGATATTCACTGGGGGACATATAAAGCCAGGTTATTTGTCCTTCTCTGCCCCATGTAAGAGTGCTGTTCTAGCTATCTTGTCAAAGACAATGCAAAATAGAGATCCTTTAAAAGGATGAATGTGGGATCAGCTAAGGGCCTGATATGAAGTTGTATTTTCTCTACTAATTTCTCTACTAATCCTCTTGACCTGCTCCTTAACCTTCTTACCTTTTCCAAGCAACTTACCATCCTCTGATAATTGTCCCTGAATGCAAACTGGCTGCCTTTAGTTTATTCCTCCATCTTTAAGTACTCTACTTGTAATACACATATACTCAATTAATTCCTGTAGTTCTGAGTCCCTAAATTTCCTCCCATAGGAAGAGAATTTCCCAGTGGAAACCCTAGGTGTGCAACTCAAGAATCATTGCCATTAAGACCACACTATTAATGCAGCATCACCAAACAGCATCTAGGTAGATTTCCCAAATTAAAATTTACATCTGCTATTTCAAGAAGCTATTGGCCAACTAACTGCTTTTCCACCAAGACATTTGTAGTCCAAAGCCAGTAGGAAATGTTACTCTAACATAATTTTGCAGTTGCAATTAGCACCCTAGACTAATTTATTTACTTTCTGAAAAAGCTTTACAGCAACAGCCCCAGGAGAACTAATATTATGCTTTGTTGTTGTTGATATCGTTTTAAAGGTCGTTAGAGAGAACAAGCAAATGAACAGATTTGGGACAAGCAATAACACATAAAACTCAATAATGGATGACAATATTAATCAAACAAAGGTAACAGGAAAGGCATACACGGCTGTGGAGGTGAGAAACAATGACAGAATTTGCTTCAAAAACTACGCTCTTCAAATGCTGTCAGAATTCAGTTGGAACACATGTACATACATGTGCATGTATACATATGCACATATATGGAATATGCATATATGTATGTATGTATGTATATACACACACATGTTATTTTGGTTCAGTCAATTGTTCAATTGTGTCTGATTCTTTGTGACTCCCATAGACCATAAAATCCATGGTATTTTCTGGGCAAAGACACTGGAGTTGCCATTTCCTTCTCTAGTGGATTAAGGCAAATAGAGGTTAAGTGATTTGCCAAGAGTCACACAGCTAATAAGTATCTGAAGCTGAATTTGAACTTTGGTCTTCCTCATTCCAGGCCCAGCACTCTATCCACTGAGCCACCTAGCTGCCTCTACACACACACACACACACAAATATGCCTATACACACATACATGTTTGTGTGTGTATATATGTATGTGTATGTATACGCATCTATATGTATGTATGTATACATACACACATATAGGTGTATATATATATATATATTTATATGATGGAAAGAATGCAATCTGAGTTAATAACACACAGACCCCCTTTCTAGAGTTTTGGCTTTCGACACTCTAAAACACAAATAAGGGTCTAACACCGTTAATGTCAAATTGCACCGAATCTCAGAGGCCATATCCTTAAGAATCACTTCTATAATGTACTATGCAAGTGGTCATCCAGCCTTTGCTTGAAGATTTTCTTTTACAAGGTATCTACTATATTCCATATGGGAACAGTTAAGTTAGGAAGATTTTTAAAAATAGATGTTTAGTGATATGTTTTTTATTTATATCACTCATATTTATCTCTGTATCCCTCCCCTTCCTCCCTCACAGAAAATCATCCCCTATAATAAAGATTATTTAAAAATTAGGTTTTTGTTCTTGAATTTCTAGTTCAGCAAAATTTATCAATGTATTAAAAATAATCCGACATTAATTGCAATGTTTCACATTTGTGGACCCATATATATGCAAAGGAGGATGGAGGACAATTTGGATTTTTTTTAGTCAAGCTGAAAACTGCTTTTCTGTAACTTCTTCCTATTATCCCTAATTCATCGCTTTGTAGTCAAACAGAATAAGTCTAATGGCTTTTCAGATGCACAGTGTTTCATATATTTGAAGACATCTACCGTATATGTGAAGATGGCTAGTCCTTGCGCTTCTCAAGACATGCCATTTGACTCTGCTGTTTATATAGGCGAGTATAGATTTGAGGATATATATAACTCTATGCCTGCATGTTGTCTCATTTCAAAGAATCCCAGAGTTTAAAGGGACCTCAGAGACCACCAAATTCAATGTATATTTTCCTATATGAGAGAGCCAACAAGTGCCTGTCCAGCTTTTAATTTCAAGATCTTCAATGAGGGGTAACTCACTACGTCACAACAATTCAATAAAGTGGTTAAGCCAAATATGACTATTCCCATTTTTTGAATGAGGAAGCCAAGGTATAAAAGTTAAGGAACTTGTTCAAGATGGCAACAAGTGGCAGAACTAGAATTGAAAGGAAATAGTTGTACTGTTACATCACACTTTTATTCCATGCATACAGCATGTGTATATAGAATATAATTATATGAATATATTATATTGTGGATTTATTATATATGTGTCAAAATGTATATGTAAATAAAAATCAATAAGGCATTTATAAAGGTAGTATAAATGATACTTTATGCTGTTGTTAGGTTCATCAGTTTTTAATGGTATTACCTTTTTGGGGTGGGGATCAACCCAGGGATTTTGTTGATGAAGGCAGTACCCTGTTGATGAGGAAACTCTCTCTAACAGTGATATCAGCAACCATTCTACAACTTACAATCTTATAGATTTTCCTGAGGTAATGAAAAGTCAAGTTACTTGCCAAAGTTCTCATAGCCTGTATTTGCTAGATGTAGGACTTGAATCCAGATCTTTCAGATCCTGCAGCCAAATTTCTAACTGCTACAATACACAATCTCTTATTTCTCCTTACATTTGTCAATGACTTCTTGATAGCCAAATTATAAATGCCATTGGATATCTGTGTGCTCTAAAAGTACCTACTCCATGTTGAAAGATACATTGCAAAGACCCCAGCACTTTGTATGAATCCCTTTGGATAATTTGTTGGAGGACATGTATAAGAATATTACAGGTTGAAACAGCATTACTTATGATCTGCCTGTTGGGAGGGAGAGAGGGAGGAAGGGAGTAGACACCTGAAAGAGGTCACAGATCCATCCAACCACCAGTTGGCACTAATGATGTAGCATATCACATAATAATGACATTCACTATATCATGATTAAAGTATAATCCAGCATGGAAGTATCACATCTGATATTTAATCAATAATATGAAGTCCCAGGTATATTACCCAGAAGCAAAGACTTTGCATGAACTAAATAATCACTGATATAGAGATCTATTTGAAAATTCCCTGATAACTTTAAGATATGTAATACCTGGATGCATATTTACAAAGATAAGTAGAATGAAGAGGAAAAGGGATAATGTACCAGTTTCTGCCTCAGCTTTTAGTGAAGAGTTCTCAAAAAAGCATTGAAACTGATCAAGTGTTTGAGCCTTCACTTCCATAAGCTTCAATGCAGCAATAATCAACCATAAGAAATTGGAAAAAAATAATTACTGAAGTATGAGATACATACATGTAATACATACACAAATATACATATATATTTTTCATATATGTGGACATACACACATACATACATAACTGAAATACTATGAGAGTTTTTTAATAACACACATCAAAGTGTCCTTAGAGTTATATATTTCACAAACAGGTAGTTGTATCTATTTGAAAGTTTTAAGTTTCAATGTAGATGTAGTAAATTTGAGACTACTTGGGAAGTTGATACTGTCTAATACCAAAAAAATGTTATTAGTTTAAGGAGCAAATTAATGAGCAACTATGCTTTTTATAACCGACCATTACCCTCCACCCACACCCTCATTAGCCAGTTAGTCAAGAACAATTTATAAAGTGCTTATATGTGCCAGGCACTGTGCTAAGTGATGAGGTTACAAAGAAAGCCAAAAGATATTCCCTGTTCTCAAGGAGCTCACAGTCCAATTGGGAAGATATCATGCAAATAATTATGTAAAAACAAGCTATATCCAGGATAAATTGGAAAAGATCAATAGAGGGAAGACACTAATATTAAGGAGGACGAGGAAAGACTTCCTGGAGAATGTATGGCTTTATCTGGGACTGGAAGAAGCCGGGGACACTAGGAGGAAGAGATGAGGAGGGAGAGCATTCCAGGCATGGGGCATAGCCAGAGAAAGTGCAGTTAAGAAGTTAATTGTGTTGTTCATGAAATAGTAAAGGGTCTAGTGTCACTGGACTTAAGAGTTCATGGAGATTAGTAAGGGGCAAGACAGCAAGGTACAAGGGCTATGGTACAAGCAAGAGCTTATGGGTCTATTATGTGGAGGCAGTAGCAGAGGTTACATGTTCCCAAACATGTTTCTCCTAGAAAGGGAAATCATATGGCCAATTTTGTTCCCAGTCTTCCAAAGCAATAATGTCAGACTCAAGTAGACATGGATCTTTGTGGACTGCGTATTAGTTTAGAAAACCACAAATTAATATTATCAATGTTGTATTTTTATTTATTTTGTTAAATGATTTACAATTACATTCTAATCTGATTCAGGCAGCCCATTTGAGTTTTGCCTATGAGTTTAACACCTCTGCTCTACAGTGAGAGGGGGGAGTTCCTGGAGAGGGATAATACCATAAGGCTACAAAACCGTGTAGGTTCCTGGGGAAAAGAAGGCCATATGAGGACTCACTGGAATGCTAGGAGAAGGAGATGGATCTCTAGCTTCCTTTTCTGAAAGCAGTCCACACCACATTGTGGCACTATAAATTTGATGGACTATATGGAACCCTAGAGGGATAGAGGTATTCATTATGAGCTACGGAAGGTACTTTGCATTCTCTTCATTTGTTCTATGGGGTGAAGCAAAGGCTGTCCTTTATTAAATGTGCACTGTTATGATGAATGCTTGCATGTTTTCTAGAGATAGCTTTACTGGCATCAATATAGATAAGCCAAAGTCTCTATTTCCCAGGGGAGAGTTGGGGGTGGGGGTTGAGGTGGAGAACAAACTAAAGAGATTAGTATAGTGAAAAGAGCATCAATTTTAGTCCAAGGAACTGAGCTCAAATAATATTCCTGTTACTACCTACTTGACCAAAGGCAAGTCACTTAAACTCTCTGTCTCATTTAAAAAATGGTGTTTAAGGCTCAACTAGATGGCCTCTATGGTCTTTTTTGCACAGATTAAATACAGGCATCTATATATGCGTGTGTTTGTAGATATGCATTTGTATATGTGTACACACATAGATACAGACACATATATGCACATACATATATGTGCCCATATACATATAGATACATGTGTGTGTGGACATATATACATGCATGCTTACATACATACATACATACACACATGCATATACACATGCAGAAAGGAAGAAAAGGAGAGAAAGAGAGATTAAGACAGACAGAGTCAGACAAAGACAGGAACAGAGACAGAAAAGGATAGACAGAGGTATTGTACAGTTGGAGCCTGAGGAAGTGAAGGAAGAGGAAACCCTGTGCAATTTATGGCTAGCTTGAGAAGAGTTCATCTTAGAGAATAAATGGCTTCTGAACCATTAAGCATGCACTTCTCACCTGTAGATCCCTACCAGGAAAAGGAGGGACCCACCAGAAGAAATGGAATAGATCAAGTTCATCTAATTTCAAAATTCAGGCCAGGAACTGATTGCCCTCTGTTCACAAAAATGCAAAATCTAGAGACAGAGAAGAGTCTCCTATTAATTGTTTCAAAGGCAGCCAGAAATAAAGAGATGAATACTCCTATTTTAGTATTTAAGACTCTGATTCTCCAGTCTTACTTACTTTTATTCTCCAATAAAATAGATGTGCTAAACATGTTGAGCAAGAGCAATCTTTGTGAGAAATGCAGTGAAAGTTTGTTCTATTCATTTGTAAATTTTATAGCTCCAGTTAACAGATATTGTAGAAGATGTAAATGGGCCTTTACCAAATTTACTGATCTGGAAGGAAGAGGTTGAACTTAAAAAAATCAACCTCCTTATTGTTAGTAATCTAGTAAGTAGCTGGCAAAATTCTTGATGCTGGCCATCTAAATTTTTATGGGGTTTTAGAAGGCATTTACTTTGGTATTTTTACTAGTAAAATTGCATCTTTTAAAATACATTTGCAATGTGTGCTTATATGTAAATGTATCTATATGAAAAATCAAAAGGCATTTTATTATGTTTATTCCTTTGGGGAATGGGTAGATAATTCCTAGAATCGAGTATGTTTCTTGTAGAAATACTCAGAGAATTGTTACTCCTCATCCATGTTGTAGTTATTCCCAATCCTATTTCTGTCTTCTATTCATATATATACCTCCCAGAATGATTTTTTTGATTAGGTAAAAAGGGCCATTCTTTGCCTCATTTTGACCTAGCCTTAGTAATTGAATGAGCGTTGCCTCAGACAAACTGAGACCTGGGAAAGACCTTAGCTTAAAAAGGCCAAGGTCTTCTGCTGCATACAGGGCCAACTCCATTCATTCTGATCTATATCTTGTCACTGGAACCAGATAGTTCTGGAGGAGAGAGTGAGGCTGGTTACTTTGCAGACTACAAAAATTTAGAATCTTCTCAATACCTAAAAAGATATAAAGTGGCTAGGAATAGGCACCAGAAGGTCACAATCCTGCACAAATGATGAATCCCTGCCCTTCAAATAGATATTATTGAGAATGTAACAAGTACACAGTGTTAGAACCAGAGTGCTATCACAGACACATTTTTTGCTCCAAGTCTCCCAGATGTAGCATTGACCCATAACAAATTAAGAATATTTTTTTAACTCCTGGTAACCTCCAACCAATGTATTATGAAAAGATTTTGAGAGAGAGAGAGAGAGAGAAAGAGAGAGAGAGAGAGAGAGAGAGAGAGAGAGAGAGAGAGAGAGAGAGAGAGCTACAAAGCTACAAAGTAGAAGAAATCAAAATTCTGTGGGGCCAGGATGAAGTATGTATCATCCCCATTGTTCTGTCTACTACTGGGTTTGCCCCAAAAATGCCTTCAGTGAGCTTTACTTCAGTGAGATAAGCTTGTATCTTGAACTAAATCTCAATACCAAAAAGTAATAATTTTATCCCCTCCCAAGTTTACCTAACATTAAAACAACAATAACATTTACAACAAAGACAGCAGCAGCAGCAGCAACCAAAACACAATAGTAAGATAATGACTTATTCCAGGTCTCTTTCTATCTTATCTTCATTGACTATAGGATGAAAAAAATGAGAACTTTAATCACAAAAATTTTATAATAGCTTCGTGATTTTAAAAAAGTGCTTTCTTTGTTACCCATCTATCATAAGTAGTAAAAGGGCATCGGTATGCTGTAGCGGAAAAAACACTGAGCTAGGAGTTGTAGGACCATAATTTTAATCCCAATTCTGCCATTTATGTAAATTCTCTAGGCCTCAGTACATGTATGTATGTATGTATGTATATGTGTGTACATATGTATGTATATATACATAGATATAGATATAGATATGTGTGTGCACGTGCATACGCTTGCATGCATACACCCAGAGAATTGGATTAAATGACCTCTAAAATCCTTTTCAGGTCTGACACTACCATCCTACGGTCCTATGTTTTATTATCATCATTCAACAGAGAATCAAACCAACTCAGGTAGGTTGACTCACTGCCTAGTAAGTCAGTCTCTCTAGTAAGAGACTGAAACCCAGCTCTGACTCTAAGTATAATGATCTTTTTCGCTTCTCCATGCTACTCTACAAAGTTTCCATTTTTAGACCCTTAAAATGAGGGAGTGAAATAAATGATATCTAAGGTCCTCTCTAGCCCTCTGACTCTATGATCTTTCTCAAGCTTGATCCATTGCCTGAGGCTGACAGCTTTCATGGAACTGTTACTTGATTTAAAAATAGGCAGTTCTTAGTAGATTAGAAAGAGGTTAATGCTTAATGATTTTTTAAAAATCTGAAATGATTTATCTTAGAGAAAATAATAAAAAAGAAAATACGATTATTCTCTATTATCCTCTTTCTCAGATGGCTCCATCCACCCCCAAAAACATTAATTCATATTATTTTCCCTCTTTTACACTTGTTTATGTAGCTTGAATTTTTATTACTGTCTTTACAAACCTGGTCAGCCCCAGGTAAAATGCAGTAGTTAAAGAAGTTTCTCTGGTGCCTGGTTATTTCCCAGTTTGATTCTCACCCCACCCCCAACCCCACCCCTTCCCTCCACTTTTGTTGTCTCAATTTTTGGGGCTCCTTATATAAGAAAGGAAGGAAGGGAGGGAAAGAAAGGACCAAATGAAAGGAGGGAGGGAAACAAGGATATCTGTATATATATAGCTCCTACTATGTGCTGGGCACTGTACTAAGTGCATTTATACATTTGACTTTCACAACAACCCTGGGACTTTGTGCTATTATTATGCACATTTTACAGTTGAGGAAACTAAGGCAGAGACTAAATGACTTGCCCAGGGTTGCACAGTGGGTTTGAAGCTGGATTTGAACTTAAATCTTATTGGCTTTAGATCCATCGTGCCAACTTGATGAATAAAAGAAAAATTCTGCTTGATATTTAAAGCCCTTCAAAATTTGACTTTATCTTATCTTTCCCAACTGATTTCACATTACTTCCCTCTATACTCTATGATTATATATGTATATATGTGTGTATATGCATAGATATAGACATCTATGAATAAATATATACACATGTACAACCAAATACTAGCAAATGTGCCACTTTCTGCTTTCATGATTTTGGCCAAGTCAAAATGTCTCTTAGACTTAATTTTCCTCTTTTTTAAAATGAAGAGTTTGTACCATTCACTCTCCAAGGTACCTATCAGCTTGAAATTTGTGATTTAAAAGATGGGATCTTTCCTTTGATAATACCCTGACCTTTTCTGTGTTTGTTCTCTCTCTCTCTCTCTGTCTGTCTTTCTCTCTTTGTCTTACTCTCTCTCCCCCACCCCAACTCTCTGAAACACTCTTCTGAACCTTTAGTGGTTTTGTCTCTACAATGCTTTGATGATTCTCAGAATGCTAGCAATTCTTTTATCTTGGTTGCTTTAAACACATCTTTTTGCCACACACTATCCATATATGCACATATGTACATAAATGTAAATACAACAATTTTAAGAAAAATACACAAAATTTTTGTCTGAGTAAAAAACAATTCTAAGTTCATGGCTCATGCTATTTAATTTTCCAAATACTATATTGATTTCCATGATCATTTTTATTCCTTACCAAGTCCACTAACATTCTATTTGTTTTTCTTTTGAAATATATTTTTTTCTACTTGTGGCAGCTTGCAGCTTTTACTTTTCTTTATCTTGATAATTTTGGAGTTTAATTATGGTATTTTTTGTGTTAAATCTTGGTTCAGTCATTGTAGATATTCAGTGAGTTTTTCTATATGTATTTAGTAGGATTTTTTAAACGAATCCTTTGACACTGTCTTACAATATTTCCTGAAGACAACGTCCAGAAAAGTGTGTTGCTCTTAGTTCCCTTGAATATCAATATATTTTAGTTTCCTACATCACGGTCCTTTTCCTCAATTCTTCACTTGAATCCATGTCTTTTTTTAATTTTTTACATACTTTTCTTTCCTGACCTCCCCTCTCTGTAACCTTTTTGGGGCATTTCCAACTTAATATCCTATAGACATCTCAATATAACCATACCCAAAACAAAACTCATCTTTGTAAACAACAAACAAAAAAAAACACTGCTTTTCCGAACTTTATTTCTGCTAAGAGAATCAACACCCCAGTTACCTAGATTTACAACCTGAGAACCCCTTGACTCTTCATTGTTCTCCCTTACCCTCAGTCTATTATCAGTTGCCGAATTGTTCCATAACAACTCTTTCAAGAGTTCTTGTCTCCATTCTCAAACAGCTCCTACCCTACTTCATGTCTGTAGCTCCTCTTTTCTGGACCATTTCAAAAGCCTCCCAAATGGTCCCTTTCATCAATTTCTCTGTTCCCAGGTCAACCTCCAAAGAGCTACTAAAATGAGCTCACTAAAACACAGGTCTCAGAATAGAATTGACTTGCTCGAAAGCTCCAGTAGCTCTCTCTATGTAGGACAAAACTAAAACTCCTTAGTTCATATTTAAATTCCTTCACAGTCTAGCTCTCCCCTCCCTTTCCAGGATTACTACACAGCATTTTCCTTTACACAGTCTACCTTCTACCAAGACCTATTTCTATTGTCACATTTTTCATATGTGGCATTTCATCTTCTACTTCCACACATTTGCAGAGACATAAAATGTACTTGGGCATCGAAGTGGCAAAGTGCATAGCGTGCTGGTCCTGGAGTCAGGAAATCTCATCTTCCTGACTTCAAATTTGGCCTCAAATATTTACTGTGTAACCCTGGCCAAGTCATTTAACCCTGTGTGCTTCAGTCTCTTCACCTGTAAGATGAGCTGGAGAAGGAAATGGCAAGCTACTCCAGTATCTTTGCCAAACAACAACAAATAAGGCCATAAAGAGTTGGACATGACTGAAATAAACAATCATCATCCATAATACTTTGAAATTGGAAGCTCTCTTCAAATTTGATTTTTCAGGCAGTTAGGTGGTACAATGGTTAGAGTGTCGAACCCGGTGTCAGAAATACTCCTCTTCCCGAGTTCAAATCTGGCCTCAAAAACTTATTATCTGTGTGATCCTTGGCAAGTCACTTAATCCTTTTTGCCTCAGTTTCCTCATCTGTAAAATGAGCTGGAAATGAGCACTCAAGTATTTCTGCCAAGAAAACCTCACATAGGATCATGAAGAGTTGGACACAACTGAAATGGCTGAACAAAAATGTGCTCACTTCTCACCTCTACACCTTAGAATCCCTAGCTTCCTTCAGAGCTCAATTCAAAAGTCAATTCCGATATAAGGCTTTTCCTAATTCCCTCAGCTGCTGGTGAATCCCTTGCAGAAATGGCCTTCTATTTATTTTGTACACATTGTATATTACTTATGAGTACATGAAGCTTTTCCTGATAGAACATAAGTTCCTTGAATATGTATCCTGAGCACTTACCAGTTGCTAAAACATAGTAGTACTTAAAGTGTTTGCCTTCTTAAGGTATTCTCAATTCATCATACATATATCTTCTTTGCATGTAGTTGCTTAAATGTTTCCATCAAGGTTTTCCATTAGGTTATGATCTCCTTGAGAGAAGGGTCTAGTATGGCTATTCTTCTGATTTTTTTTTTGTTTACTTCAGTGCCATTTCTATTTAGAATCATAGGATCATAACTTTAAAGCTAGACAGGAGAAGAGAGTTCAGCTAATTCAATTTTTTTCAAGTAATATTTAGGCAATTATGATTAGAGTCTAGAGTGACAGTTTCACTTTTATTAATGATAAATATATTTATTTTAGAATTTTGACAAATCCATTCCATTTTTCATTTGTTGTGTACTATCCTTAAGTGACTTCTGGATGATACGGTTTAGCTGGATCTTTCATCAAGTTTTATATAACTTTGTTTTTCCTTTAACTGTTCCTCACCATTTTATGACAAGCATAAACATTTTCATTACCAAAAAAAGGTGACTAAGAAAATATCAATAACTACTGGCATATACGTATATGTATATATATATATATATATATATATATATATACAACAAAACACACCTCTATATGAATAAATCTACATAAATATTGAAGGTATCTTTTCTAAAGATATTAGAGTTAACAGACTTTCACAAATAATATTCTATAATAGATCAAATCTTTAAAGTAACACAATTAATGGAAAATGCCAAAGAATACATGATTCATTGGATTTATTGTTTGAATATAAAACTTGTTTCAGATGAACAAATTGGGATATAAAGGTTTTTTTTTTTCCAAAAAGGTATCTCCCATCCCAGTAAGAATAATTCAATATTCCTGGAAAGAATATAAGAACATTTATGAGTTTATTCAATTACCATCTGGCTTTTAATATTAAACCCAATTTAAATATGGAGAAAAAGAAAAAAATAAAATTAATTTCCATTTTCCATTTTTCTTCTTTATTTATGGTCATACTCTCTTCTTAAGTAAACAGTCCTTAAGTTAGTCAAGAGGGTCTGAAACCTTTTTGCTTGTCCCAACCATTTGGGGGGGGGGGATGTGCAGTATATACAGAAGTGACCTAGAAGGCAATTAAATATTGGAGAACAAGTCAGAAGTGAATCTTTTTTTTTTTAAGTTTTATTCATGTGTTTTGTTTTTACTTTAAAAACATTTACTTATTATCTCAATTCTTTGAGAATTCTCCTGCGACAAAGTAAAACAATTAGGCAGAATTAACAATAGACTTCTTCTGAAAGTGCACATGACATTCCCCATTTATAGCACCCCTACAGCCTCTCTTTTTATTTTTTTTAATTCAACAGAAATTTATTTTCTCTCACCCCATCCTGCACCCCAACAGGGAAAAAATAAAAGAAAACAAATTCCTTTCTAAGAAGCACACATAGTCAAGAAAAACAAATTCCTTCATTAGTTGAATACAAAAATACATGAAAAAAATCATAGATCTCCTAGTACAATTTCATGTTATAGATGAGAAAATTGAGGCCAAGAGAAGTTAACTGTGTTTTCCAATTTCCCTCAGGTTAGCTAGCATTAGAATAAGAAGCAGAGTGTGAGTCTTCTGCCTTTCAGACTTACACTCTTCCCACTTTTGGTCCTTACATTCTCTTTAAGTAGTCATAAGGTGTTCCAAAAGTCTTAGTGCAAAAGTCTAAGGTGTGTAAACTGTGTTGCCTCGAAAGGCTTCATTGTTTTAGAAATCCTCAGTGAATTTGAGCCTGAAA
>CM053622.1:689853638-689877750 GCA_028646595.1 Phalanger gymnotis | reverse complement strand
TGTATTGCTGAGAATAGCTAAGTCATTCACATGCTCATCATACGACATTGCAGTTACTTTGTACAATATTTTCCTGATCCTGCTCACTTCACTTTGCATTAGTCTATGTAAGTCTTTCAAGGTTTTTCCGAGAGCATCCTGTATATCATTTGTGATAGCACAATAGTATTTCATCACAATCATAAATTACAACTTATTTAGCCTTCCCCAATTGATAGGCAGCCCCTGAATTTCCAGTTCTTTGCTACCATAAAATGAGCTGCTATAAATAATTTTGTAATGTAGTTCCTTTTCCCTGTGTGGGTTGAATCATAAATCTATATCACAGTCACTTGCTTTTCAAGCCTGACCACATCATTTGATTTCACTACATGTCAGTTTCCTTCTTTGTCAAATAAGGTGGTGTAGCAAAATGAAACTTCTTCCAGCTCGAAATCTATGACCCATTAAATAAACCTTGGTTAGTATTAGCACAAGAAATGGGTTATGAGAGATAATTTAGTCCCATTCTCTCATGGTATAGAATGAGGAAACTAGGACTTAATTGAGGAAAAATGACTTGTCACAAGTCATAATTAAATCACATCAGAGTGTGACCAAAATTCTGAAATTACAGGCCACTGGAATTCCAAGCAAATGGACTATTTCATCGGACACAGAAGCACCGACTATCCTTGAGTCCAATAGGAAGTGTGTCCAAACCCCTACTTCCTGAAAAAAGAATCCTAACCACACACATTTCTGCTGCTGAAGGAAACTAGATAGAAAGTTAGCCTCAAGTCTAGAAAGATCTGAGTTCAAGTCATGCCTTTCATACATACTATGTGTCAATCATTTACTCTCTCCATACTCCAGACAACTCTCTAAGTCTATAAATTACAATTGTTGTTCAGTCAGTCATTCAGTATTGTCTAACTCTTTGTGACCCTGTGAACCATAGTACACCAATATTGTCCATGGGGTTTTCACGGCAAAGATATTGGAGTGGTTTGACACTTCTTTCTCCAGTGGATTAAGGCAAACAGAAGTTAAGTGACTTGCCCAGGGTTATACAGCTAATAAGTGTCCAAGGCTGGATTTGAACTTAGACCTTCCTGACTCCAGGCCCATTGCTCTAACCACTGAGCCACTTAGCTGCCTCCCTAAGTTACAGAGAAGGTATCGATTTTATTGGTAGAAATTCACTCATTGATCAGGGAATCTCTATAACTGAAGTCACCGATTCATTCCCAATGAAATCCCTAATATTGAGGCAGCTAGGTGGCGCAGTGAGTAGAGCACCGGTGCTGGAATCAGGAGGACCTGAGTTCAAATCTGGCCTCAGACACTTGACACACTTACTAGTTGTGTGACTTTGGGCAAGTCACTTAATCCCAATTGCCCTGTCTTCTCCCCTCTAAAAACAAAACAAAATAAAACAAAAGAAATCCCTAATATATGTATATATGTATATGTTAGTGCATGCGTATGTATGTGTGTATATGCAGATATATGTACACATATAACATAAATGTATATATAAATTAAAATTAATATTACATATATGATTTAATATATAAAACCTCCTCCTTACTAAACAATAAAATAGCTGCCATTTATTTGGTGCTCTGAAGTTTGCAAGGCACTTTCCATATATGATTTCATTTGATCCTCTAAATAACCTTTTGAAATAGGTACTACTTGTTATCCCTGGTTTACAGTTGTGGAAACTAAGGCTGAGAGCGGTAGTGACTTCCCCAGGGTCAATACAGCTAGCAATTATCTGAGAAAGTATTCAAACTGAGGCCTTACTGATTCTACGCCCTGCACTTTATCTAGTATGCCACTTCCCTGATCTTGAAAATAGAGTGGGGCATTCACCGAGGCTGGTGAAATAGGATCAAATGTATGTATTTGTGAATCTTTTATTTTTCCCAGAGTATGTATGACATCAAGAGTTTCTGTTGTTTGTCTACCTTCATATAAGGATCCTTATATCTAGTCCAAAATTACCTTGGCATTTATCTCCCACTGACAGTTTCTCTCGGTGATTCATTTTCTCTTCAAATATTTTTTCCACTGAGCAAATCCTCTTGTCTGTTTGGTGGAAAAGGTCTGTCAACAATAACAAGCAGTATTTCAGTGATGCTTCACCTCCACTGTCCAGCTGGATTTATGCCCTTGCTCACAGACAACTATTAATTACATTTATTTATTAACCTTGTGCCAAGAAGACAGCAACAGAAAGCTTGTCCCAAAGAAGCTGAGATATCTTCACTTGCTTTCTCGTTTCCCAAAATGTTTTTGATTGTTTTCATTTTCTGTGACTTTGCCTTATTTTTACTTATGACCAGCATCACCTCTGTTACCTAATTCTCTCATTTAAGTTAATTTTCCCCCTTTGCTCTCAATTTCTTCTCCCATAATGTCATTTCCTTCTGTCCTGTCCTCACTGGCAATGAGAATCTAACAACACTCTAGATAATAAGCCTGTTGTTCACAGGGCCTGTCCTATGGCTAAGAGAATTTACTTTTTAGTGAGAATAGCATGACTTTTCCTAGGCACATATCTCGTTGCCATTACTGGAATAAATGAAAGCAACATTCTTTATAAGGGATGTGCTTGGGGTGGAGTGGGTGGGCAATTGGCTAAGTTGAAATACGCACCAAACTGAAATCCTGATATTATATTTCTTTTAAAAATCCCAATAGTCTGATTAACAGAGTGACTGTTACATGGGACTGTTTTTCAGTGATATTTCTTTCTAAGGAAGAAAGAAATATTGCTCTCTCTTTAATTAGATAAGACTTTCCTCCATTGCAACTTGTGATATACTGTTCTCGTAAATGTTAAACACTGAAACAGAAAACTTTAAAATGATCACAGAATATTCTTCTTCCCCTTGTAAATTCACATCTCATTAGATATTCATTTCCCTCTGGCTCAATTATCATTCTGAATTGTCCTGTGTAGGTAGTCTCATCTGTTATTGCATCTGCTTTGGTGGAAAGAGAAGTTTCATGAAATCCCCTTACCTGTTTCCTTCTCAAATGTGTACAGACACACACACAGATACATATTTACATACACACACACACACATATATATATGCATATATATATATATGATAAGCAAAAATAGTCTGCTTTCATCCCATACAAGTTATTACATTAAGGTGATGGGGAAGTGAGTAGACTGGGGGCAATTTTGTTTACATTGACAGAACCAGCTGGACTAGGGCCGGGCTGTCAAACAAGGAAGCTTTTAGTCTGGTGAACCACATCTAATTCTGAAATACTATGCCCCATGTCTGAACAATATCCTCCCAGTTATGACCTTCTCCATGTAGAAATGCAGCACAATTACTACCACAAAGATGAGAAAAATGGGCTAGGAGAAAATAAACAAAAAAGAAACCAGAAAACCCAAAGTAATCTCGTTAATGAGTCTCCAGTGCCTTCTTAGTGCTCCTTTTTAAAAATCAGAATGGAATTATTTTAGTGGTCAGGCACCACATTTAACACAGAGCATCCAGGTCTCATCACAAGTTTCTAGTTGCTTTCAATATTGTCCTTAAACTATCTTGCTAAAAGTGAATTTAAAATTCACAATGGTCACCTCAGCCCCTTCTTTCCAAAACCAAATTTAATAAAACCACAAGATCTCAGAGCTGGAAAGGACCTCAGAGGTCATCTAGTTCATTTCATAGCTCTATAGGAATTTCCTATACACACCTAAATAATCGGTCATTCTACCTACATATGAGGGACTCTTGTGATGGGGGATCCTGCTACCTCTCAAAGCAGTCCTTTCCTCTTCTACATGATTGTTAGGAAGAAGGAATTCCCAGCACTGCCTTGGAACTCCAAAACATAATAGGTCAGCCAAGGATACTCTACTTCTCTTTCTATCCCATATCAGTTTGTAAAAGGTAGAGTGTTGAGCTAATTCACATCCCCACACCCAGCTCATCTAATGTAATCACAGGATGTGTTCATACACAATAAAGTTTTAAGTGCACAAACTATTGTCTACATCCTGTGATCCCTTTATGAGATGTGGATATCTTTGATCAGGTAAAGAAAAGAACAAAAATGTTAGCTAAACAAGCAAGTTAACTGTGACTTGTGGAGGCATTTAAAAGACCAAGGAAATTAAACAATTTGCCAAATAGCAGAAGCTTCTAAGAAAGCTTGAGAATGTTTTATGGAAACAAAGGGTCTTGCCTCTACTAAAGGCCAAGAGAGGGTGAAGGACTTAAAACTACAAGGGATGTATATCAGTAGGTGAAAATTCATCTAGCCAGAAGCAGAGATACATTGACAGTTTGAATCAGAGACTGTCATATGAGAAGGGAGCAGCTTCAAGGAGTGCAACCCCTCAGAACAGAGACAGGTGCCAATTAGGGGATCAAGAAACATCAAATTTTCAGAGTCCCAATGAGGTTACTTTAAGTGTAGCTGCATGAGTACTGTACTCTACACAGAGAGGAGACTTGTAGCATCAGGAGACAAATGACCTTGTGCCACAATTAGATTGCCATTGTAATCTAAGTTTAAGCCTCCTCTTCCCATGGATGCTATATGTGTTTTTAAAAGCATGCATGGAGTTTTGGTGAGGGAATAATTTGCACCAATTCTTCTTACTATTACTATAAATGCTTTTGCTAAAAGCCAATTAATCTAATGGCAGATTGTTAATGGGAAGCACACTTACGGAGACTCATGAGCTACAGCTGTAGGAATATTTCCCAGCCCTACAAGTTTACAACCCTGGATACTGACAATAGTCCACCTTAGGTACAGAGTTCAAGTTGGGGTGGGGTGGGGAAACTAGCCCTAGATGGGGTCCTACAAGAGAAAGAACAGTTCAGGTTTCCTTGCTGTTCTCCATCTGGCCTTTCAATACAATCCTCTCTCACTGGCTCCTAGACTTTCTCCCCTTTATTGTTATATCTCTAGCCTGTTTAAGCCTACAGTTATCGAATGATGTTTTCTTTATCTTCAAATAGCAGTAGGAGGAAGCACAGTATAGATAACAGACTTGGCGCTCAGCTGCTACTGCCTTCTTCTAAAGTTGCATTTTATCTATTTTAGAGGCTTGTAATATGCATATTTGCATAGTCATCTTTCTGCTCTCTCACCACCCTTATGACCTCTACCCTTGCCCTAGGTGGGTGGCAGAGGGAATAAAGCACTGAAGCTAGAGTCAGGAAGGTTTGGTTTCAAATCTTCAAACACTTATTAGCTGCGTGACCCTGGAACAAGTCATTTAACTGCTGTCTGTCTCAGTTTCCTCAATTGTAAACTGAAGATAATAACAGCACCTACCTCAAAAGGCTGTTATGAGGATCAAATTACATAATGTCTATAAAGAGCTTAACGCAGTGACAGGAATGCCTAGGTATCTAATAAAGATTGTTCCCTTCCCTTTTCTAGCGTGTAAACTGCTTGAGGACAGAGGTGTGTTGTTTTTTTTTAATTGGAACATTTGGCACATAATAGGTGCTTAATAAATATTTACTAATTGGTTTGTGTTACCCTAAATATTACTGCTCCTTACACAGGACACATCTCCCATCTCTGTGTCTTTGTACTGTCTACCATGTCTTGAATGTACTCCCTCTTTCTCTGTGTCTCATAAAATCCCTCTCTTCATTCAAGATACATCAACTCTGTATGAAGCCTGTTTTGATTCTTGACAGTAGTTAGTATCCTCCCTCCTAAAACACCTTATATTAACTACTTTATATTTTTGTTTTCAGGGAATATAAATTCTGTGTGAAGATTTTTTTTTTATTTTTTGCATTTGCGTTCTCACTGCTTGGTTCAGTGCATGGCACATAGTAGGCGCTTAATTATAGAGTATAGATTTGTTGATGACAAAGGCTCAAAGTCCACTCAAGTTCAAGGCAAGGCATAGACATAAGAAAAGAAAGCAATTTTCAAAGTTCACCTGGCTTGTGCAAATTCCTTGTACTTGCTTTCATCAATCACTCCCTCCTAAGCAAAACTATTGCCTGTCCTCCACCTTTTGCCTCCTTGGTATTACATCACCTTAAGTATCTTCCTACCTGACTTCTGACAGACATCCTCTCTCTTCCATGGTTTGCTTGCTTTAAGCTGCCTCTGCTTTTAGAGACCACAAAGCACTCAATTCTTGTCCCTGCCTGCCCTATCTCTCAGGCATTGAGTAATTTCTAACAGACCCTTGCTCATGCCCTAATTGCCCTAATGCAATCAGTCCCTCTAATTACCAGCAGTTATATTCACAATGCCTAGCTAGAGACATTCTGGATTTACCTTGGTCCACTAGGCCTCCTTTCATAGCGCCTAACTTTCCTATCTCCCTGGTTTTACCTTTTCTGCTTCTATCACCTTCATAAACTCCTGTTTGGATTCTTCCTTCCATTCCCTAAATGTGAGAATCCCCCGAGATTAAGCCCGTAGTCCTGTGTTCCACTGTCATAAACTCTGCCTTGAAGTTAATACCTACTTTCACATCCTCAAAATTCATATCTATTAAGATGACTCCCAAATCTCCAGCTATGCCTTTATTTTTAAGCCCTGGTCCCATGACTGTTGGACATTTCTATTTAGATGTCCTATAATCAGCCTGAAAATCAACATGTCTAATGCTAAACTCCAAAACATGCTCCCATTCCTGATTTCCTGATTTCTGTCAACAGTCAGGTCATTCTTCCCAAACCTTGGTCTAGAATGTGGTTGACTATGGCAATAACTAGCACAGTGAGAACTATGCAAGCCAGGCTCTGTATTTAGGCACATAATGAAGTTAAAAGTGTCTAAAATGGGGCATATATTTGGAAGCATTAAAAGCCTTTAATTAGAGCTAATCAGTGGCATCGTGGCATGTCATTCCTAAAAGTCTAGAGAACCATGTCTGATTTTATACACCTTACATATTTACTCTTGTCAAGCCATTATGAGAACAATTTACCTTCATTTAGATTAGACTAGGTCCATATTTGCTTTACCAAGGAAAGACCTAGGCAAGATTCTCAGAGAGTCTTACAGACAGAAGGAACTTAAAGGACATTTAGTTCAATCCACACTGAAAATGGAATCAAGCACACTCTCTCCGGAATCTTCAATATGTAGTCATCTTGCTTCTGAAGATCTCTAATGAAGGAGAATCCACAGCCTTAGAAGGCAGCCTCTTCAACTTTTGGATAACTCTGTTAGTAAGTTGTTGGGGTTTTTTTCCCCTTTTATTGAACTTAAATATTCCTTCCTGCAACTTCCTCTCTCTGTTCCCGCTTCTGTACTTTAGGTACAAGGATAACATCTTTAATCTCTCTTCCACAGAGCAGACTTTCACAATCTTAAAGACAGCTATATCTCCTGTCTCCATCAGGGACTATATCATCTTCATTAAATATTCTCTTCTCAGCACAAAACAATTTTAGCTTCTGTGGCTCTCTTCACAGATCTTGTGTATCTTCACCACCCTTCTTGTACCCCCAAAATATTTTCCAGTATTTCAATACCTATACTAAAATTTGGTGTCCTGACTAAATATGATAATTCAAATGCACCTGGTCAAGGCATAATTTTGTTCATCCAGGCATTTGTTCATTCAGGTCTAGACTTTTGATCTTATTTGGTGTGGAGAATTCATGATAGAAAAGCCTTTCTCTAGTTCAGATTAGCATTTATAATCTTTTTTTCATTTTTTTTTTTGGTTTTTTTTTGGCAGGGCAATTGGGGTTAAGTGATTTGCCCAAAGTCACACAGCTAGTGTGTCAAGTGTCTGAGGCTGGATTTGAACTCAGGTCCTCCTGACTCCAGGACCGGTGCTCTACTCACTGTGCCACCTAGCTGTCTCAGCATTTATAATCTTGACCAATCTCCAGGACTACCATGAATTTAAGTGGCTTGCCCAAGTTAACACAATCATTATCTTTTAGAGACAAGAAGGATTTGAATCCAGGTCTTCCTGGCTCTGAGAAGGGCATTCTAGTCACTCTAATAATATAGTATATAATCTAAGGTGTCATTCTCTCAATAAACACTCACACTAGAAGATGAAGTCATCAGATGACACCAGTTCACAATATCCTTCAAGGGTCTGAGGGATTGGGGTGAGGTAGTTCCTTAATACTATTGCTTATGAGTCATCATCTAATGTGTCTCCTCACTATCAATTGCTGTTATTAATGCCCAAATATAATTTTGATCAATTGATCTCTCTTCAATATCAATAGACCAATTAATATCAATTAACTCTTACAAAGGGATATTTAATGAGAAGATATAGCAAGAACTAAAGTAGAAGTTACCAAGAGGAAAATTTCAGCTTTATGTGAAGGAAAAACTTATTAACAATCAGAGCTGTGCAAAAATATAATTTGATGACTTTGGAGTTCTAGGTTTCCCCCTCATGGAGTTCTTCAAGCTGAGGGTGAACAACCATTTGATGTGATATTATTAGGTAAATTCTTGTTCATGTTTGGGTTAGACCAGATGACCTCTGAGCTTCCTTCCAACACTGACATTTTGTGATTCAATGGCTTCATGTTAAAAAAAAAAAGGAAAAAATCACACCTCTCAAACAAACAAAAAATGGTTTAATTTAGACCAGCAATTTCAATCAAGGTGGAACTCCTGGTATATAAACTCCTTCTGCCAATTCTAATTGGCAATTTTTGTGCTTTTCAATCTTAGGAACTTGTCTAAAAAACTGAGAGGTTTTGATTTTCCTAGATTCATACAATGAGTATGTGTCAGAGCCCATTTACATTATTTTTAGAATGTGCAAAACATTTTCTCACAACAAACCTGGTAATTAATCTCCACGAGGCACTCATTGCTACATGACATTATTTTGAATCTATACTGAATAACCTGACCCCTACAGTAGCTTTTACAAATATCTTCTCTTCAAGTTTCCTCCAGAGTCCTTTTGCAGAAAAGGATTTACTAAGAAAACAGGGTGCCATCAGTCATGAGTTCTATCTACTCCTATTCTGTATACTTTAACCTTTCTATACCTTCCCCATTTCATCTACACACCATCCATACGTGGAACCATGAGTTACAGCAAATGGAGAAGTTTTGAATGCTGTGGCTGAGTTCACTTATGTTGGTAGTGTACTTTCCAGGGATGTACACATTGATAATGAGGTTGACGCACACATTGCCAGAGCTAGTTGATTGTTTGGGAGGCTCCAAAGGAAAGAGTGGGAGAAAAGAAGTATTTAGACTGACTACCAAACTGAAAATCTACAGAGGCGTGGTACTGAGTTCATTGCTGTTTGCCTGTGAAACCTAGACAGTCTACCCGCGCCACGTCAGGAAACTGAATGACTTCCATTTGAACTGTCTTAGGAAGATTCTGAAGATCACCCAGCAGGATAAGGTATCAGACGCTAAGGTCCTTACTCGAACTAAACTGCCAAGCACTCAAACCCTGCTTCAGAGAGCGCAACTCCGATGGGCTGGCCGTGTTGTTCGAATGCAAAATGGACGCTTGCCAAAAAGACGATTTTATGGAGAACTCACACAGGACACATTCGCATCGTGGTCAGAAGAAGTGATAGAAAGAGACTCTCAAGGTGTCTCTCAAGAACTTTGGAATTGATTATTTGACGTGGGAGACACTGGCACAGGACCACTGAGCATGGTGTTCCCGCATCAGAGAAGGTTCTGTGCTCTTTGAGCAAAGCAGAACTGAAACAGCTCAAAGGAAACTTAAGATGCACAAATTTAGAATATCCACTCCAAATGTTCACATGGACTAAACAGTATGTGGACTACATGTGCCCAACCTGTGGTAGAGCATTCCGAGATCATATTGATCTGATCAGCTACAGACACACACTGCAACTTGACTAACATGGATGTCGTTTTGGTCCTCTTCCAGAACGAGGGACAACAACCAAACCAACCAACCAAACAACCAACCAACCAAACAAACAAACACACAATTCTACTCTTAGAGGAAGAAGTGGATCTTTCCCTTTCCAAAATCAACCTTTCTCATGTATTCTTGTTATTACCTCCCCTGGCTCTTCCCAAAGGTCTTTTTAATGATTTCATCTCTCTATCTCATCTTCAATCTCTCCTTATTTATTAGCCCTCTTCATCTCTTTCCCTATATTAAAAATAAATAACTTGATCTTATTATACACTATAATTATCACCCTTTATCTTTTTTATTGGTCACTGCTAAACTCTAGTGTGGTGGGATATGTGTGTGTGTGTGTGTGTGTGTGTGTGTGTGTGTGTTGGAGTGTCTGGGTGAGGGAGTTGGAGAAACCTATAAACATTGGTTTCACTTCTTCCCATCCTACTCACTTCTCAATCTCTTTTAAATTAGTTACCAAAGCCAAACTTTTACTAAAATACTTCTCACTTAGGCTAGTAATGGTGCCTCATGTACTAAATAGGATAGCTCTTTTTCATTCATTCCATAATGGTCACTAATGTAATGGATGAAAGATGAAATAACTGAGGAAACAAAGGTTCAGGCTTCCAGGAATATTATTTGGTAAGCACCACATGCCAATTGCATAATAAATTGGGAACAGGCCTCCTTAGCTTTAGCACAGGACCCTACATAAATGAGAAGACCAATTTTTATGCATGAAAAACAATCAAATAAGACCAATTAATTAAAAGCAAAGAATTAGCAGGGTACAACCAGGATACAGAATTAGGTAATCTAATTTCTAATTGGGGGAAAGATTAGGGACTTTCCAAAACCGGAGGGAGAGAACAAATAGGTGCAATTCCCTGAAATCAGAAAAAAGAGGTATCCCACAGTGGATTCAATCAAAGAAACATAAAAACAATAACTGATTGGCCAATATAGGGCCAGTTTTCAGACAAGAAATAGGGGTTGCTCGAGTTGTATAATCATGAGAAAATGCATCAATCTTTGGATCTGACTGGTACTGGTCGGCATAACCTAGGTCTTTAGTTAAGGGTCTCTAAACAGCAGGCAGAGGTGGTCCACCTTCCCAGCCATGCAGGGTAGGTTCAAACAATACAATACAGTGTTGCTTTTTTCACAATTCCCACAATTGAACAAAGTTTTCTCACAAGACAGAAATTGGACTCCACCCACAATTGAATAGAAAGGGAACTGAGCTAGGTTCAGAAATGAGTCAAAAGATGAAGTCAGTGCAGTTCACTCAATTCCCACACTAAGAAACTGCCAAATTTGAATTTCCAACTAGATTTAAAATAGAAAGTACTCTATAGACAGTGTATTTGTATTTCTGATTCTTTCCCTGTTGTACCCAACTCACCTTCTAATAACAGAAAAGGTTGAACTTTGAGGAAGAAAATAAATACTATATGGTCCAAGCTATTTGAGTGTTCTCTGTTTCTTCAAACCCAGTTACGACTCAACTGTTTCCTTCTTGCCTTAGCAAAGGGTTTCCACATTATTTGGAATATACCCCCCCCATCACTATTTTGCATTTTCTCTAGTTGTCTTCAAAACATAGTTCAGATTCTACCCCTTACAGGAGAGTTTTCTTTCCCCTACCCACCAACTAAAAGAATATAATACAATTGAGAGCAGGAACTCTTTTTGTTGTTGTTTTTGTACCCACAATTCATAACCCCTTGTCTTACACATAGTAGGAATCTAATTTTTTTTAATGGAAATGAATTTAACTGAACTGTATCCAGCACTTGCCGAGATACATCCAAGTATAAGGAAATCACCCTTGTCTAGGATCTTTTACCTTTTTGATGCCTGGCAAATTTGGTTTCTGTGGAAAAAAAAATATCAGAAGTGAAACTATTCTGATACAATTAAGCTTTACTCTTCCATGGAATGCTTGAGTTACAAAAAGAGTTGTACTAGAGTCAACTCATATTTCTGAGCTTAGAAATGATTGTTGAAATTTTCAAAGTGAGTGTTTATATCTCAGAAATCAGCAAGCACTGTAAATCAGAGTTTGATTCTTTGCTTGATTGTCTAGACTTAAGAACATGATGACAGAAAATTGGTCATGTATACATTTTCCCCCCTAAGGGATTGTTGTTAAACATTTGCCAATATTCACTGGTTACAACATATGTAAGATGATCAAAAAAAATGAACAATAGAAGACAGTAAAGCTAACTAAGAAAGACTGTCTATGACGATAAATCGCTTGGAAGGAAAAACAACTTCTTCCCCTGCAGAAACTGGTATGAATCCTTAAAAGGCATGCTGAAAAAAGGGCTTTTAAACAGGACATGACCAACACAGCCTAGACAGCAAGGCTTTCTCACTTTTAATCTTCACACACTGGACAAAATTTAAAGGGTTCCTCACATTCTCGGAGGTAGCAGACCAGATTTTTGGGTTGTTCTCATACTGCATCACAAGCTTTCACTTAGAGCAACCTCGGGTCTGCTTTTCCGATGGCTGGCAAACATGAAAAAGTATCATGGACAATTGAGACAGTTGCTACTTTGGTGCTTGGGAGAATTTATTACTGGGTTTAGCAAATGCACTCCTACAGATCAATGCTGACCTTTCACTGGCTGTTTACTATGATTTGGGAATTTACGGTAAACCATGCTCTCCTCATTTCAAATCTATCAGCTATACTTTGTTCTGTAAGAAATTCTGCATCGTTGTCAGCAAGATATCACTAAGCCACCCAATTGTTTTCTTAGGGAGAAGATTTGTTTCTCTCAATGACAGCAATGCCTCAAGTAGCCTCTCTAAAATAGCACTGAAATTTATACAATGCATTTGTGAAAATCATCCCACTAAAATCAGGGACAACAGGAAACAATTGGCAGCCCCTGAAAAGATGAGAGCTGGCTTGCTCAGTTTCAAAGAACTTTGTGGTTAGATGATGGTTTGACTTCCCCAGAGTTAAAAAAATGTACTTGGTTCCTTTGCCATTTTAACTAATATGATTGATAATGTGCCTATGAAATATTTGAGTTCATTCTTTGCCACTAACCAAGCTGGAAATTGGAATCCTAGATTTCAGTGACTCCTAACTTGTGAACCATGATTTCTGCTGAGTTACAGCATTGCTGTCAATACCACGAATACTTATATGCACAAAACACTGTCTTTAATTTTTTTGTTTAGTTCTAATGTACAAATATGCATAATCATGGCATATACAATGTGTAGTATATAATTGTGGTAAGCAATGCCTCTAGATCTCAAATCTGAACTCGTATGCATCGAGCTAAATCTATTGGACCACCACCCCTCTCCATAATTCAGTAATGTGTCCACTACCACCCTGGGTTGTCCTTTAGGAGAATCTGCAATATTGGCCTCTGTTTTATTAGGATCCCATTTCTTACCCTTCTGATACCTACTACAAACAAACAAATAAACAAAAAACATGTTTATTAACAGGTAATAATGAAATAAGAAACCTGAATAAAAATTAGTTATTTTTTCTTTAAGTCTTTTTGCCCTGAAGTTTTCAAGATTTTCCTCCCTAAATGAGATCTCTGACAGCATCTTAATCTACTTGAACCCCACTCCAAAGGCAGTTTCTCTTTGTGCTTGTCTGATTCTCTCTTTAAAGCCTATTTGATACCCTCCCAACAGAGCCATGACTACTACTTTTGCCCTACTGGGTCCTTTGATATATAAAGGAAAAATGGGATTGGATGATATCTTTTCATAAGTGTCATTATTTAAGCTGGATAACCAGAGAAAAAACTTCAAGGACAAAGATAAAGCCTTAATATAGTCTTGCATATTGTGAATTGCATATACTTTCAATGCTAGTCTTGCCTTCAGCCACCAAAGAGCTGCCATAAGAAATGAGGAATCTATCTATAGTTGTATTCTCCTTCTTAAAATCTAGCTTGACAAGGATCATATTGACATTGGTGCATTAAACATCACCCTCTGTTAGGCTATTTTTAAAATTGTTACAAATGCTCTCATGACCAACAAAGTACAAGTTTATTTCAAAGTGTAATTGAATTCATCATAGAATTCTGTTATAATGTATTTGCCAATTTATAGGTACTAAAAGTACAATTGCTGTCATGTGGAGGGAGGTCTTCAAAAATTGACATTAAAAAGGGATTCAACTCCAAAATTTTGATTAACCATTTCTGTAGATGCTTTTGTACACCATACAGAATGTAACAAGCCTAATTAGATGTACCTTATGATGTATGAATACCATCATCTGCTGTCTTAGAATCTTACTTCATGACAAATGTTTGCAGAAATCTAAGCTCTTGAGAAGCTTCCAATATAGGTTCATAGGCACCAATTTAGAACATGAAGGGACCCTAATTCACCTGGTCCAACCTCTCATTTTAAAGATAAAGAAATCAAGGTGGAGTAGTTAAATGACATTTAAGTTTACACAGATAGTGCAGAGTATACTTGGATTTTTAATTCATTCCCTCTAATTCAAAATCTGTAGTTCCTTGCATTGTGCCACACACTAAGGTAGTCAACAGACTTTTTAGTCCTAGCACATTCTTGGATTCTACAAATGTGTGGAAAGCTTAGGATTTGTCTAAACTAAATCAGTGAGGGCCTACTAGGATGTACCTTATGATAAACGAATAAGACCTATTGAGCCTGAGTGTACTTTTTGGCCAGCCACTTCAGCATCAAGATCTTAAAGAACAACTTTGGAGGCCCAGGCATCAGAAGCTGAGATGAGGAAGCATCCAGAAACTATATTGACTTTGGATGTGAGCTTCGGGGGATGAATGTTATATGTAAACTGCATTGTCTGAACCCACTCTCCCCAGTTTCTGAAGTGGCATGGGGACAATCTGGGCCAGTTAGTGAGATGAAATCCTTTTACTTTTATTCTCACTATACCTTTCAACTAAAATTCCCTTTGTGAAGTAAAAAGAAATGAAGTGAAAGTGATAGGAAAGGAAGAAGAGGAGATGAGAAAGGAAAAGAAAGGGGAGGGGTAGAAATAAGGTGGCAAAAATATTTGATATTTTGTTCCTCAAAGCTTTTATTAAATATCTAGTGGCATGTGTTTTTTATAAATATTTCTTGTACTAGTAAACCAAGAGTTAAAACTTATCTTATGACTTTATATCACATATTTAAAAACTGACTGAAAAAAGCACCGACTTTGAAACAAATGTTCAAAGTGAATACTCCATTCAGTCTTCTGGGTAGTCTAATCATAGCGGCGCAATTAATGCTCACCTGAAAAGGAACACCGCATTACATAACGTTTTTCCACAAGCAATGTGAGCTGGGAATACAAATGATAGAATGTATGGTATTTTAATTTAAATAAATTTTTATTAATATATTTTGCTTTTACATTGTCAATATTTTTCAGGATGGGAAATTTTAAAGGCACGCTATCTATTGACTTGCCCATGACTTTTGATTTATCTTAATATGCAGGGAAAGTTAGGTGGTGCAGTGGTCAGTGTACCAGACCTGTGTTCAAATCCTATATCAGACACCCATTAGCTGTTTGACCCTGAACAAGTCATTTAGTCTGTCTGTCTCAGTTTCCTCATCTACAAAATGGGGATAATAGGGTTGTTGTGAGGATAAGAACAACAATTTTATAAAACAATTTGCAAAATGTAAAGTGATATATAAATGTAGGCTATTATTATTAATATTATCTTACTTTCTGGATTGGGGCAGTCTACCCCTGAAACATCTGAATCACAAGTATGCTACATGATTTTCCTAGATACAGTGCAAAGTGTACCACATGCCAATGGCGTGATTAGGTCCTAAATCAATGTCAAACCTTATGTTTTTTCATCAGACTCAATTTTGGGAAAGTACTACTTAGCTTGAATATATTTTTGTACTTGGTAGAGTTGCAATGAAACTCTGACAACTGAAGAAGACAAAGAGGTGAAGGGGGGACATTTTACTCACTTTATTTATGGGGAGGTGGGGCAAGAGAGAGACAGACACAGACAGAGAAAGAAACAGAGAGACAGAGAAGATGAAGGGAGGAGGTGAAGAGAAGGGAGATGGGGGAACAGAATTAGTGACACTGAGACACAAGCAGAGACAAGGGGGTTGGGAGGGTGTGTGTAGACATAATATGGGGGTAACTCCAGCAGTTATCCCCTCATTCAGAAATCTCGGATCTCTTTCTGCTTATTCCCCATCCACCTACAAATATATTCAAGTCTCCCCAATTCTAATTTAAGAAGGGGAGCTTGTTCCTGTTAACAGACTAATACCTCATCATCTGTGATTACATCCTTGTGGGGAAGGGAGAGACATTTGCATATACATGTATTGTCTTCCTCTTTAGAATACCAGCTCTTTATAGACAGGGATTGTTTTTGTTGGTGTCTTGCCAATAGTAGGTATTTAATAAATGTTTGTTAATTGATTAAAAATTTATACACTTTTAATTGGCATTCAATGCTTTCCACTATTTAGCACCACCCTGCCTTTCGGTGTATCTTATTACTTTCCTATTATTACTTTCATATTCCAAGAATGCTTCTCTTCTCTCCTTTCTCTTCTTGAATTCTCAACCATCCTTCAAACTCAAATTAAATATACATTCTCCAGAATTCAGTCCCTCTGGCTTGACATAACACTTCGTTTAACATGTCTCATTTGCACTTATCAGATTATGTTATACATTACATTTCCCCCAAGTTATATCACTGAAAGTAGGAATCACAAATTAGATTTATTTGTAATTCGCAAAATATCTACTATGTACTGGTTAACCATAAGGTAGCACTCATGCAATATTTATTTAATGGATGAATGATATTGAAGGAATGAATTTCAAATTTACTTTAATTTTTTTTCTGGGGAGTGGGGTAAATGGGCATACTGCATTATAATGGTTTTAGTTCATTAAATTATGTCTTGAGTAATCTGAAAACTGTCATTAAAAGGTGGTCTAACATATCAGGTAGTAATAACTTAATTACTAGGCAAACTTGGCTCAGTGAAAATGCATCAAATTATTTCAGATCAATATAAAGCATGTATAATTTTACTCTCATTAAGGTTACATAACCAATTAGCAATAATTTCCACTTAAACTGGAATACATTTCCATTACAATTATCATCTTAGATATGACTGTATTTCTATTACATCAGTTGCCTTCAATGTCCTTTTGCAATTTATTAATGTTAAGGTAAAATAAGCTAGTGGTTGTTTGCTTTAATATAAAGTAAGCAAACAAATTTGCATAAAATTCGGCATTGAATTTTTTCAAAGGAACTATCATTGAGTCATTAATTTACAATAATAATAAAGAATTCACAAGGTCTGATGAATTACAAAAAAATTATATTGTCATTTAGGTTATAGCCAGTCTGAGATACTCCCAGAGTCTGAAAGAAATATTTAGAAAAAATAAACCATGAAACCAATAGAAGGCTTTCGTGTCAAATAGAGTGTAGCATAAGGAGTAAATACCAATTACTCTTGTAACAGTCCCTCCTTAAAGCTTTTACATGGCAATTTGGTATCCCCGAAATCTTAATGACTATAGATCAAAAGCAAGAAAGCTTTCGGCAGCTCTGTATTATCAAACTGTTAGGCCATGTCCTGTATTTGGTTCCATTCTTTAAAGCACTCACCTCCATCATTAGTTTTGGAATGAGAAATGAAGCTAGAGTTAGAAAGAGGAAGATTGCTTCACTAATTAACTAATTTCTGTTGTCCTATAAAACAATTTCCTCTGTTTCTTGGCCAACTTTAAATACGTGCTGATTTTCACATACAAAAACGATGCTAGGGACCCAGCCGACTTCCTTGTCCATTTCTCGAACCAGCCATTTACTCCAGACAGTCCTTACTCTCATACCTCCATTCTTCTATTAGAACACTTCTTATGATACAGATGCTTCGTCAGTTTCAGTCTGATAAGCTCTACCAGTCCTTATTTATCCTTTTCTTAAAGTCAGTCAGCTGTCTTACTGCATTAGTCAGTTGGGAAGTAGGGGATAGTGGTATCCCTCCATATGAGCAAACTGTCTTTTGGCTACAGAAGACAAAGTACATGTTATCAACCAAGAAAATTGGACAGCAGATTGTTTCTTTCCTGATACTTAAAATATGTTGAATTATTACAAATGTCAAACGGTTAGTCTGCTGACTTCTTCTGGAAGGGGAATGACTGGGCCCAAAGGTTAAGTAAGCCCTCAAGGAAATATATGATGATCTCTGTTTTACAGGGATTTAATACACTAGAATTATTGAGGGAACTGCACTGCAAAATTCTGACTTAATAAAAAGTATACTTCTCCTCTACGTAAATTAATATGAAGATAATATATTATTCTAGAATCATGCTCTCTGTTCCAAAAAGCATAATTCTATTGGTCATTGCAATTATGTATAACTGGAATAAAGATTCATTCCTTTCACTGTCAGTCACCATGTTGGTGGCTGAATTCCCACAATATTTCTTGCTGGCTCATGTATATTAAATGCATAATTCATAAGTGAGCAATCAAATGGGCCCTCACTCTACCTCTCAATCAAATTACCACTCTTTCCATTCCTTCCTGTCCTTTTGTGTAAAAGGAAGTCAAAAAAGAATTGAGAAGATGCCTTACTTTGCTGTCAGCACTACTGGCAACTCTGCAGAATGAGACTTTCTGTGTCTATAGGGAAACTTTCATTCACTTTTTTTAACACCTTACCACTTCCTATGCATGACTATTGCAGAAAATATCATTTGGAAGTTAACTAAAGTTCTGCAGTAACATTTTAAAAATAAATATTCTTTTTTATGGTGAACTTAGTCTTTAACAAACACAAATATTTCAATATAAAAAGAATAAGAGGTTTGAATAAGAAAGTGAAATTGTTATATTCAGTATGTTTTTAAATAGCATGTATATAATTATTTTTTCTTTGTTTCGTAAGCTGCCATAATTTTTAAAGTGTCATGGAGACCAATGAAATTCCAAGTTTACCTTAATATATGAGGTCTTTCTTTTCAAATAGAAGCATTTCACCAGTGTTGCTGTATGGCAGAGAAATGTGGAACAAAACTCCCAACAACTAAGCAAGATTATCACATAGAAGACAATGGAAAAATAAAACTATAGCTGAACCAAGGCCAACATATACTCAATGAGTAATAAAGGATGTCATTAAGAAATTATACTGAGGACATATTGAGCAGGTTACATGCAAAAACAAAGGATAATAGGCAGATGTCCGAAGACATACACTGGGAGAAAGTAAGAAATGATGAAGCATGTTGAATAGGCCCCCTGAGGCATTTCAGGGGAGACAAGGGGGTGAGATGGACAGAATTATCAGACGTGGATGGGTCAGGATATTCATCATTGGAAGGAACTCTTAAAATTATGAGATCACAAATCCTTTTCAGAATTTGAGTATTTTGAGTACATAGATATACATCTATATTGGAGTATATACACACACATGTACATATAAATATACTCATAGTGGATGTGTATATGCTGAAAACACTCAAATACTCAGAAGTATTTGTGATCTTATCAGTTTGGAAGTTATTTCTAATGCTTTGAGTACTTTGAGTTTAAACAATGCATAAACACATATACATGTATACATATGCACTCTACTCAAATTATCTATTTATCTATCTATTAGTTGGTTGGTCTCTCTCTCTATCTTTCTACTGGTAGTGTGTCATAACGAATATAAAAGTGACTATGAAGCCAGGGTTCAAGTCTTGTCTCCAATACATGTGACCCTGGTCAAGTCATTTAACTCTTTTCTTCTGGCAGTTCTCTGACTATAAGTTACAGAGAAAGTAGTGACTTGCAGTGGTAGAGGGAGTTTTCTTTCCTGAAAGTTCCCAATATCAATGAAATTACAGAACCAGTACCTATTTCTATGTGATATACATATTCAATGTAAAGAAGTAGGGGTAGTGTTCAAAGTTTTCCTTATATCTCTTCTTTGGTAACAAACGTGGTCATTCTAATTTCAAGGCATTCAGCTTATATTATTTAAGTGAATTATTTTCATTCTTGTAGTCATTTTTAACATTTTCCTGCTTCTTCTTACTTCACTTTGCATTAGTTCTTATTAGACTTTCTAGGGTTTCTATAATTATTATATTCATAATTTCTCATAGCACAATAATATTCCATTTATGCAACACAATTTGTTTAGCTGGTCTGGTCTTCATACAATAATAATATTTATCTTTCATGGGATCACTAGACATGTAACTGAGGTCCCCAACAGAAGGGCATCTACTTTGTACCAAATATTTTGCTACCATAAAAAAGTCCTGCTATTAAGATTTTGGGGTATAAAGGCTCTTTCATTTGGTATAGCTCTAATTGTTAGGAATTGTGTTGTGTTTTGTTGTGGTGGTTATACTTGTTTTTCTTACATGGAGCTCAACCTGTCATTTTGCAACTTAGGATCATAGGATTTAGAACTGGAAGGAACCTTAGAAGTCATCTAGTTGAACCCCTTTAATTTATAAAAGAGGAAACTGAGATGCCATGAGGTTGTATAGAATGGCCTGGATTAGGTTTTTTATCCCAAATCCTAAGTATTATTCTCACCACCCATTGTTACTATTTCTGCACTGCATCCATACAAAACAAGCTCAACGGGTATTCCATCTGAAGATAGCTGTCAAGCCCTCTTAGATTCTCCCCTGTTAGTCTTAACTTCTTCAGGCTAGAAATCTTCAGTTCATCACTCAATCCTCATATGGTATGGGATCTAGCCCCCTTGTCATCTTGGTCATGCTATTTTGCAAATATGTTCTCTGTTTAAATCTTCAAAGCTTCTGAAATTATTTGAAAAAAGTCACATTTTGTTGCTGTTTTTAGTATTAGTATTTTTAGTATTAGTATTTTAGTATTTAGTATTAGTATTTTTAGTATTCAACAACTGCTTAAGTTAACTCTGAACTTTAACATTTCTGACACTATTATTTGAAGACTGTGCCTCTCTTTGTAATTACTCTCTTCTGCCTTTCCTGCTTTCATCTTTGCTACATGGCTTTTAAGAAAGGTCAAATTCTTTATGCATTCAGATAATTCTATTTAAAGGGTTCCCTTTATTCCTCTCTGAAAAAAATTTATGCTTCTTCCATAAGATGTTTTTTGGGAGATTATACCATCCCTCTCATGCTACTCACTGTGGTATCTAACAAATGTTTTGGGTAAATTTTAGTTCATGAGATCCTATGCACACTTTATTTTAATTATGGGAAACTCATTCACCATTAATCTATAGTATTTAGATAACACCCAGCTTTATCTTTATTACCTAACAAAGATTCTAAAATGAAAGGAAGGTAGAGCTCTTAAAGTCCTTTGACTTTCTTCTCTATCAGACACAGTGTGCATTTTCTACACACATCACTGTTACTTTATATCAACAGAAACAACAAACAAAATATAATCTCTACAAGCCACTGGAGTAATTCCTTTGGCCATCATACATTTAGAAACTGAGATATTGTGTCCTGTCTCTCTTCTCAGTAACTCTCAAAGTTAATTGCTATGGCAAACAACCCATTCACTGGGGACATGTAGAGGTTACTGAGGGTGTTTTAGTGAGACTCCTCTCCCCAAAGTCTCCGCTCAAGGCCATAGTGCAAATATTATATGTTAAAGATGTTATCTGGGAAGTCTTCTGTAGAAATTCAACTCCCAGGTATTTTTTCCTCCCCTCATTGCCTGTTGGACATAAAATACTTTTTTTCAAATTTCTATTTCACTCTTTATTCCAATGTCTACATCGCTGCCCTCTACTACCACCCTAGTCTAGATATTCCAGAACTTATAATTAATTGACATAGCCTTTAAGAACTCAGGATGAGAACAGAACTGCTCTTTATGAAATTTTAAATAATTTCTACCACTTTCAATGCCCGTAGTTATCATATTGAATAAGTTATTCTGGAAGGTGAGCAATGTTTTGCCCAAACTGGGGAGTTAGATAGAAGAGGAAAAGGAGGAAAGAAATGGATCATCATGAATTGAAGTGTGCCTACCAGCTTGAGGCTGTTGAATAAAAAGGACCATGTAACAATAAATGTCATTTTAATAATGATTATACTTTGGAAGAAGAATTGGTAATGCATGTAGTGCCTGAAAAAATATTATGATATGAGTAATTATTTCATAAAATTCTAGTTCAAAGATGCATTTTATCAATTATATATGTCAGAGTACTGGTTATTTTTCACATTATTGTTGTGGTTGCTGTTGTTATTATTTTTGGTGGCAGTGGTGGTGGTAATGGTGGTGTTATCATGAAAATTTTTCCATTGGTTTCACTGGCACAGCTAATAAAGTTTCTCCAAAGCAGATCAGTGTGATGCTGAAAATAGACACGTGACCTCAAAGACAGGAATACCTGGGTTCATGCCCTGCCTCTGAAAAATACTGGGTATGTGACCATAGGCAAGTTGTTCATTTTCTGGGTGCTCTGGAAATTCTTCAAGGATATAAATTGCAGAGAAAGTGTCAAATTGCATTAGTAGGAGGCGTTTCCTCATCCAAGAGTTCCAAGTATCAATGAAATCACAGACCGGCTCCCTATTTTTTATTTCTCTCCCTTCAAAAAGCAAATCAATCAAACTTAAGCCAATTCTGGCTTACCTTTTATTTGACTTTGTTTAGGTGGTGTAGGCTTCATGTGGGAGCTCAAAAAAGGAAAACAGTAGAATGTTATACGCAGAATGAACCTACAAGTTCAGCCTGAAGATTTTTTAAGTGTCTTCCACGCCCTGGAAGATTACTACTTCCTGGGAATGTATAATGGCACACCCTGCTTCCTTTGAAATAAACAACTTCCTGACATACATGTATTTATATCAGTAAGGCAAGATTCATGACCTCGAGGATGACCATAAACATGCCTGAATGGTTCAGAATCACAAAGTATGAAAAACTCTCTATGTAGAAGGCAGAAGGAGCATAATATTTATTTAGACTCCAAAAGATCAAATCCGAGAACCCATACCTCCAGTTTGATATAGTAGCAGTTACATTCCAAAACCAGTAAGCCCAACTCAATGAAATAACAAGGAAATTATAACACAGTATAACACAGCAAGGAACCAAGTCATCCTGTAACCTTGCCCCCTGCTAGGGCCTTCCTGTAAACAATCACCGAGGAATCCTAACTCTCTGCTCAGCACTCTCTCTGCAGCTCTGTCAACTCTGAGTCCCTGCTCCTTTTCCTTGGGCTGAATTCCACTTCCTGTAGCTCTCTGCAGGTTCTGCTCTTTGATTTCTGAGACTCTCTTGTTCTGCACTCTCCACTCTGCAGTCTCTCCCTCAATGTCTGCTTCTGAATTCTGCTGCTCTCAGTTCTGTTGCTCTCAGTCCTGGGCTCTCTTTATGTACAGTCCTAGTCGGCATCTGATTGGCTGAATTCATGATTGACTAGAACTCAGCGCACATACCATCGGCTCTGGTCTTAGCAACTCCCCTTAGGGCCCTGAGGGCTTCATGCCCACGTAGGCTTAGCACCTAGTAAGTAGGGGCTTTAGGCCTACTTACTAACAAAGCTATAATCAATCTTTCCTACCTAAGCCTACCTGAGGCCTACTGAATGCCTGGGGAAGATCTTTGATCACATTAATACTATAGTATTCCATCCCCTGGCTGATTATTCTTTTACAAATTTCAAAGCTGGACTTCAAATTCTTCAATTATTGCTGATTAAGGAAGGAAGTAGGCAAGATTTTCTCAGTAAAAATGTAGGAAGCTTTTAGTATGGCCCCCTCAGTGCTTGGCTTGCTCATTCACTTATCATAAGAGAAGGTCTCTGTTTCCTTCAGAAATCAAGAGATTGGCACCCTTGTGATTGACACTGATAAATTACTCAAAGGGATTATTGAGCTCCTCAAATTTTCACAAGATTCAGTGAGAACACACTGTTTGTAACTAAAGAAACTGTATTTAATGATTCCACAAAGTCCTTATATCTATCTTTCAGCCTTTCCCTCCTTCTTGGAGGTGGGAATTTCTTCTGAATCCTAAAAATGACCAAAAAAACCCTTTTCTACCATATCCCAACTGGAAAGTGTTTAAAGCTAAAACAACAATAACAAAAATTTCTTTGACAACCCATTCTGTTTCAGTTTTTCTGGCTTACTTCCTAATCTTATATCTCTTTTCTTTCCTTTCTCTCTCTCTCTCTCTCTCTCTCTCTCTCTCTCTCTCTCTCTCTCTCTCTCTCTCTCTCTCT
>CM053622.1:689810638-689853138 GCA_028646595.1 Phalanger gymnotis | reverse complement strand
CTTTTTGGAGCTCTTTTGCCATTTCAGTTAGTCTATTTATTAAGGTGTTGTTTTCCTCAGTATTTTTTTTTCAGTATTTTTTTGGTTCTCATTTATCAAGTCATTGACTTGTTTTTCCTGGTTTTCTCGCATCCTTCTCATTTCTCTTTCCAATTTTTCCTCTACTTCTCTAACTTGCTTTTCCAAATCTTTTTTTGAGCTCTTCCATGGCCTGAGATCAGTTCAAGTTTTTCTTGGAGGCTTTTGATACAGGCTTTTTGACTTTGTTGACTTCTTTTGGCTGTATCTTTTGGTCTTCTTTGTTACCAAAGAAAGATTCCAAAGTCTGAGACTGAATATGATTACGTTTTTGCTGCCTGGCCATGTTCCCATCCAACTTATTTGTCCCTTGAGTTTTTGTCGGGGTATGACTGCTTGTAGAGTAGAAGGTAGTTTGTTCCAAGCTTGAGGGGATGCGCTGTTGTTTTCAGAGCTATTTCTGTACAGCCAGCTCTGCCACACCAGCACTCCTCCTTCCCCAAGAACCCCCAACTTGGGCCTGACGAAAATCTTAAGCAGGCTCTGCAGTCCTGCTCTGATGTGCCACTTAATTCCTCCCACCAGGCGGGCCTGGGGACAGAAGCAACTGCAGCTGTAGTTCTGTAGCTGCACCACCTCTGCTGCCCCTGGGGCAGTGGCTGAACCGTGAACTCCTTCCACTCTGTCCCTGCAGGTTTTCCCACTAACCTTCTCTGTTGTCTTTGGTGTTGTGGGTTGAGAAGTCTGGTGACTGCCACAGCCCACTGATTCAGGGTGCTAGGGTTTGTTCTGCCCAGCGCCTGGTCTGGTCGGTCCTGCTGCCATCCACGCTGAGTTCCACTGAGCTCTGCTGCCCTCTGCTCCCAGCTCCATGTGCGATAGACCTCACCCAGCAACCATCCAGGTTGTCCTGGGCTGGAGCCCTGCCTCCCTCTGCTATTTTGTGGGTTCTGCAGTTCTAAAATTTGTTTTTATAGGTTTTTTTTTTATAGGTTTTTGGAGGGACCTGGCAGGGAGCTTACCCAAGTCCCTGCTTTTCAGATGTCATCTTGGCTCCACCTCCCTTCACCCATACCTAACTTGTTAATTGAATGTATCTATGAATTAATTGTCACAAGTCAAATAATGTAAAAACATATTCCAAGGAGGCAATGGAATCCCTGAATTAGATCTTTTTTTCTCTCAATCTTAGTCATATCTAATCCTTTCTCATATCTTCTCTCAGTATGAGTACTTGATGTTAGTTACTAAGTTGCTAGTTTCATTGACTTTCCCCTCTCCTTTCAATGGTCCCCCCTTCTTTCGCTTTTACATGGGAAATAGATGAATTCTCATTTTAAAAACTGTTCATTCTCTGGATCATCATACATACATAGATAGATGGCTAGAGACAGATACATACATACACAGATGTATATATTATGCATGCACATGTATGTATATATTGTGTATATACACATACTATATGTATAACTTTATATGTATACATATTTATATAATATATATTATATATATATAGTAAAACTATATTCATACACAGTTTAAGAATGAGGCATAATTGTATAGTGGGTAGAGAGATGTCCTTGGAGCCAGAAATACCTGGTTTCAAATCCTATTTCTGATACATATCAATTGTATGAATCTGGAAAGTCACTTAACTTTTTAATGCTCTAGATAGGTCTTTAAGACAAAGTTTCAGAGAAGGTACAAACATGCATTGCAAGATGTTTCCTCACCTAGTAATTAATTACCACACTAATGAAATCATAGGCCCAGTCACTATACCTAAACTTTTTTTTTAAAGCGAATCTTTGCCCCTAATTGAACTATGATCTGGTATTCTGAAATTATTCCTAGGACTATTTCAAATGACAAATTCTGGGAAATGATAGAAAACAATGACCCCAAATCATTTTTAGGGAGTAGTACTAGAAGGAGGTCAGAGCCACTACTTCATGCATCTTTGTAGGAAGAAAAAAATATACTTAGCATGGACAATAACCAAAAAAAGACATTTATAGATCACCTTAACATGTACACCTTCGAATGGTAGCCATTTCCTACTTCAGTATGTCAGTAAGTTGTTACAGAAAACTGTTTCCATATAACAATCAAAACTCTATATTAGGATGAAGTAGGTAGCTATCTATATGGTGCAATTTAAATATTTCAGTGCAAATTAAAAACAAACCTGCTACCCAAAACATTTTGCTTACCAGACTGCCACAAAATATCTGTAGTCATTCTTTTGAGTAAAGGTTTGAAGTCTTCATGAATCCCCTGAAAAAAATGTTACAAATAAATGCAATATATACTGTCAACTGGTCTCCATGCTCCCAGTTTCTCCCTTCTCCAAATCACAGGCTCCTTGCTAACACCAAAATAACCTTTCAAAGTTATAGTTTTGGCTAATTCACTTGCCCAGTAAAAAATCTTCAGTTTCTCCCTACTGTCTCTAGGACAAAATATTAACTCCTTTGCTTGCCATTTAAAGCTCTTCCTGTTACAGCCCTAGTGGACATTGAAAGAATTACAGGAAGACTGGCCCGAGGCACAGGGAGAGTACGGCAAGTTGTTTCCCCTACTAGACTGTGAGCTCCGTGAGGGAAGGGACTGTGATTTTGCCTTTTGTTTTTTCTATTCTCAGGACATAGTGCAAGGCCTGGCGAATAGTAAGTCTTTAATAAATGCTTGTTTGACTGACTGACTGACTGACTGAATGAATGAATGAATGGCTTTTTGGGTTACTGCACAAAAATTCACTACCTGGCGTTCTATCGTTGTTGCTTCATTTCTTTGAGTTCTGAAGTTCTGTTGTTGAGCTCCATGTTCCAAGAATTCTGGAAGAAAAACAAAACAAAATACAAGTTCCTAAACATTTTTTACTTTGTTTCCCCAATGCCTAGTGCAGTTCTTTGGATATAGAAGGTACTTTGCAAATGTATGGTGGATCAAATCTCTACAGGACCTCATGGCTTGTTTACAAAATGCTTTCCTCAGGATGATCCAGGTGAGGAAAGCAGGGCAAACAGCACACTTTACAGCTTAGGAAATGGATTCCCAGAGATATTAAGTAACTTGTCCTTGGTTATAAGCATCAATCATGAGCATCAGACTCAGGATTTGAAACCAAGTTTTTCCAGACTCCAGTTCTAGCGATTCTTTCTCTGTAGGATCTTTTCTTTGAGGGTACATGCCAGAAGTCTTATAAGCAAAAACCATAGGTGTTCTAGTTAATAACTATAGCAGGGATTGCCTTACAACAGTGCAGACATCTTGAAGGGGAAGCTATTCCCAAGGGCATTGAAGGGAAGGTGAGAGTTCCCAGAAAACAAACTGTATGTACTTCCCCTTTGTGTTTGGTGTTGGTTCGCTAAGCAAAGATTTATTTTTTTTTAACATATTAGATTAGATTGGCTTGTGTTGTGGTTTGTCCTTTGTTTACAAAGAGGACCATGACATCAAGAAAATGATGACATGACTTACAATTGACTTTGATTTGAGTGAGGGAGAGCTGTGCAAGGTCACCAGCCTCACATTCTCCTCCAGAGCCAACTGTGTCCAGTGGCCTGATATTCCTCAGGATGACTGGAGATGGCCCAGGATGCATTGGGAGACCCTGGCCCTTTCAGGCTAAGGCCTTTTCAGGTACTCACTTCCAGTGAGGTAACACGCATTCAGTGAATAGGCCTCTTTAAGAAGTGAGTCAAAGGATGGCCCCTTTAATTAGGAAAAAAGAAAAAAAAATCAAACTCAGAGGAGAAGACCCTCAGGGTTGCTGTTCCAAAGAGAAACAGTTACCATTGACATTCACTGATCCAGGAGGGTCCAAAATACAGCCATCAGTGTGGAGCTTGGGCAGGGACCCTATTGTGGTTCAATCTATGGGTTTCAGAGCAAAATGGGTGCGGGAGGAAGGGAGGAAGGAAGGAAGGAAGGAAGGAAGGAAGGAAGGAAGGAAGGAAGGAAGGAAGGAAGGAAGGAAGGAAGGAAGGAAGGAAGGAAGGAAGGGAGAAAAAACCAGAAATCTAGTCAATAAACCCCAAGTTGACTGGGGAACTTCCGGCCATCAAAATTTATCTTCCTTTGGAGAGGAGGAGAGACAGAAAGGATGAGCTGAGTTATCCAACTGGCTGGGTCCCCATTCAGGCAGCTTGGACTACTCACAGCTTGTGCTTGTCCTTTGTTTTCGAAGAGGGCCATAACATCAGGAAAATGATGACATGACTTGCAGTTGACTTTGATTTGAGTGAGGGAGGGTTGTGAAGGTCACCAGCCTCTCTTTCTCCACAAGAACCATCCGGGTCCAGTGGCCTGATATTCCTCAGGACGACTGGAGATTAGATTGGCTATGGTTCTATAAGATAAGATTTTTTTATTTGAGAATGCTGTGTTTGACTGTAGCAGAGAGCCTCTGTAGGACACTAAAGTGCCTCAGTAACAAAGGCATTCTTTTGAAGATATGCTGCTATGTAGACAGGGTGAACAACAGGAGGACTGGACTCAGATTATTTGTCTGTAGTGGGTTCAAAGAAGTGAATCTTTAAGTCTCGCCAGGGAATCCATTCTACTCTAGGCTGAGAGGGGCAAGGAACTCAGACAATAACTCAGCTATGCTAGATATGATCTTCAAATAGTACTGAACACAACAAAATGTTTTGTATGTCCCAGTTGCTCTAAAAGGCATATCAAATTAAGGCCCAGTCTTTGTCCTCAAATAAAAGTTGATATATTATGGAAAGATAGGGAAAACATATTCAATGTACAGCAACACAACACATATGGGGCAGCATAGTGTGTGTATATGTATGTTTATTTGTGTATATATGTATGTATGTATATGTATACACGTGTATATGTTTATGTAATAACATCAGCACTTGTATCTTTGAGTGAAGGGAGTTGGGGAAAGGGTTAGTGAAAAGCAAGCTCAATATGAACCAAGGGTGACACAGCAGCATCCTCACCTACACACACACACACACACAAAATACAATTTTATTCTATATTCATAAACCATGGTATCTAGAATGAGGGATGGGTTCCACTATATTTTAACATGATCTGCCCATAGATGTTCAGTTCTGAGGGTCAACGCTCAGAGGGCACAATGACAAACTACTGAAGGATAGAACTCACGGAGGCAGATTTCTGCTTAAAAGAAGGAAGAATTTTCTAAGAATTAGAATAAGACGCAAATGGTTTGATTGCTTCTTCATGATCAAGTCCCTGTTCAAACATAAACTACATGACCACTTGTCAGAGAATAGACTCTAACAAACATGTCTCAGTAGTTTTCTTTGTTGGAGGCACTGTGCCAGACGGTGGAAAAATACAGACAAAATGAAAGATAGTCACCGCCCTCAAGAAGTTTACATTCTACCCATAGTACAGTGCATGTCTGCACCGAGTGGGATGTTGGATTAGAAAGATTTTGAGGTTACTCCTTCTATAACTCCAAGGCATTTTGTTCAGCAATTCAAACCAAAGTAATGCCTCTGAACAATTGTAATTGAAGAGTCCATCTAAACACCCCCTTTATCATTCCCTTTATGAAATGTTCAGAGATAGAATAAATGAATAGCAAAGAAAACTTTAAGTTGTCACTAAGTTCTTGAAGCTGGGGTGTAATGCCACATTATTTTAAAGCTGCGGATGATATCTTATGAAAATAATAAGAAAAAAACCTAGCCACCTTTCTTTTGTCACACATATAATCTCATTAATCCTCAAGGCATGCAAGAGGGTTGGCATTCATCCATATTTTCATTGTATTGAAGGAGGACTAAGACTGACTGAAAGAGGAAAAATAAAGTTGATCTTCCAGCCACATCCTCCCAAGAACGGGTAGCCACAGTACAATCCCTCTGCATCTTCTACATGACAACACTGACGCTAGAACAAATAAATACTAACCTCCCAATGTGGAATATCCGCATCTTAGCTGGAACTTCATTAGCCTTTTTGGGAAATGTGATAGAATAAGGTATGATGTTAAAATGGGATTTCAGAATTCTAATACAAATACAAGCTAGGTCTCTGAGTGGCTGATAATAAGAGCATCATATATTCTGTGGAAAAGAGCCAGTGTGATTCAGGGTGTACAGTCAGGAAGACCTAGGTTCAAGTTTTCCTCCTTATCTTTAATAGCCATGTGACTATAAGCAAGTGACTTAGCTTTTCTCAATTAAAGTCCATTCTCTATTACTAGAAGTTATAGATTCTTTGGATTTACCATAAGTGATATTTACCATTGAAACAGGAGTTTCCCCATCTCTGAATTCACTGCTCCTTGACTGACACATTTATTTTCTGAATACGCAATGTGTATTAAACTATATGGTAGTTGCCACACCATTTTTTCTTAGCAGCCTTATTATTCTTATTTCTATTCATTGACATGAAAGCAGTCATAATGTGCTAAAGACTGCATTGTGAAGAGAATGTAAACCCTGATAGTAAAATCAAACAGGTCAGGGGACAGTACAGTGTAGTAGAAATGCGCAGGACTGGGAGCCAGAAAACCTGGCTTCTTGTCCCAGATGTGTTACTTAACTAACTGTGTGACTTTGTGCTTATCACTTGGTCTTTCCAGCTCTCAAATTAATTGATTGCTATTCCTGCCTTTAAGACAGTCACATCCTGCACTTTTCTATCCCTACTGACAGGATGTAGCTGATATTACTTGCAATCAGCACTTCTGTCTCTTCTCCCTTCAAGATTCTCCAAGCTCCTGACTCAGTATTACTACTTTATTTTAGTACAGATAGGGATTTGTACTTAAAGCTCAAAGCACTTGGCAGAGATCCTACTTATTCTTTAAACATACTCATAAAGGTAGCCTGTGATGTAGAGTCAACAGTGGTCAGCTGTGTCAAATGCTAGAGAGAGGTCAGGAAAGATGAAGATTGAGAAAAGTAAAATAGGATGGTCATAACATCAAAGGCCTTTAGTCAACCAAGTGAGTAAAAAAGAGCCAACAACTGCGACATTTTTGTCTCATCATCTCCATTTCCTATCATAGTGCTTGGCAGATAGTAGGTACTTAGCAAAGGCTAGCTGAAAAGACAAAATAAAAGAATAAAATGGAATGCTATATAATTACAGTAACTAAGATTATCCCCAAATAAGAGATTTTAATGTGCGTGCCTCCTCTATTTACAGAGGTGGGCCAGAGATTATGAGTCAGTAGCAATGCATATACTTCCATCTTTGATTGATGTTTTTATTCATTTTGCTGGACAATTTTGCCCATTTCTTTTCTTCTTTTAGCATTGGGCTTATAAACCTAGTGCATTTTTACATGCTACTGATTAGGCATGATTCTGAATTAATGAAGGGAATGCCAACAAAATGCTTGGGAGAGGGACAGAATTGGTGGGAAGACTTTTGAAGATAATAGACATTCTTTGCTCAAGAGAGACGTGGGTGATTCTATACATTCTTTAGTATCAAGGAAATGAGGAAAAAAGATGGAAAGTTATGGATATATAGGGGAAACCGGTGGCTCGATATGTCCCTGATTTTCAGCTTGCTCCTCAGAAGACTTTGAGGACTTTCCCTGTGGATGGTATCAGGGTCTCTTTCTTGTTTTGGGCTGAATTCTCATTTCACTCTCAGCAAAGTACTCATTTGTTGTTGTGTTTTTTGAGATTTATTTTGATCTGTAGATTTCCAATTTCTATTTGTTATCTGCTTCAATAAACGTGTATAATCACTATTTTATATTTGAGATTGTCTTTTGTAAGATTAGCATTGGGTAGGAAGGAGTCCAACTGGTGAATGTAAGTTAAGAGCTTCCAGTCAGACATGCAGCTTTTGTTTTGAACTGAAATTATGCCTCTACACCAGCAAGGGGGATAGATGGATGGATAGATGGATAGATAGATAGATGGATAGATAGATAGATAGATAGATGGATAGATAGATAGATAGATAGATAGATAGATAGATAGATAGATAGATGGATGGATAGATAGATAGATAGATAGATAGATAGATAGATAGATAGATAGATAGATAGATAGATAGATAGATAGATAGATAGACAGATAGACGGACGGACGGATGGACGGACAGATAGATAGATGGATAGATAGATAGATAGATAGATAGATAGATAGATAGATAGATAGATAGATAGATAGATGGATGGATAGATATAGACAGATAGAGAGATAAGTAGATAAACTTATCTCTATCTACCAAATTTAAGTATTCCTCTACTCCACTTAGGTAGATAGCATCTGAAACTGGAATTGAATGGGAACATACAGGATTAACATATTTGCCCTAGTTAACAGTGTCTTTGGCAGCCTCCACACAGGCTATGGAAATAGCTTTTTCCTCCTCTGTCTTACTGAAGTCAACAATGAAGGATATCCAGGGGCAAATTTTGGCATTTCCAAAGGGGAAAAAAAGACGTATTAATGAAAACAACTGTTATAGCTCAAGCTGCTTGACATTTTTACAGGTATAATGGGTCAAATGGAGTTGAAAGCTTGATGAGATTTATATACCTTAATGTGTTTCTTGTGAGAGCAAGCAATACAACATATACTGCGAATTCAAATAAATGTGCATTTCCTAAATTATTAAAATCTTCTATGACTAATTAAGGAGCATATTGATAGAGTTCCCATCCCCCTTTATCTCCCCTGTGAAAGGGATGTTGAGCACAGGGAAAGATCATTTCACTAAACTAAACTTGATAAATAAAATTATAGTTGTCAGTAAAATAACACATAACTGACAATCAATGATGTCATTGTGGCATCCAAATCCATTGCTAACTTTTCCCCTTGAAGGATTCGTGACTGGTTAGTTAACTGAGTGCCTTAGAGTAGGAGGCTGAGGACAGATTCAAAGCTTCAGATTTCCAAATAAGTCATCTAGGGTTGCTTTGTTCTGGTCACATAAGAACACTAATGAACCAGACCAATGTCTTATTGTTGTTAAATTCTTACTGGATTATAAGTAGCTAAGGTGTGGATAAATCAGAGTAATAAATCCTTCACCATTACTCAACATGATATGTTGTATTGATGGTGGGCAATAGCACAATCTTTATCTACTAGGGCCAGCTACGTAATTTAATGTGGCCGATATAGATTTTTCTTACAGTTTTTATGCACAAAAAACATCTAAATACAACATAAAATATATGGATAATAAAAGAAAAAACATTCATTAAGTTAATAGTGAGGGACTATAATTGCTAGTAAAAATGAAATCAGTTAGATTAAATGGTACAATGTAGTCATACAGGAAATTAATTCCAACTGCGATAACCGTTATTATCAGAAATCCATCACTAGACCAGAGGAATGGAGAAAAAGTTACAAAACATCTCGTTGCTTATTATTATACTATGGTCTTCTCCATTATCACCTTCATTACCCTATTCCATTCTTAATGTGTTTCATCTCCCCATGTGGAAGAACCTTATTCCCATTTCTAGGAACTGAATATACAAAGCAAAAGAATTATCTGACTTTATTATAGCAATTAGCTTTGCACTAAGCTCCTACTTCTTGTCTCCCTATGGTACCATAAAGTGGAGGGAGGGCAGTTGTTCAGTGGGGTAGTAAGGCAGCAGCTCTTACTAAGAGATAAAATGAGTACACAGCTCTCTAAAACCTTTCCCTCTAAAGTTATCTTTCCTCTACATTAGACGTTTGTACCTACTGATATGTCAGATATCTCCCTCATTAAAATTTAAGTTCCTTGAGGACAGGACTGTTTTTGCTTTTCTGTGTCTCCCCAGTGCTTAGCAGAGTGACAGCTGTCACTAAATGGTTGTTGATTGCTTGAATGATTTTTTTTTGAAAATGCCTATTTGTATTTGAATAAAACTGGCGGAAACCCTGGCCTCCAGCCTGGTGTTAAGACTGATTCTCCCACTCCCCCTCATATATTGTGGTAATACAGCTCTAGACCTAGATAGGAGAGAGAGAAAAAAAAGAGCTCAGGAAGACCTTTTTGTGGCAAAGCAGAGGAATCTGATGAGTATTTATATTCTCCTGTATCATATGTGATCCCGGGGAAAGGAGCGTGATATAGTGAGAAATGGAATACAACTGAATCAGAGATCTTGGGTTCAAATGCTGATTCCCTCACTTCTACCCATATGATATTAAGCAATTTGCTTCACCTGTCAAATCTCAGCTATAAATTGAAAGACTGGGATCAAATTATCTCAAAGGTCCCTTCCAGCTCTAAGATCTATGAAGTCTTGAGGATTCTATGTCTATAACATTACATTAGCCCCATTCTCTCCATTCATATAGCCACCACACTAGTTCAATCCTCATGAACTCTTGTTTAGCCTACTATAATGGCTCACTAATTGGTCTCCTTGATTTCTCTCTTATCCCTCTCTGATTTATCCTTGGTAGAGCTGCCAAAATAATCTTCCTAAAGCAAAGGTCTGTCAATCTCCATCACAAAGTCAAAAACACTCATTGGCTCCTCATTACATCTAGGGTAAAATACAAATTCCTTCGTTTCATGCTTATTGGCCTTCAACAACTTTGTTCCCACCTGCCTTGCCAGCATAACTCTATCGTCTCTTGGAGAAAAAGTGAAGCAAGGAGATTAATTAAGGGCAGCTGTCTTCTCTCTGGATCAGAACCATAGGAAGAGAAAGTTGTTTTTTAAAGGGAACAGGTATCATCTCATCTAACTTGGTACAAAAGGATCAGCATTCACATTACCCTTTATCAGCTACTTTGTTAACCAGAGCAACTGCCATTTTGCTAACAGTAATTTATTTCAGTCTTCAAAGGGGGAAGGAAAGCAAGGAAGCTAAAATCTCACTGTATGTATTTGGTTCCTCAAAATTTCACCTGACCTGAAGATGGAGGGAAGCCAACCTTCTACACCTGGGAGAGCTTCCTCCTCTTCCCAGCATTTCTCACCTAGGAGATTCCAAGAACAATTCCATAATCTTTCATTTAGTTCATGACTTTACTGGCCAATTGAATCCTGAGAAAATATCTGAATTTCTATGGTTACCCTAATATGTGCCAGATTATAGAACAGGGTTAGACACAGAATGTACAATTTCTTCTTTCCTTATTAAGAGCAGAGGAAGGACTAATATGAAAGCTGTCTTTACGTACTTAAGGGTCTGTCAATCAGAAGTGGGAGCTGATATGTTTGGCCCCCAAAATCAGAATCAGGAACAATGGCTCTAATAGGCAAATAAATGAATTTGGGCTTGACAGAAGGAGGGAAAACAACAACTACACTTCCTAACAATTAAGGTTATCCAAAAGTGGAAAGGCCTGCTATGGAAGGTTGTGGGCTTTGTCTCATTTGAGGTCTTTAATCAATGGCTAAATGACCACCTAGGTAAGCTGGAGGTAGAATTTTTTTGTGAGGAATGGGTTGTATTAGATGACCACTGCTTCCTTACCAATAGTGAAATTTTCTGAACTTTGCCTCTCCTAAATTTCTTCATATCCAAATTGTATATTTACTATATGTATTTATATAAGTGTGCCCTACCCCAAACCAGGAGACCTACTTCTAGCCTAGCTCCTGCCAAAACCATTTAGAGAAGAAATCATTGTGGATCAGAGATTCATGTTTCTCTTTAATGACTACTGAGCAGGTGTGACCAACAGTATGGGTGTGACAGCACCTCTCAGACCACTGATCAACTTCCAGCCCTGCCCCCACAGTTATCATTCAGGAAAGGGGCTCATGAAAAGAAGGCACTATCCTTCTCCACCAACTATTACACATAGGGCAGGCAGACCAGCCTACTTGAGGCTACAAGGCACCTTGAAGAAACACAACAAGCAGCATGTGCTAAGGCAAGTTAAGCTACCATGACCATCATTTCCCTTAGATCTTGATGGAGACATCCCAGGACCAACAGGCAGAGGAAAGGAGGAAGAATACTGCAATCATGGGGGTCAGCCTGTATGAAGTCATAGAGGATGAAGGAAAGAATGGATTATATTTATGCACATACAAATAGATCTGTAATTTCATTGCCTTCAGTTTTCCCTCTAATAATTCAGTAAGAATATTTTTACAGTTGTATCCTGATTATTAGAAAAAAAAGTAAAAAGCACCCTTTTTAATGAGAAGTATGAGAGGAGAACTATTTAGTTTAATGCCATGTTATAGAATCTATTTTTAATATCAGCATCGTTCAATGTTGTATGGCATCATGCAATGAAACACTAAATCCCCCGAAGAACTGAAATTCAGAAGAACTGAAATGCCCTTCTAATTTTAGCTGCATGATTTTGTTTATGCAAAAACTTTTCTATTTTATGTAATGATAATTATCTATTTTTATCTTCTGCAGTCCTCTCTACCTCCCTTTTTTGTTCCTTAAGTCTTGTCCTTTCCATAGAACTGAAAAGAAATTTCTTCTTTGTTTCCATAATTTGTCGTAGTATAACATCTTTTAAAAAAAATCTGAGTCATATATTCTTTTGGAGCTAATCTTGGTATATGGTTTGAGATGTTGCTCTATATCTAATTTCTCCCAGACTGATTTCTATTTTTTTAGAAAAAAACATGTCAAATAGTATAATGTTAATGGGATATGAAGATCTTTATTCATTAATGGGCCTCACATGGAACCCATTAAGAAAAGCTTTCTTAGGGGAGGCTTGCTTGTAGGAAGGCTTTCACACAGTTGGGTAATAAGCTAATTAGGCACTGAATAACAAGGGTTGTGATGCCTTCTGGCTCTGAGCCTATTAGCCAAAAGTCTGAGTTGGTATTTTGCTTTGAGGGTTGACTTATGAGAAGGATCTTTTGATTCCCTGGTCAAGACTCTTAGTAGCCATATGTTCAGAGCTCCCCAACTGCTCAAATATAAAGGCTCTCTTGATCTAGGGGTATATGTAAAGTGTATACCAATATTGCTTTGGTTCATGAGTTCAGAGTCTTGTCTGTTGGTCTTCGTGCCCATTTCTCTGCTTGTATTTTCTCTGTATTTTCTTTGATTATATTTTCTCTGACATTCAGGGTGCTGACTTTTTTCCCTGAACTAGTGAACATAATTAAAGAAAATTGTTGACCCCTTTAAAGTCGCTTTCCTTTAAAAGCAGATTAAAGAACCTGTGCTAGCAGACCATCCTGGGTATGCTAGGATCTTTGCTGCTACAAATAGCTAGTCCTTACACAATGCCTGATACATAGTAAAGGTTTAATAAATGTAAATTGGCTAGCTAGAACCTAAGAGAGTTTATTGAATACTAGTTTCATTTGCTTCAATATGTCATATACCTTACCCATTCTATTGATCAACCACCCTGTTTTTTAACTAGAACCAAATCATATTGACAATTACTAATTTGTAGAACAGTTTTAGATTTGGTACTGTTACTCCCTTTTACTTCTCATTTTTTCTCATTACTTCCCTTGAAATTCTTTATCTTTTGTTCTTCCAGATAAATCTTTCTTATTTTATTATAGATCCATAAAGTAATCCTTAGGTAATATTGGTATTAGTCCTTCTAATTTTTTATCCCTCGAACTTTTGGCATTCCCATGTCTATATATTACCTCTTATGTCACCCAGAGCCCTGAAATTAGACCATAGAAACCAACCCAAGAAAACATCTGCTCTTTTTATTCTACATAGGAAAGAGAAAAATACAAAGAAATTTGATAAGAAATTTGTATGTGAAAGTAACACATATAAGAAGAAGATCTATATATATGGCTCCTCAAATTGGATCTAAGAACCACTTTTGTGGTGTTTTATTTATTACTCAAGAATACTAGTTCATGTTATAATGTAATTTTAGGGTTTAAAAAACCCTTGTGATTATATGAGGTAGATAGATCATTTCCGTTTTACAGATAAACAGAAACTCAGAGAAATTAAGGGACTTTTTGTTAAGATCAGACAGCTAGCATATGGTGGAATTGGGTTGTGAACTCAGTTCTTTAAGTTCCAAAGGTAAGGCTTTTTTGCATATACAACAAAAGGAGCAATAAATTGGACCCACTTTATGACAACAAAGAAATATTGAATGAATGGCTAAATCCACTTTCTGCAGGAAAAAGGGAGTTTATGGTAACTATTCAAAACTAGTTCATCGCCACCTGAAAATACAGAAAGTTTATTGTTTAGTTGCTTAAATTTATTAATCGATGTGGAATATACAAAGAAAGAATATTTTTAAAATGCTATGCAAGGTATCACTGCAAATTGCAAACCACTAACACCTACCAAATATCTAGCAATATATGACTGTGTAGACAGAATTATACCGAAAAGCTTGTTATCTATCATAAACTAACAAATTATAAGTTCCATGCTACAAATATAGAATTCACTATATCCTTGAGATTTCAAAATACAAACCATATTAGAACTAAAGGGTTTTCATAGCTAAAACTACTGCTCCAGACTGAGCGAACATAGAAATCCATAAAAATTTAAGAACCACATTTTAATAGGTATCACACCTAACACTCATCATCTTGAAGCCATGTCAAATAAGAAAATTTCAAAATACAGAAAACAAATGAAAAAAGTCAGAACCATGTAGGAATAGGATGGAACACATATCATCTTCATCATCATCATGTCTCTTACCTGAGATCTCCCAAAGATGTTTTTAAGTGAACCTACTAAAAATGAGCTTATATGCTAATACATTTTCAAACTAGACTTTTGAGTTCATCAGTGTGTGATGCTCACTATAAGAAGCATCCTCTTCCAGCAGAGATCAACACTTTCTTGCAATTTTAGCTTTTGAGTCTGTGTTTTCATTTTGTTTTGTTACTTCCCACCCCCCACCCCCACAAAAAGCCAATTGTTAAACACTTACCAGCCCACTCTTGGTAATCATGCATCACAGGCTGCTTTGAGTGTTAGTGTCCTCAACCTGGGAAGTGATTCTATCATTGTATATTGTCAAATAACGGTTGGAGTGTTGCATTCATTCTGGGTACCATATTTTAGGAAGCAAATGCCAGTTCAAATGAGGGCAATGAGGGTGCTGAAGGGACCATGAAATTATGCTGTTTTATGACAAGTTAAAGAAATCAAAAATGTTTAGCCTCCTTAATGTATCAGTTCCTTCTTCACCACCCTAAGAAATGTCCCTTTCAAGATTTCAATTTTTAATACATCAACAAGGATTTTTTAAGGGCTTCTGTGTTCCACCACTGTTTTAGTCACTAGGCCTATAAAGACAAGGAAAGGAACAAAGTTCACTCTAAACGACTTTGTAGTCTATCAGGGGAGATAATAGCTACATGAATTAACACATAGAGAGAATAAAAGTAAAATAAATTCAACGTAGTCAAACACAAGGTAATTTGGAATGGAAGGGATACCTACAAAAGGTGGTACTTTGGCTAGATTCTGAGGATGCTGAAAAGATTCCATTAGACTGATCCATTTTGTTCTTCAAACAACATCCTAACCAGAGTTCACCATGCAAGCTTCATAAATATCTACAGAGGCAGCTGGGTGGCACAGTGGATAGAGCACAGGGCCTGAGTTCAAATCCTATTTCAGACACTTAATACCTGTGTGACCCCAGACGAATGTCTTATCCTATGTTTGCCTCAGTTTCCTCATCTGTAAAATGAGGATAGCAGTAGCGCCTAATCCCCTCCTCTCTGGGGTTCCTGTGATTATCAAATGAGAAACGATTTGTAAAGATCTTTACAAACCTTAAAGTGCTATATAAATGCTAAGGAAAAACAAAAACACACACACGAAAAAACTTCCTTTCAACCTTGATGCCACTATAGTCACTGCTACTTCCAAGCCTTGATACATAATTAGCTGTTCATTTTTAATAACAACATATATAGTTTAGGTTCTCACTATCTCTACCTGAACAACTACAGTTATCTTCTGATTCATTTTCCCTTCTCTAGTCTCCCATTCTCACCCTCACTTTTTAACCATCCTACCCATAATTGTCAAATTAATTTTAGTAAGGTCATCCTTGGTCATCTTAACTCATCTACTCAAAACTATTAGTGGGTAACCTTTGCTGACCAAATAACCCCCAACTTCCTTGTTTAGCATTCAAAACCTCCATAATTTAGGCCTAGGCTTATCTCACACAATCTCATTTGACACACCAGCTAAAATGCTCTGTTTTCCATTTCAAGAATTGCCTGTGCTTTTATACCTCATGATGTAGTCATCCCCTCTGTGTGGAATCTGATACTCTTCTTTCAGTTCTACCCATCTCAAGAGGCAACATGATACAGTGAGAAGGAACACATTATTTGCAATCAAATGACATAGGCTGAATCCCTGCTTGAGGCTTACTACTGCTGTGATATTAGGCAGCCATAACCTCAGCTCAGGTTCTTCTGAAAAATAAGAGATTTAAAGGAGATGATCTCTAAATCCCTCCTTGTTATTGTTCACTTGTTTCAGTTGTGTCTGACTCTTCAGGACCCCATTCGGGGTCTTCTTGGCAGAGATATTGGAGTGGCTCGCCATCTCCTCCAGCTCATTTTGCAGATGAGGAAACTGAGGCAAATAGGGTCAAGTGACCTGCCCAGGGTCATATGGATGGTAAGTATTTGAGGCCAGATTTGAAATTAGAAAGATAAGTTTTACTGGTTCCAGGCCTGGCACTATATCCACTGCATCACCTTACTCTAAATATATTGTGGAACTGTGACATACCACTTCCTCCTGAAGTCTTTCCTGCTCAAAAGTAGATTTCACTGCCCTGAACTCCCTTGGCCGTATGTTCTACTCCTCTTATTAGGAAAGCTCATTATACACTCAATAACTCCAATTACAGTAGAACCTTGGTTTAAGAGTAACCTAGTTTACGTATGCTTTGCTGGATAAGGAAAAATTTTTCGCAAAATAGGTCTTGTAGGACAGACAAAAATTTGCTGTATGAACATCATCATGTTTGGACTTGAAAAAAAATCAGTGAGTCAAAACATGAAAGTGATTATAAAAATGAAAAATAGGTAAAGGCAGTAGTGTTAGTCTTAATTTTAGTGAAATTAGCATAAGAGAAAATACTCCTGATATTGATATCCTTGATGTTCTCATGGAAGGAGGTTCTCCTTCCAAGCAATAACCCTGGCCTGGACCAGGGGAAATGGTGTGGAGAGCACAACGTCTGGCGGGGAGGGTTGCACTCATTCACTCTGAATGCATTTATTCCTGATTCAAAATACCAAGTTAGCTTAGATCCGTGGACAGGAAGGGGACCCACTTGAACATGCTGCTGCTGCTTTGAAGAGGACTCCCCCTCCTCCATTTTTGGGCCCCTCCCCCTTGCTCACAGGCCTGGGCCTGTACCCTCCCACATGACCTGGTCTTCCAGGTCTTCCACACTGGACGCCCAGATCAACTTGGTGCTCTGAGGTGTCATGGACAAGTAAAGAGAACATACAGGGAGTGCGGGGGACTTGGGGTTTTTTCTTCCTTTTGTAACTTTGAAGACCAAAAATGTATGCTTGGAGCCAGGCCACTCCCACTGGTTTGAATATACAAAGATTCCAGATAAATATGTGTCATTGGCAGCCTCAAAAAAAAATTATACTTATCATTGCTATTGGATTTCAGGTGCATTAGGGACAAAAATTTACTTAAAATTATAAATAATTATTTTTATATGAATAGTTTGGGGAAGTGGTACTGATCATCCAACTTTACATTATTTCCCATGGGAAAATTCACTTTGCAATATGAACAAATCGCATGACAAACAGAATCTCAGATTGAATTAAATTTGTAAACTGAGGTTCTACTGTACATTGTAAACTTGTTATCAGATACTGTGCACATTTATCTTTGTATCACCCACAGCACCAGGCACAGGCTGTAGCTGCTGCCCAATAATTGTCTATTGAATGAATGAATAAATGAATGAATAAAATTGATGAACAGCTTCAATCTCTGGCCCTTCTTTTCTGACTCCTTTCTTCCCCCAAAATGTCTGTAAATTAGCCCCTGCTAAGGAATTGCAGAATCTAAGAAGTTAACAATGAAAAAGAACAATTAGGTCATTACTCCCTGGTTTTACCAATGCACAATTGGTCCCTAAAGGACACTTTCTAGTTCCTTACTTGAAACATTTAGAACTAGACTGCACAAGGAAACTTCCTCCACTCCCTCCTGAGGCTGTTACACATGAATAGAACTCACAGCAAGGAAGCTTTGGTAATGTTGAGCTTACATTTCCTACCCAAAGTCTCTTATTTCAGGTGACATTGTTATAATGAAATTCACATATCTTACACACTGTTCTAATTTAGCATAAGTTTTAAATTTTTAAAATTTGAATTTATTTGTCAAATGGAAGTGCCTTGGGACATCTCTATTAATATAGGAAAAGAAATAGGATTCACCTTTCCCTTTATTACAGTGGCAAGACAAAACACAATGAATGGGAGAGAGGCCTGGCCCTTAGACAAAATTTTGAAGTAGAATGAGATTATCTTTGGTGTTTTGTTCTCTTTCAATGCCTTTTTTCCACTTCCTAGAACTCTTTGCTCTAAACTCCATTTGCCCTGTCTCCGTTACACACTCTGACCTTATCGCATGGCAAACCAGTTGCCCATGGCCACAGTAATTTATTTCCCAATTTGTTAAACTAACTTGCCTTGAAGCATTGGTCAATTAATATGTAAAGTATAGTAGATATTTCATAAATGTTTTTGAATTAAATTTAATTGAGTTTCTTATGTTGAAATGAATTCTTTTCATCAAAAGTTTCATTTTAGTACAGGGCCCTAGTACACTGAAAAATATCTTAAGAAACAAAGAAAGCTATCAATAAACAATAGACAGTTGAGGCAGTCCTCCTTCATACAAGGCCCTATGATAGATACCTTAGAAAATAAATAAAATTCCTGATTATCGGCCTATACCGTCCAGGACTTTGTGGTCTAATTGGAGAAAGAGATATTGATGCATAAAAATCAAAACCACCAATTCAAGGCAATCCCTGACCAATTGGAGCTAGGTGGCACAGTAGAAATTGATTATTGAAAGAAAAAAAAGAATGAAGGACAAAACTCAACCAACCAAAAAAAAAAGAAATTGAATACTGGATTTAAAATCAAGAAAACCTGTTCGAATTTTACTTGTGTGACCCAGGAAAGTCATTTGACCTCTCTCAGCCTCTCCTCATCTGTAAAATGGCTATTATAATAATAGGGCTTTCATCAAAGAGTTATTGTAAAGATCAAGTGACATAAGTGAAGTACTTTGTAAACCTATGGATCCTATATAAATAATAATAATTAATGATAGCTAACACGTGTATAATGCTAAGTGCCAAGTACTGTGCTGAGCGCCTTACAGTTAGTTTCATTTCGTCCTCATATCCCATCTTGCAGTTGAAAAAAATGAGGCAGAGTTAAGTGACTTGACCGGGGTCACATAGCTACTAAGTGTCTAAAGCCAGATTTGGATTCAGGTCTTCCTGGCTCTAGGCCCAGCATTCTATCCATTGCAGTACCTAACTGTCCAATAATGTTAACGCTATTAATAATTAATAATTGCATATATTATTTATTTTATATAACAATATACAATCACATATAATATTAGTTATAATTAATATTAATAATAATGTTGATGACATTAATATAAATACCAAAAGGGCACTATGGACAGTAGGTAAGAGAAAAGTTCAAGGGAGAATAGTCTGGGAGAATAGTCAATCAGCCAATTTGTTGTGGTTGTTCAGTCATTTCAGCCATGACTGACTCTTCGTGACCTGATTAGGAGTTTTCTTGGGAAAGGTACTGGAGTAGTTTGCCATTTTCTTCTCCATCTCATTTTATAGATGAGGAACTGAGGCAAACAGTGTTAAATGACTTGCCCAGGGTCACACAGCTATTAAGTGTCTAAGGCCAGATTTGAACTCATGAAGATGAGTCTTTCTGATTCCAAACCCAGTGCTCTATTCACTAGACAACCCAGTTATCCATAGCCAATTTACTAAAATTTATTAAGTACCTATGTGCCAGAACTGTTTTAGGCATTGGGGATGCAGAGTCAAAGAAAGAAAGAAATAATGCCCCCTCTTAAAAGAGCTTACTTTCTGGAAAGATGAATATATATAAATAAATAAAGAATAAATTAAAATCAATACAAGATAATTATGGAGGGAGGTCACTAGCTCTTTGAAAGACAAAAAAGATTTCCTACATATGGTATCATCTGAGCTGCATATTGAAAGAAATGAGATTCTATAAGAAGAGAATCCATTCCAGAAAAAATACAGTCGTGCAAAGAAAGGCAGCTTAACATCCCACCATATGGTAAGAAGAGATGGAAGACCAGTTTAATGCTAAGTTGTGAAGGGCTTGAAAAAAATGACGAGTTTATATTTTTTTTGTAGAGATAATAGGGAGCCATTGGAGTTGACTGAATGGTGGTAGGGAGCATCAGGTCAGACATATGCTTAAGGAAAATCACTTTTGGATTTGAGTGGATACATTCTAGTAGAGAAAGATTTGAGGCAGAGAGATCAGTTAGAAAGATATTCCCATAGTACAGGGAGAGGTGATAATGGTATAAAGTTAAACCTATATGAGTAAACAGAAGGGGCCAGATATGAGTAGTATTGTAGAGGTGGAAACAGCAAGATAGGAAAACTGATTGGATATCTAGGGTAAGTGAGAGTAAGGAATCGGGGATAACACTGAGGTTATAAACCTAGGTGATGGGACTGAAATTTCCCCGACATTCACATTCCCCAACACATTCTTGTAATACAAGTAGTAGTCGTAGGAGTAGCGAGGGGGGGAAAAATGAAGAGCACCTACTGTGCCAACTGTGTCACATAGTTTGATAAATTGGCTCCAGAACTGAATAGGAAGAATAAAGTCAGTAGTATTTCATTTGGGAAATTGCTTAGGGCTTTCAATAAACTTTAGCTTTTACCTGACACGAAACCTATCTTTTAACACCAATATTGTCCCAACAGTTCTATGTGCCTATAAATCACAGAACATTACGATCTTTGAAGAATAGAGATTACGTATAACATGAATGACAATATACATATGTATGGTAGGCATAAGTAAGCTGAAATATATTGCTAGAAATAATGTACATGAGAAATTATGAAAAGGGTATATCAACAAGTTGAAGTATGTGAAATGCTAATGCAGGTTAAGTCCCTACCTTTTTGCTTCCAGGGGACTGCTTCTAAATATGAGGAAACACAGAGACCCTAAGAAGAGATTCAGGGGCCAAGTTACACAGGGTCCTAAAAAAATACCTGAACCTTCAAATGGTCCCTATGGTAACCATGCAACACAATATCTCCATCTCTTCTCCTCAAAGTCAATTTAAAGTCTCCTCCAAGTTCCCTCTTAGATCAAAAAGTCATTTCCCTGTGAATGAAAAAAAAATGACTTAAATTTTGTGCTGAGGATGAAGTGTCAAGCAAAAAAAAATAAAATGTTGACTCATGTCATTTGGACTCTAGCCTCAGGCATAACACACTTGAGTAAAATATTAGAGGGACATATACCAAAACTATCTCTAGATTATGATCGATACAAGGAACATTAATATCTGATTCATTTTATTTCCCTTTTAATGAGTCCTTGATTCCTGCAAAAGTGCTCAGATTAATAAGACACCATATGTAGGATGAATTTTATTTAACCCAACAATAAATTTATTTTCAACCTATCTGACTCTCTCAATATGACAAACTTTCCTTTCCTTTTCAGAAAGCTAAACACAATCCTTGTAGTGGGTTCTGTACAATTCACTTGGCTCATATTACCAACAAATGTGAATTTGCACAGTTTGGTTTGCAAAGCACTTGGTAACGTACTCAGTAACAGAAGTTCAGCACCTCCTTTGCATGTAGTGGAATATTCTTACTTTCATACAAACCCTATTGAATTCAAAATTTCCTTCCCTCTTCCCCATTTAATATTTAGTCCCCAAGTGATTCAGTGACTCAACTGCTTTTTTCTATAAAAGGAGTTTGAGTTATATGATTTTAGAAGCATTTTCTAGTGATTTAAATTCTTTCCTAGGCTTCTCCCTAGTGTAGAATTGACCAAAACTGACCATTCCCTTCTCTAAATCATCGCTCTAGAGAGTTTATGACAGGTGCTTTGTGGGCAGCTAAATGGTACAGTGGATAGAGCATGGAACATGAAGTCAGGAAGACCCGAATTCAAATTTGTCCTCAGACAGACATTTATCTGCTATGTGACTGCAGACAAGTCACTTAATCACTGTTTGCCTCAGTTTCCTCATTTGTATAATAGGAATAATAATAGCATCTACCTCTCAGGGTTGTTATGAAGATCAAATGAAATGTTTGTAAAGCACTTAACACAGTTCCTGGCACGTAGAAGGTGCTATATACACATCATCATTATTATTAGCTACTACTTCAGCTTCAACCTGTTTCTGACATATACTGGGGTCACATATTCAGTATTTGTCAGAAGCAGGACTTAACTATAGGTTTACCCGGCTCTGCGATCAGCTCATTATCCCTTGTGCCAAAGTGCTTCTTCATTCACCATTGATATGTGTGTGTGTGTACTTTTGTATACCTATAAACACATAAAACACACATACACAAATATCACATCCACACATAATATTATATGTGGGTATGCTAATTTATGTGTGTAAATTACTTACATATGTATAACTATATAAGTACATATTATTATAATGATGACATTTAGGTTAACTAACCCCAAATCAACACATTAGCCAAGTAGCATATGATTCATTGAATGTAACTGTACAGATTCGGAGCTACAAGGGATCTTAGAAGACATCTGGGTCACCACCACCACCATAACCCTCCTTTTTCCAGCTTCAACATTTTAATTATATTCATTATTGAAAATAAATAAAAACAAAGATAAATGGAACGTCTTGGCCCTCTCTTTTCTTATCTCCTCTCAATTAAAAATGTTTACCTACATCACCATTATTCTCTTAGATTTATGGTTGGACTTAACATATCCAAGACCCAGTATAAATCTGTCTTGTAGTCTTTGCCTTCTTTCTTTAATGATATGCTTTTTTTGGCCACTATAGTCTCTATCCCTCCAGTCATAGCTCCATTTTCCCTGAATGCAGACAGCATCCTTACCCTTCCTGTTCTGTGTCACTTTGTGAGACTGATGCTTGTTCAATTTCTTTCACTGAGTTCTGTAGGTTGAAGGAAGATTCACCACGTTGGCAGTAGTGTTGTTAGCACAAAGAGATGGTCATTGCTCTTCTTGTAATGATGAGGAAACTGGGACATAGAAGGGGGAATTGGCTTGCTGGAGCCCACAGAGTTGCTCTAGCATATGGTATAGATGTCTTCTGACTCCAACTCTCCTGACTCCAAGTCTAGTTTGCTTTCTACCGTACCAAACTTGGTTTCAGTTAAATTCAATAAGCATTAATTAAGTGCCTGCTATGTACTAGGGAGTATAAAAAATTGTTTACAAACACAGGTAAACATGAAGCAATCCCTTCACTCAAGAATCTTAGACTTAGTGAGGTTCTTCTTAAGGGAGATCTACGGCCTCTCAAGAGACTACCCTAGGAGTACAAGCAGGAAAAATCAAGTGAATGAAAAATGCCTGTCGTTCAGGCTATGAAGTGCAATTAGATTGGCAGACACTTTTAATTTCATCAATACACTTACCTTGGACTGACAGCGCAAGACGAACAATGAATCAGTCCCACAATGAGATTTTCTAAACATACAATTAAACAACTATGTATGAGGATGCCAGAAAGGCAGGGGAACTTTCGCGAGTGACTTAACTCAGCACTCAACAAAGCAGGGAGCATTTGGCCTCATTTAAATTAGTTAAAAATAACCAGCAGCTAAAATTTTCAGCACAGCAAAATCAGGCAGGGCATGGTTTATTCCTTGATCTTTGAATGCTTGCTTCATTGAGTCTGATAATGACGCATGACGTGAAGGATGTGGCATGTACTCTAATCTCACATTACCTGGGTTTCACTTAGTCATCAGTGTGATTTATCTTAGAGTAACTTAGAGCTGAAATAGAAAAAAACTCATCTTGAGTTCTGCTAGCTTACACAGCGGGAGACTTTTGAAAATTTTATCTCTCTTGAGAAAACTGCTGTCTAATAGGATCAGACAGGACCCTATCTAGGAATCTATGCTTTGGGGTAAGCATTGCAAACCATACCCAGTCACGAAGAATGAAAGCCAACACCAATTGGTAAGATTACCTCATAGTAAAGGAAATAGGGCCTCAGGATACCAAGAAGCTGCTGAGAGAGAAATCCCCCCCCCTCCAAAATACCCCAGAAATCAGTGATTTAGTACCCAGCAATTTATAGTAATATGCTTAAAATTAGGTCCTAAGGTCAGTTCTTTTTTTCACATTTGGCAACCAAGAAACTTGATTATTGGAGGAAGGCTATAATGGAGGTGAAGCTTCTAGATAACAGAAAGATATCTTCAAAAAATAGGTTGAAAGGATCTTGAAGGCAACACTTTCTGACTACCAAAACATAAAGTTAAAGAATTGGAAGGGACCTTAAAGAACAAGTCCAGTGCTGAGTGAAAGTAAAGGTTTTTAAAAGTGAAAAGAGAGCTATAAGAAGGGAACAGTTGGTTACAAAGATAGTATAAGGGAATATAAATTAGAGTTCTGGCCTAGGGCTTAAATTAGGGACTCAACAGCAGTGATTAAAACACTGTGTATGTTCCTAAGAAATAAAAGACAGATACGAAAGGAAAAAAAAAAGAGCAAATTTTATCCTTCCTCTAGAAATTTGTATGGATTTCTATCTGAATGGAATTTCATCTATATGAAATTTTAAATGTGCCAGCTATTGTTACTCTAAGAAACTGAAAAAATTCATATGGCTCAATTTTAGTTTTTATAGCACTTAACTTCATTATCTGTTCTATTTTGCTTACAAAATTACTTTCAGTTTCTAGCTTTGTAAAATGATGGATTTAGTGGCTAGTAAGAGTGTGGTATGCTGCCATCCACTGCCTCCCTTACTGTCCTACTTTTAATGCTCTAGGGCCTGAAAACTAACTAGACCCACGTAGATACTGATGAGCCGCTTTCTCCCTACACTATGGGAAAATCTGTGTCTTTAGTATCATCCTTGTCTCCCACCATTAGTGGCATAATAAGTTCAACTACGTTTCAAGTCTCCAAATCACTGTGAGGTTTTACAGTACTAGATCTCTTCATTTTCTCTCAGGACATTGTGTACACAGCTTTAGAAGGAATGTATTTCTGAAATCATTATGCAGTGAATATGGACAGACACTGGATAAGGGCAATGAAGCAACAGACATACAGGGATATATGAGGATCATCTCAGATTCTATCCTTTGTAAAGTTCTTCATACGCTTTGGTGCCCAATAGCTGTGAAATAGGCTAACAATAACTAAAAAGACATCAGAGTGGAAAGAAAGGGTATAGAAGAAACAACAGTACGTGGCATCATTCAAAACAGAGAAAATAGCACCAAGATTTCAAGGTTCATGAAACTTCAACTCCTGATTCCTCACATAAAAAAAATATTGGATTTATGGCCTCTTTATCTGAAGTTCTTACAGGTTAGTACATTTTATTTGAAGGTTAACCCTGCTGTGCTAAGCGATAGAGATTCTCTTTAATATACATCAATTAAGGCAGTTGGCCTTAGAGGGAGAAGAGTTTAATATCTGACATTTTTGCCTGTAAGAGTTTGTGTATAAAATAAAACTCTTCAGAGTTTTTCAAATAAGTTTGCTTCTATGTCCACTTCTAGATAAGCTAGTTCTGACCGACTGACTAATAAAAGACTCTAATGACCACCTACCAGAGATGTGAAATTCTTTTTTGGTGGATTCAATTCAATATTAAACTTTTCTTAAACACATCATAGGTGAGGCACTGTGCCATGTCATCAACATAAAACATTGGAAAATTGCACAAACTCTACCTTACCAGTAGGCAGATTAGACATGTTTATATATAACTATAATACAAGTTAAAACATAAAGTAACGATGATGATTTGGAGAAATACAGTTCCTAAGAAGGTCAAACAAAGAGTCATGAAAGACTGAGATGGGTGGGATCACTTCTAGCTGGTACTATCAGAGAAGATTAATGGAGGGTTTGAGTTAGGCCTTAAAAGAAGGCAAGAATTTTTTCAAGCACAAAGAATGTGAGAGAAAATTCTACCTAAATTAATTTATTTATTCAGTGCCATACCAATGAAACTACTAAAAACTCATTTTGTAGAACTAGAATAAATAATAACAAAATTCGTCTGGAAGAAAAAAAGGTCCAGAATATCAAGGGAATTAATGAAAAGAAATGCTAAGGATAGCGCTCTAGCCATATCAGATCTTAAATTGTATTATAAAGCAACAATCCTGAAAACTACTTGGTACTGGCTTAGAAATAGAGTGGTGGATCAGTGGAATAGGTTAGGTACACAAGACACAGTAGACAATGATTACAGTAATTTGTTATTTGATAAATCCAAAGACCCCAGCTTCTGGGATAAGAACTCTCTATTTGACAAAAAGTGCTTATAAAACTGGAAAATAGTATGGCAGAAATTGGGCATAGACCAATGTCTTACACTGTACAACAAAATAAAGTCAAAACGGGTACATGATTTAGATAAGAAGGCTGATACTATAAGCCAACTGGAAAAGCAAGGAATAGTTTACCTGTCAGATTTATGGAGGCTGGAAAAATGTATGTCCAAACAAGAGATAGAGAACATTATAAAATGCAATATGCATAATTTTGATTACATTAAATTGAAAAGGTTTTGCATGAACAAAGCCAATGTAGAGAAGCAGATAAGGAAGGAAGCAGAAAACTGGGAAAGAATTTTTGCAACCAATGTCTCTGATAAAGGCCTCATTTCTAAAATATATAGAAAACCGAGTCAAGTTTACAAGAATACAAGTCACTTCCCAATTGACAAAAGGTCAAAGGATATGAACAGGCAGTTTTCAGATGAAGAAATTAAAGTTATCTATAATTATATGAAAAAATGTTCTAAATCACTATTTATTAGAGAATTGCAACTCTGAAGTACCACATCACACCTATCAGATTGGCTAACATGAAAAAACAGGAAAATTTAAATGCTGGACAAGACGTGGGAAAATTGGAACACTAATGTATTGTTGGTTAAGTTGTGAACTGATCCAACCATTCTGGAGAGTAATTTGGATCTATGCTCAAAGGGCTATGAGAATGTGCATTCCCTTTAACCCAGCAATAGCACTCCTAGGGCTCTATCCTAAAGAGATCATAAAAAATGGGAAAAGAACCCACATGTACAAAGGTATTTATAGCAGCTCTTTTTGTGGTGGCAAAGAACTGGAAATTGAGAGGATTCCCATCAATTGGGGTATGGCTGAACAAGTTGTGGTATATGAATGTAATGGAATATTATTATGCTGTAAAAAATGAAGAGCAGGTGGACTTCAGAAAAACTTGGAAAGACGTTTATGAACTGATGTTGAGTGAGGTGAGCAGAACCAGAAGAACATTGTACACAGTTACAGACACATTGTTCAAAGACTAACTTTGATAGACTTAGCTCTTTTCTCAGCACTACAAGGTTCTAAGACAACTCCAAAAGCCTCATGATGGAAAATTATATATATCCACATCCAGAGAAAGAACTATGGAATCTGAATGCAATTTGAACCATACTATTTGTGCTCACTCTCTCTCCCTCTCCTTTCTCTCTCTCTCTCTCTCTCTCTCTCTCTCTCTCTCTCTCTCTCTCTCTCTCTCTCTCTGTTTCTTCATTCTCAAGGTTCATCCCATTGGCTCTAATTTTTCTTTACAGCATGACTAATATGAAAATTTTAAAAAAGAATGCGGGAAAATGCATGAAACCTAAACAGATTTCTATAATGAACCCTGATTACACTTTCCTTCTCAATAGATCTTGGTACATTTTTTATAACCTCTATTGGAAAGGGAAAAAAAAAACCTATTATTTCCATCTTTAACTCTGGCACTGGTTCTTTGATCTCTGTTCAAATTTAGGCAAGGGTGGAGGAACGTACCCCAATGTTACCTAACACAAAAGAGAATTCATTATAATTTGTCTTGGTAGGTCAACATGCTTTTATTACAGACAGGACATTGGTCCAGCCTCTGTGTTTAGGGTGGAATAAGAATGTGTTGAAGGGGATACCAAACAAAAAGAAGACTGAGAAGCATAGGATTTCAGAATTGGAAAGTTGCTGAGGAGACCATCTAATTCTCTTCTGAATGGATGAATCCCTTCTAAAAAATTTCGAACTGATATACAAGTGATCCACTAACAAGAAATTTATAAAATAGCTTATTTCATGTTGATAGCTATAATTGTTAGGAAATGTCCATTATTAGTCTGAAACAAAACTCCCTGTATCTTTCACCAATTTGTCTCATTTTGTATATATCCCAATTCTTTATCCAAAGAGATAAGGCATATTAATATATATACATTTACATGTACATATATACATATATAATATGTTTGTGCATATATATTATGTGTCTATGGATATGGATACAGATAATTTTCTTTTAAATGGGTATACCTGAACATTAGTTATATTTAAATGAATAAGGCTAAAATCTTGATGATTTATCTCATCTATCTTTCTGAATCCTTTATTTAGATATTCTCAAAAAACAATACCTTGCTCTATTCTTGTAGATATAAAGATGATAAAGTATCCTATGGGCCTGTCTTCCTGTCATTTCAGTCAGGTCATTCTAATATTTTACCTAACTATCTCACCTTAATTATTCTTCCTCTTTTCTTCTATTCAATGAAAGAACTTATTCTCCACTTTCATTGATCCTACAAGCATATTGCCGTGTAGATCAAGGATATAGATACACTCATATAGACATCCTGCCAGCTTCAAAATCAGGCTAATAGTCAGGGCAGAGATGTCAATGCAAAAGGAGCATCATTTAGAAAAAACGTTTCCATTTTTTTTTGAGAATCCATTAGCTCATCGCCAGCTTTATAAACTTCAAAATGTCTTCTCCTTAGCCACATGGTTTCTCTTAAATGATCCCATGAAATATTCTCCATAATCTGGAGGCACCTATGGCCAAACTTGGAAGTAATGTCAATAAATTTCAAGTCAGTCTTCTCTCTAGGGTATCAGCAGTGATTTCACAGGATAAGAAGATAATAACATAACTTTTTCAGCATGATACAGTCATTGGTCATTTCACTATAGCAGACAAATTCTCATAGAAGTTTAATGCACATATCGTAATTGGTGAATATGCTGTTTCAGATCACTGTACTATCCTTTACCTGGCTGCCCTCATTAAATTTGTACATCTTCTTCTTGATCTCAGTGTGGTGTGATGGTAGCCTTCCTGACTCAAACGGGCCATACAGAAAGCCACACAGTTAAGATATGAAGCTCTGAAACAGGAAACTGCATAGTCTTCAGGGTGGACCTAGGGAGGTTACAGGGCAGCCTCTTAGTGTGTCATTGACTGCTGATCTCATTGCAATCGTCATGCTTGGTCACTCAAATGACATTAGTCTTCTCATCCTGCCCAATCACTTGGACAGGGGCATGTTATGCTCTAGCTTCTCCTAGGTCCAACCCAGTTTCTGAGGAACACTGCTGCCATTCATCTTAAGTCTCATGAAGTGAGATTTATTCTGCCTCTGGGGGATTACACATAGGAGGTGTAGTAGGAAGGCTGAATTTATAATCTCAAATATACTCATGTATATGTTTGAATGGTTCGAAATCGCAAGGTATGAGAGATTCTCTAAGCAGAACACAACAGAACATTTATTTAGGCCCCAGAGCAACAAATTAGTGAACCAGCCTCCCCATTCCAACATCTTGACCAAAAAACCCCAGGTCCAATAGGCCCACCTCACAAGAGTAACCAGGAGGCCACAGAGAAACAAGATAGTATTTAGCCAAATCATATTTACTGGCCTCAAGTCCTTGCTCACACTCCTGGGTTCACATAGGTCTCCCGCTTCAGCTTTTTTTCAGCTTCAGCTGTAGTTTCTGGCCTCTCTTCACAGCCAAGCCTTTGGCGTTCTCAAGCCCCACCTCAACGACCAGAGACCAGAGACCAATTGGTTCCCGAGTTGGCCCCTCTTAAGTCATCAATCTATGCCCACACAGGTTTCACACCTGATAGGGCTTTGGGCCTGGAGCTTAGCACTTAACAGCTGAAAGTATTTTCACTCAAGGTAAACAAAAGCCGAACTCCTGAAGTGCTAAGGAGCCCACTCAAAGTAAACAAAAGCCAAATTCCTCAAGGGCACCCCCAAACTAAGTACTAAGGAGCCCAGTTTGCCTTAGGGACACAGGAGGCTATGGTCAATCACTGGGATAACATGACCGTATTACTTCATACTGCTGAAGTCTTTGCCCAGCTGTTTCTTGCCCTGAATATTTTGTCATTTCTTGAAGTACTTGTTCAAGGCATTCTTCTTAGATTTCTGCCTATTATAAAACTGCCTCTAGCATGTATCACTAATGTTCTTCCCAAAGATGACTTTGTATACATAGAAGCCATGTGTATAGCCAAATTGCCTATAAGAACTATGGGGGATAATTCTCCACAATGGTGGCTTCCTCAACTGCTTCCTTCTTGTTCACCTTGGAGCCAGGATTATCATAAAGGATGTCAATAATACTAGCCTTGCCAGGGATGTATGCAGTCATCTTGAACTTGCTTACAAGGCAATTCTTAAATTTTCAGTGTGAGAATTTACATCTCAGAAATCAGCAGATACTAAAAACTGAGGCTTTGTTATCTAAACTTATGGAGATTATAGAGAACATGTTAATAATGCAGGTTAAAATGAAATGTATGTTTTGCACTGAGTGTTTTCAAAGTTCTGGTTGTTAAACATTTACCAGGATACCTCTATAGCTCAAGAAAACTATAAAATGGATGGGCTCACTTGGGCCATCTTTAGAAAGTTCTTTCATCTTTCTTGAGTGTTTGTTGTTTTGTTTCCAAGGCAGGAATTCCAGAGACCCATGTCTGGGAACGGGGAAAGAGTTCCAGTAGAATATGCTATGCTGCTGCTAACTCTGAGATGAGTGTGGAGAAGTGAAGGGGCATCCTCAAGACATCAACAACCATCACTGGGAGGGGAGGGAGGAATCTGGAAAAGTAAACTATGCTTATGATTAGTAAGCTTTCAAAGTTCAGGATATATAGATTGTGCCAAATAAGTCAGAGGAGTAAAGACTATAACAAAAATAGCAAACCATCACACAATGGCAGGGGGGCTATGGGCAGGGGCAAGTTGATGCTGTAGGAAGGCCTCAAAATTGCTGGGATCTCACTGCAGTCTCAGGTTTGGTCTCTCAGTTCTAGAAATGAGATGCTGTATATAGAACACTGTATGCATGAATGTGTATATATAGATAGTTGATAGATGTATCTATATATGCACATACATGGAGTGTGTATATATATATGTGTGTGTGTGTGTATATACACATACATATTCAAACCATTTGCATATATGTGGACATATGTGGAAATTGTTGTTAGCCATTAAACTTGAGAAAAGTTTTTGTAGATGTCAGCTACTCAAACATACATGAGGCTTTTCCCCAATCTACTTGTCCTTTCTTTGCTGCCTATAAACATCCCTATGTCTCTCCCATCCTTAAAAATCTTTCCCTTGATCCTAGCATCCGTTTTAGCTATCATCCTTTTATCTCTCCTCCTCTTTATGGCTAAACCCCTGGAGAAAACCATTTACGATTGGTGTCTCCACTTTGGCTTTTCATTCTCCTGCTTCTGACCTCATCATGCAACTGAGATTGCTCTCTTCAAAGTTACAAATGTCTCAATTTTAATTGTCAAATTTAATGACCTTTTCTCAAGTCTCATCTTTAAAGTCTATGTACTATTTGACATTGCTGATCACCTTTCTTGATACTCTCTCCTATCAGCTTATCTGACCACTCTCTACTGGTTCTCCATCTAGCTGTCCAACTGCCCATTTCAGATTCCTTTTTTGATTTTCATGTATGATTTGTCTATTGACCATGGTTGTCTCCCAAGGCTCTGTCCTAGGCCCCCTTTCTCTTTTTGTTGTATACAGTGTCACTTGTTGATTTCATCAGGTCCCATGGGTTTAATGATCATAACTGTGTTGATCATTCCCATTTCTATATATCCATCCATTATGTCTCTCCTGAGCAATAACCCTGCATGATCAACTGCCTTTAGGATACCTCTAACTGAAAGAAAGATCGCCATCTCAAACTCAGCATGCCCAAATGAAAAATTCACTAACTTTCTTCATCAAACCCTTCCCTTTTCCCAACTTCCTTATTACTGGTGAAGGCATCATCATGCTCCTAGTCAACCATGCTTCCAACTTCTGTAATTCACTTACCCTCATATCCAATTTCTTTTCAAATTTTATTTCTACTTTCACATCATCTCTCATTTACATGCCCCCCTTTCCATTAATATAACCATGACCTTAATTGAGCCCCTCATCACCTCTCACTTAGACTATTGAAATAGCCTTCTAACTAGTCTCTCTTTCTCAAGTGTCTTCCAACACTAATCTATCATCTATTCAGCTACCAAAATGATTTTGTCCAAAGTATATATCTGTCAGTGTCAAACCTCTGCTCAAGTAGCTTCCTAACATGCCCTCTCTTCAGACTCTTTCCACCTGGCTATTTCTATACAGTCTATGATCCCAAAACACTGACTTACTTTCAAGTCTTTGAATACAATATTGAAATCTTCTGATATTTTGTGGGATATCCCCAATGTCGATAATGTTCTTCCGCCTCACCTATCTCTCCCAATTTCCCTGCCTTCCTTAAAGAGTCAGTTTAAATTCAAAACTACTAGAGTAATGCAGTGAACCGGCTGCCTTCTAATTTCTGATTACTTTCATTTAGTCTATATATATCTTACATGTACCTAAGTTATTTACATAACATCTTATCCATTAGAATGTATGTCCCGTGAGGGAATGTACATTCTTCTTTGGGAGGGAGGGGTTTTCTTTACATCCAAACATTTAGCATAATTCCCAACTCTTAATGTTTAATAAATAATTCTTGACTGACTGACTTTTTTCTCTCTTATTCATTGTGTGTTTCAACCTACTCAGCCCCATATCCCTTTTTTACTACCCTTAATAATTATTTTCACTTATTTGGAAAGTGTATTTTTACATGTCCCAGAAATATGTATCAAAAATAGTAGATTATTGGCATGGAAGAGACAGGTTTTTGTTTTAGAGAGAACTTTGCGGTCATTGAAAGTGACACACTTTAATTTCCCCAAATACTCCAGTTTAGTCTCCTCCTGTTTAAATTGGGGCCTAATTCATTATCTATTTGCAGTTTATACATAAGATATGCCTATTATACATATATATATATACATATATACACAAATATATGTATCTATACAATATATTATATGCATGACACACACAATATGTATGAATAGATTACTTATGGGTTATACACCTAACTATATCTCATAATCAAGACCAAAGATACTTTTCACCCATTTGTTTGTTTGTTTCCTCTACCAATGTTAAGTACAAACAATTCTGAATAGTTATCAACCTAATTAAGGATGTTTGAGGAATTGTAACAAGCACAATGTCATCTGTATATTCTACTTTGACCCTGTGATCTTTTCATGATAGACAGAATTCCACCACTGTAACATCTTTTTTCCAATTGGTTGATTTCTATTCTCAACTCCATCTCCAGAAATACCTTATTAACCATGCTCAATTATTGATAGGCTCAGCTCCTGACTTTTTGGACAACTTTTCCAGGGCTAGGTACTTCTTTCCCCATCCCTAACTTTTCAGGTTCTTTTTCTGTTTGTTCACTTGTTTGTTTGTGATACCTTTGATATATTTCCTTCTCTTAGATAACTTATGAACTCATTTATCATATCTATAGCACGAACTTCCTTTGTGTATACTTACAAATCTTTCTTTTCCTTGTTTACCATCTCTATGTCATCTACGAGCATATTAAGGATTATGTTGTTAAAGTATACATATCTCTTGGCTTCACTTATTTTGATAGTGAAAATTTGTTACAAAAATATTTGCAGATCATTTCTATCTTTTTTGTTTTGTTCATCCTCCTTCCAGTTTCATCGTTATATGCCTTTAGCTTGACTTGACTTCAATGGATTTCTCACAAACCATTCTTTTAACTGATCATCCCTCAAAGAAACAATCAGATCAGCAAGACTTTGTTAAGAATCTATATTGTGCTCACTGAAAAAAACAAATAATTCCTTAAAAATTAGAACTGAGTAAGTGAAAATTCATGACTGTATGAGACATTGAAATATAATAAAAAATCAAAAAGTAAAAAAAAAAGAAAAAGATGAAATTTCTTATTGGAAAAATAACTGACCTAGAAAATAGATCCAGGAGAGATGACATCAGAATGATTGAAATACTTAAAAACCATGATTTTTAAAAAAAAGGCCTGGACAACATCTTTCAAGAAATTATCATAGAAAATTGCCCTGATATTTTAGAACCAGAGGTAAAAATAGAAATTGAAAGAATCCACTGATGCCTGCCTGAAAGAGATCCCAAAATGAAAACCCCTAGGAACGTAGACAAATTCCAGAGCTCGCAGATCAAAGAGAAAGTATTGCAAGAAACAATTCAAATATTGTAGTGCTACAGTCAGGATTACACAGGATCTGGGAGCTTCTACTTTAAAGAACCAAAGGGCTAGGAATATTATATAACCGAAGGCAAAGGGGTTAGGATTGCAACCAAGAATCACTTACCTAACAAAACTGAATACATTTCATGGGGGAAAATGGACATTTAATGAAATAGAGGAATTTCAAGTATTTCTAATTAAAAGACCAGAGCTGAGTAACAAATCAGAACTCCAAACACAAGATTCAGGGGAAACATAAAAATGTTAAAAAAAAAAAAAAGAAAAGAAACAAGAGAAAACATAGAAATTCAATAAAGTTAAAATTATTGTTTTTCTATATGACAAGCTAATATTTGCAACTCTTAACAACTGTATTAATATAAGAATAAGTAGAGCAAGTATATGTAGACAGAAAATACAGATATAAGGTGATTTTGATGGGAGGATACCATTCCCCCCTCCAAAAAAAAACAAAACAAAAGGGTGAGAAAAAATTGCACTGGAAGAAGTGGAGACACGGGAATTGAGTGGGGTAAATTATCCTGCATTAAAAAGGCATGAAAGATATTTTATAATGGAAGGGAGGTTGGGAAGTAGGAGGCAATGCTTAAAACTTATTCTCATAAAAATGGCTCTAAGATGGAATAACATACACATTAATTTGGATACAGAAATCTACCTTAACCTATAAAGAAGTAAAAAAGGATCGAAGTAATAGGTAACAGAAGGGGGGAGGTGGACTGGTAAAAGGGACTATATATTGGGGAAGATTGTGATCAGAAGAAAACACTTGTGAGGAGGGAAAGGTAGGGAGGTAAGATGGAGAGGGGGATAAACAAGAGGAAAATATCATGGAAGGAAATAGTTATCATTTGTGTTTATGTATGTATATATGTAACTATATATACACATACACAAAATTACTACAAATACGAATGAGAGGAACTCACCCATAAAACAGAAGAAGATAGCAGAATGGATTAAAAAACTGTAATTCTACAATATGTTGTTTATAAGAAACACATTCGTAGCACAGAGACAGACAGGGTAAAGGCAAGGGGCTGGAGCAGAATCCATTATGCTTCAGCTGAAGCAAAGAAAACAGTGGTAGTAATCATGACCTCAGACTAAGCAAAGGCGAAAATAGATCTAATTAAAAGAGTTAAAGAAGGAAATTATATCTTGCTGAAAGTTACCATAGACAATGAAGTCATATCAATATTAAACATGTATGCCAAATGACACAGCATCTAAATTTTTGAAGGAGAATTTGAATGAGAAACAAGAAGAAATGAATAATAAAACTACACTAGTAAGGGACATCAATTTTCACCTCCCAGAATTAGATAAATCTCACCAAAAAATAAACAGGAAAGAAGTTAAGGAGGTGAATAAAATTATGGAAAAGTTAGATATGATAGATCTCTGCAGAAAACTGAATAGGAATAGAAAGGAAAAAACATTTTTTTTTCCTCAGCTGTACGTAGAACCTACACAAAACTCAACATGTATTAAGACATAAAAACCACACATGCAAATAAAGAAAAGCAAAAATAGTAAAAATCCTTTTCAGATCATAATGCAATAAAAATACATTTAATTATGGACAATGGAAAGAGAAATTTAAAATGAATTGGAAATTAGTAATCTAATCCTAAAAAACAAATCATAGAAACAATTGATAATTTCATTAAAGAAAGTGACAACAATGAGACACCATACCAAAATTTGTAGAATGCAACCAAAGGAGCATTTAGGGGAAATTAAAAACACTAATTGCTTATATCAATAAAATAGAAAAAAGTAGATCAATGAATTGGGCATGCAACCAAAAAAAGAAAAAAGAAAAAGAACAAATTAAAATCCTCAGTCAAACACCAAATTGCAATTCCTGAAAATCAAAGAAAAGATTAATAAAACTGAAATAAAAAACCATTTCACTAATAAATAAAATTACAAGATGGTTTTATGAAATAAAACAATAAAATAGATAAACCTTTGGTTAATTTGATTTTTTTAAAAGGAGAGAAGAAAAACAAATTGCTAGTATCAAAAATGAAAAGTGTGAATTTACCAGCAATGAAAAGGAAATTAAGACAATTGTTAGGAGCTCTTCTGCCCAAATATGTGCCAATAAATTTGACAATCTAAATGAAATAGATGAATATCTACAGTGTAACCTAGTTTAAGGTTAAACCTTAATAAATAATTAGTAAATTATATATTAGTTAATAATTATAAATATATTATATAAACATAATATATTGTAACATAATATAATATATTGTAATATAGTATACATCATATATGTAACTTAATATATAAATATAAATAACTATGAACAATACAAATAATTTATTAATAATTAATAAATTATTTGATATTTGTTTAAATAAATAAATAAATAACCTAGTTTAAGAGAAGAAGAAATAAAATACTTCAAGAACTCAATCTTAGAAAAAGGAATACAATAAGCCATCAATGAATCTCCTAAGAAAAAATTCCCAGGACCAAATGAATTCACAAGAGAATTTTACCAAACATTTAACAATTAATCCCAATATTACATAAACTGTTTGGAAAAATAGGTGGAGTCCTACTAAATTCCTTTAAAGACACAAATATAGTGCTAATACCTAAATCAGGAAGAGCCAAAACAGAAAAAGAAAATTTTAGACCAATTCTATTGCTCTTTTTAGGTAATATGATGTCGTTCTCCGAAAATCCTAGAGAATCAACTTTAAAAATGACTTGAAATTATTAACAATTCTAGCAAAGTTACAGAATAGAAAATAAGCCCACATAAATCATCAATATTTCTATATGTTACCAACAAAGTTCAGCAGCAAGAGATAGAAAGAGAAATTCTATTTAAAATAACTGTAGTTTGTAAACCATATAAAATACTTATGAGTCTAAGACTAATCCAGGAATTATATAAACACAATAATAAATCACTTTTCGCACAAAGTCAGATCTAAACAATTGTAAAAATATTAACTGCTCAAGGGAAGGCCAAGCCATATTAATAAAAATGACAATTATACCTAAATTAATCCATTTATTCAATGCCATACCACCTGAACTATCAAAAATAATTTATAGAGCTAGAAAAAATAATAACAAAATTCATCAGGAAGAACAAAAGCTCAAGGATATCAAGCGAATCAATGAAAAAAATGCATAAGAAGGTCGTCTAGCTATATCAAAACTCAAACTATTATAAAGCAGTAATCGTTAAAAAGAATTTGGCACTGGCTAAGAAATAGACTGGTGGATCATTGGAATAGATTAGGTGCAAATTATATTATAGTAAATTACCATATAGTAATCTACTATATGATAAACCCAAAGATCCAAACTTTTGGAACAAAGATTCATTATTTGGCAAAAACTGCTGGGAAAACTCGAAAACAATACGGCAGAAACCAGGTACGAATCAACATCTCGCACCACATACCAAGATAAGGTGAAAATAGGTATATGGTTTATACTTAAAGGGTGATACCACAAACAAATTAAGAGAGAATAGAAGTGTTTTACTGTCAGATTTATAGATATGGGAAAAAATTTAGGACCAAAGAATATATTGAGAGCATTACAAAATGTAAAATAGGGAAATTAGATTATATAAAATTAAAAAGTTTTCACACACAAAAAAATCATTGTAACCAAAGTTTTAAGGAAATTTTGCAACAAGTATCTTTGATAAAGGCTTTATTTCTCAAACATAGAGAGAAGTAAGTAAAATTTATAAAAATACAAATCATTCCCCAATTGACAGAAAGTCAAAGGATAAGAGCAGTCATTTTTCAGACAACAAAAATCAAATCTATAGTCATATAAAAATGTTCTAAACCACTATTGATTAGAGAAGTGCAAATTAACATTACTCTGAAGTACCACCTCACACCAATCAGCTTGGCTAACATGACAAAAAAAAGGAAGACATTGGATGTCGGAGGGGATGTGGAAAAATTGGGACACCAATGCACTATTGCTAGAGTTGTGAACTGATTCAGCCATTCTGGAGAACAATTTGGTACTATGTCCAAAGGGCTATAAAACTGTGTACACCCTTTGATCCAGCAATACCACTGCTAGGTCTAAATCCTAAACACATCTATAAAAATGGGAAAAGGACCTATTTGTACAAAAATATTTACAGCAGCTCTTTTTGTGGTGGGTAAGAATTGGAAATTAAAGGGATACCAATTAATTTGGGAATGGCTAAATAAGCTGTGGCATATGATTTTGATGGAATGTGGTATAAGAAATGATGAGCAGGTGCATTTTAGAAAAAACCTGGAAAGACTTAGATAACTGATGCATAGTGAAATAAGGAGAACCAGAAGAATGTTGCATGCCACAAAAAGCAATATTTTTCAATGAACTGTGAATGATTTAGCTATTCTCAGCAATATAATGTTCCAAGGCAATCCCAAAGGATTAATTATGAAGCATACTATCCGCCTTCAGAGAAAGAACTGATATTGATCAAACATTCACTGAAGCATGCTATTTTCACATTTTTTCTTTCATTGTTTTCTTTTATTCAAATCTTCCTGTACAAAATGACTAATATGGAAATGCTTTATGCAATTGCATGTGTATAACCTATTTCTGATTGTTTACTTCTCAGGGAAGGAGGAAGGGAGGTAGGGAGGGATAGAATTTGGAAAACAAAACTTTAAATAAAAATGTCAAAGTGCCAGGCACTTTGCTAGATGCTGGTGATATAAAGAGAAAAACGGTCATTGTACTCAAAGTTTACATTCTGTTTCAGAAGAGACTTGAAGATGGAATTTCATCTAATATTTAAAAGAAACAAAATATTTCACTCTCCTCTTATATCAGCTGTAATTTTTCATAATCTTGTATTTTTCTTTTCCATATGTCAATGAATTTAGGGGCATCATCATCAGAGGGGCCTCACATGCTTTTATAGTCAACATACAGCCCAGGGGGATATGAGAAATCTATTCCCTATACCATATCGTATTTTGTTGTATAATGTCATCTTATTGCAAATTATCTTAAGAATTTAGTATTTTTTAAAACTAAAGAGAATTCTTTTATAAAGAGGTCTTATAAATAAGCAGTGAATAAACTACCATTTTTTTAAGTTGAGGGATTTTAAATTGGATTATCTCTAAAGGCCTTTCTAGATATTATCCTGTAATCCTATAGAATTTTCTCACTTATCCCAATTCCTCTGAATATACAGTATCATTTCCCCAAATATCCCAGTCCTATAATTTTACCTGATCTATTTTCAAAGTAAACCAGGCATTGAAAGTTAAAGTCCTATAAAATGTAGTGTTAAAAATTCAATTAGTTCTGCTCTATGTAAGAAGCTGACAAAGTGTTGATATTTGATTTCTGCCCCTTTGTGAAGTTCCAGTGACACTGTCATATAGAAGGCTGAATATGGAGAAGGATGACAGCATTCATAAGGGGAGTTGGAAGCTTCCCTGAAAAATCCACACAAGTTCTTGCCTCATAATTGCTGTGCCTCCAAGGAGCCTCTGTCTCATATACAGCATATGTCTAAAAAAAGGCATCTGAGGATTTGAAGGATCACTTGGTAGTTAACATTGCTCTCCTCCTCCTATCCCTCTACCTCCATCACAGCACTTTTCCTATTGAAATATTAGTTGAATGACCATTTTAATGCTCATTCTCCACCCCCTCAAGGTGCTAGGCAATTTCACTTAGAAATTAAAAACTGAAGCAGACTACCATTAGAAGGCCATTTATCTCAGAGGCTCATACTTTAAGGGACTCAGAATGTGCCATCACTGAGCAATCAATGCAATCAGCTTTGACTTTATGGTCACCCCAGGCATCACCCTTTGATGGATTAAAAATGTTTCCATCAGAGTGACATCTGTTGTTTCCAAGATATGATGTGGATTTGTTTGGGTTTTTACTCAAAAGGAAATTTAAAACAAGCAAACTAAAGTATAGCATGGTCAAATTAAGGATACTTAATAATCTTTATAAGAGAGGCAGTGCAGTGTAATAAATAGAAAGCTGTTCTTGTAGCTAGTTTGATCTGGGTGCCAGTACTGCCTCTAATACATACTGGCTGTGTGACCTCAGGCAAGTTATTTAACCTATCAGTCATCTTGTCAGCTCTGTAAAAGTATGAGATTCAGAGAGGTTGCTGACCTACATTTGTAGAGGGAATTTTCTCACCTGAAAGATACCAGTATTAATGAAATCACAGGTCCAATCCCTATCCCTAAAAATCTTTACATTAGACAAATTCAGGTCTTAGGATCATAATCTTAATGCACAGAGGTAAATAAGTATTTGCTATAAGAATTATTTCAGTTCAACTTTCATGTTAATCTTGACAAAGATCTTCAAAATGATTTGCTGATGAAAAAGGAAATTTTGGACAGTAGTAGCTGGAGATCACATAATCATCAAAGTTGGGCTACCTACATAAGTGGAATGGGCTAAAAATGTAAGTAGAAAGATTTCAGGAAGTTCGAAGTTAAGGTTATGATTCCTGATCCTAATACCTACTAGCCTTGTAAACATGGGTAAGTCAGGTAACCTTTTTGGCACCAAGTTTCTTCACCTGCCAAATAGAAATAACAATACTCGAACTGTGCCTCACCCAGAGGTCATTGTGAGAAAAAATTTTGTAAACGTTTTTTTTTAAAATTAGGATTTTTTTTATTTTTAGTTTAGAACACTCAGTTCTGCATGATTTTGAGTTCCACATTTTCTCCTCCCCTGCCCCCTCCTCTCCAAGATGGCATGGAATCTAATGTATCTTCTACATATAACTTCTCATTAAACATATTTACACAATAGTCAAGTTGTAAAGAAGAATTACAACCAATGGAATGAAACATGAAAAAGAATAAACAAAACCAAAAAAATCAAAGAGAAAGGAAAAAAAAGGAGAGCAAATAGTTTGCCTCAGTCTGCATTCAAACTCCATAGTTCTTTTTCTGGATATAGATAGCTCTCTCCAACACGAGTCCTTTGGAGCTGTCTTTGAACCTTACATTGCTGAGAAGAGCCAAGTCTATCAAGGTTAGTCATCACACAATCAATATATTTGTGGCTATGGACAATGTGCTCCTGCTTCTGCTCCACTCACTGAGCATTATATCATGTAGGTCTTTCCAAGTTTTTATGAACTCTGTATCTTCCCCATTTCTTATAGCACAATAGTAATGCATTACATTTATATACCACAACTTGTTCAGTCATTCCCCAAATAATGCCAATTCCAATTCGTTGCCACCAAAAAAAGAGCCACTATAAATATTTTTGCACATACAGGCCCCTTTCCCACTTGCGTGATCTCTTTGGGATGCAGTCCTAGAAGGGATATTGCTGGGTCAAAGGGTATGCACATTTTTATAGCCCTTTGGACATAGTTCCAAATTGCTCACCAGAATGGCTGGATCAGTTCACAGCTCCATCAACAATGTAACAGTGTTCCAATTTTCCCACATCCTCTCCAGCATTTATCATTTTCCTGTTTTGTCATGTTAGCCAATCTGAAAGGAGAGATGTGGTACCTAAGAGTTGTTTTGATTTGCATTTCTCTAATTAATAGTGATTTAGAGCATTTTTTCATATGCCTATAGATATCTTTAATTTCTTCCTCTGAAAACTGCCTGTGCATATCCTTTGACCATTTCTCAATTGAGACCAAGTCTCAAATGACTTGTATTCCTACACATTTGGCTCAGTTCCCTGTGTATTTTAGAGATGAGGCCTTCATCAGAGATACTGGTTGTAAAGATTTTCTCCCACTTTTCTGCTTCCCTCCTAGTCTTTGTTGCATTAGGTTTTTTATAC
>CM053622.1:689781429-689810138 GCA_028646595.1 Phalanger gymnotis | reverse complement strand
CAAAGGTTTGTTGTTTTTTCTCTTAATGGGAGAGTGGTGGAAAGAAAATAGAATTTTGTTCATTTTTTTAAAATAAATTTTAATTTAAAAAATAAAAAAAAAATCCCCAGTGATGTCACTGGTCCTCTGTGAAAACGAAAGGTCAAATGATGACGACAACAACCATACCAGCAATGACCTTTTTCAATCCACCCTGCAAGCTCTTCCTATTTCTCTCTTTATCCTCCATTTTTGGGAATTATATCATGCTCATAGCTTAAACCAGAAGTGTCAAACACTCAGCACATGCCACCCTCACATGTGGCAGGAATCACGTTAAAATGAAATTGGAGGCGGAGCCAATATGGTGGATTAGAGGCAATCAAGCTGAACTCTCACAACATTCCCCTTCATATAACCTTAAAACAACTCCTAAAATCAAATTTTGGAAGAGCAGAGCCAACAAAAGGTGAATGTGAGAAATATTTCTAACCTAAGAAAACTTAGGAGGTCAGCAGGAAAAGTTTGTGACACCAGGGTGGAAGCCTGTCTGGAGCCCACACATGCAGCAAAAGCAATAGCAGTCACAGCAGCAGCAGCAGCAACTTGGGGAACTCTGAGCCCAGAAATTGTAAGGGAAGTCAGACAATTGGTAAGAAAGAAATTACAGGGGGCCCTTTGCTGGCACCAGACACAGCTATAACAGATTGGCAACTTTATTGCCTATACGTTGTTCTAGGTCACAGTTCTAGAGTGCAGAGGACTTGTGGTGGTCAGTCACAAGGGAGCAGGGGCCATGCTCACAGTTACAAGGCAAAGAGAGTGCTAGCACTTGCAAATACAGGGTATCAGGGAGCATTCCTGGGTAAAGAACAGAGATCAGACTGAGGGAGCTGTGCCATGCCTCTCCCAGCATCACACAAATTTGGAAGCACCAAAATCTTGCAGACTCCCAGAACTAGCATGGAAAACAACAGCACAAAAAAGCTTGAAGCCTGGCACAGTGCCTCCCCACTGCCAGGTAAGCAGAGAACAACATTAATATAAAATTCAAATTCAAGATATTAACTGAAAAAATGAGGAAACAACAAAAAAGTATTTGACCATAAAGAGCTACTATGGTTGCAGGGAAGACCAAGACATAAACTCAGAAGAAAACAATAATGTGAAAGCAGCTTCAAACTAAGTCTTGAAAGAAAACTGCTAATTGGACATAAACCCAAAGAATTTTTGAAGAGTTTAAGAGATGAGAATGGTAAAGGAAATATTCGAAAAATAAATGAAGTCAGGTAAGAAAGTTATGAAAAGAGAAATAATAGCTCAGTAATGGAGGTACAAAGAAATACTACAGAAAATAAAACCTTAAAAAACAGAATTGGCCTAATAGTAAAAGAAATACAAATCTCATTGAGGAAAATAATTCCTTAAAAATTAGAAATGGGCAAGGGGAAACTAATGGCTCCATGAGACATCAAAAAAACAACATAAATCAAAATCAAATGAATGAAAAAATAGAAGAAAATATGAAATTTCACCAGAAAAAAAAAACTAACCTGGAAAACAGATCAAAGAGAGATAATTTAATAATTGTTGGACTACCTGAAAGTCATATTAAAAAATAATCCTAGGTATCATATTTCAAGAAATTATCAAGGAAAACTGTGACATATCTTAGTTCTAGGAAGTAAAATGGAAATCGAAAGAATCTACCAATCACCTCCTGAAAGAGATTTCAAAATGAAAACTCCTAGGAATATTAGAGTCAAATAGCAAAGCTCTCAGTCACAGAGAAAATACTTCAAAAGCAACCAGAAAGAAACAATTTAAATATCATGGCGCCATAGTCAGGATCACATAAGACTTATCAACTTCCATGTTCGAGGAGCAGGGTGCTTGGAATATAGCATTCCATAAGGCGAATTACAATTACGATTACTACCAAGAATAACCTACCCTGAAAAACTGAGTATAACCCTTCCAGGGAAAAATGGATATTTAATGAAATGGAATACTTTCAAGCCTTTCTGATGAAAAGGCCAGAGCTAAATAGAAAATTTGACTATCAAACCTAAGACTCGAAAGAAGCATAAAAAGGTAAATGTGAAATAGTAATCATAAGCATCTCAATAAAGCTAATCTATTTGAATTTCTATATGGCAAGATGACACATGTACATCCTAAGAATTTTATCATCATTAAGGCAATTAAAAAGGAGTTTATACAGAGGGCATGGATGTGAGTCAATTATGTTGAAATGATTTCCCCCCAAAATATGAATGGGTAAGAAAGAGGGATACATTGGAAGAAGAGGGAAGTGAGGTAGAATGGTGAAAATTTTCTCACTTTAAAAAGGCACGCAAGGGAGAGCTTTTACATTGAAGGGTGGTGGGAAAGAGGAAAGAATACACAGACACACTCAGTTGTATAGAGAAATCTAACTTACCCAGTAAGGAAACAGAAAGGGACAGGGATAAAAGGAGGCCAGGGTGGGGCTGGGGTGATTTAAAAAAAAAAAGAGGAGAGATTAAGGGAGGAGGATTTTGAGGAGGGAAAAGATTTTTTAAAAAGAAAAAAGAAGAAAAATAAGAAGAAAATGGGATGGAAGGAAACATGCATTAGTAAGCATTACTGGGAATGTGAATGGGATGAGTTCACCCATAAAACAGATGCAGATATCTGAATGAACTTGAAACCAGAACTCAACAATATATTATTTACAGGACACATGCTGGAAACTGAAAAACACACAGAGTTAAAATAAAGGGTTAGAGCTGAATCTAATTCACTTCAGCTGAACTAAAAAAATAAAAGACAGGGCTGGTAATCATGATTTCAGACAAACCAAAGGCAAAAACAGACCTAATTAAAAGATAATCAGAAAAATCATGTTTTGCTAAAAGGTACCATAGATAAGGGAGGCTAGGTGGCACAGAGGATAGAGTGCTAGGTGTGAGTCAGGAAGACTCATATTCGTGAGTTCAAATCTGGCCTCAGATCCTCACTAGCTATATGACCATGGGCAAGTCACTTAACCCTGCCTGCCTCAGTTTCCTTATTTGTAAAATAAGCTGGAGAGGGAAATGGCAAACCAGTCCACGTTCTTTGCCAAGAAGAACCAAAATGGGGTCGCAAAGAGTTGAACACAAATGAAAACTCAACAACAACAACCATAGACAGGAAAGTAATATCAAACATTTCTACACCAAGTTTCTCTGATAAAGACTTTATTTATCAAATATAGAACTGAGTCAAATTTATAAAAATAAGAGCCATTCCTCAATTTATAAAGGGTCAAATGATATAAACAAGAGGTTTACAGAAGAAGAAATCAAAGCTATCTATAATCATATGAAATAATGCTCTAAATCATTATTGATTAGAGAAAGACAAATTAAAGCAACTGCAACAGAAACCAAACTTCATTTATCAGAAACGACAAATGCTGGAGGAGAGGAAAGAAAAAAAGAACACTAATGAACTGCTGGTAGAGTAGTGAACTTGTCCAACCATTTTGGAGAACAATTTGGAAACTAGGCCCATGAGGCTATAAAACTTCATACCCTTTGCCCCAGCAATACTACTACTAGGTCTCAAAGAGATCCAAGGAAAAGGAAAAATGACCTATAAGCCAAAAATATTTATAGAATCTCTTTTTCAGATGGCAAAGAATTGGAAATTGAAAGGATGTCCATCAATTGGAGAATGGCCGAATGAGTTGTGGCGTATGATTGGAATGGAGTACTATTGTGCTGTGGGAAATGAGGAAAAGAGTGGTTTCAGAAAACCATTGCAAGAACTATATGAACTGATGCAAAGTGAAGTTATAATAAATAGGAGATTGTTGTGCACAGCAACAGCAGTGTTGTAATGATGACCAGCTGCTAAATAGATTTGGCTCCTCTGTTTAATATATTAAGCCAAGAAAATTCCAAAGAAGTCATGATGAAAAAATCCTATCCAACTCGAGACAGAGAAATGATGAATTTTGGGTACAAATTGAAGTATAATTTTCTCACTTTCTTTATTTTTCTTGCTTTCCTTTGAAATATGGCTCGTATGGCATAATGTTTTGCATGATTTCACATGCATACTTGATATCATATTAATTACCTTCTCGGGGAGTGGGAGATGCATTGGAAGGGAAGGAGAGAATTTGGAACTCAAAATTTAAAAAGAATGTCAAAAATAAATAACAAAATTTGAAAAGATGAAATTGGAACATTCATAATAAAATCAATAAAAATAACAACAAAATAGAGATAACATTGCATTTAAAACTAAGTCAATGTGCCACTTGCAAGGAACCTTATGTACAGGTTAGTGGTCGTCATTTCTATTTCAGTTTAACACCACTTCCTTCACCTATCACCATTATGGAGAAAACTTTTTCAGCCGGTATCAGCAGACCTAGCTTGCCTCCTACAGTGCAGCCTTGCATTTTCAATTACCTTCTGAATATTTCTGCCTAGTTGTCTCCCTCAGCCCTAATATTTAGTTAGTCAATAAACATTCTGAAGATGCTGTAACAACAATGTTGCTAGCAGCTACTGTGGGGGCGAAAGAACAACAATACCAGCACACAAGAAAGACTGCTAGCACAGGTTCTTTGATCTGCTTTTCTAAGCAAAGCAACTTTAAGGGGTTAACAATCTCACTTTAATCAAACATATATATTATATATATATGTATATACATACATATATGTATATGTATATTATATATATGTATATCAAACATATATATGCCATTCACTTATTTCAGAGGGAAAAGCCAACATCCTGAACTTCAGAACAATACAAACAGAAATTACAGAGACAGCATAAACAGAGCAAATACACAGAGTTATCAACAGACAGGCCTCTAGCGTCTGACCAAGGAATTACACAATTGTTAGAGACAGAGGCACCACCATCTGGGTTTTCAAAGCCAGGCGCCTCCAATGGCTACCCAGAGTCTTATCTGGTCAAATCGTACTACACTCTTCAAGTGAGTAAGAGCCCCAAACAAAATGCTAACAGCTGAGTTTATATACCCTATTCAGGGTCAAAGGGCGTCACAACCATGTGACTCAAATCTATATGAAGTAGGCTTTCTCTTGATGTAAGCAGGTCATCAAAGACTCCCCATTTAATCAAAGAAACAAAGGCCAGACTCATCAAAGGTACTTGACTATAACAATTCTCCAAAAGAGAACAGTAAAAAAAAAGTCCTACTCTAATTACCAATACAAGTGCCTCCTGTGTGCCTGGTATGGTGCTAAGCACTGGAGGAATAAATGTGAGAACAAAAAATAGTCCCTAACCTCAAATTGCTTACAGTATAATGAAAATGACATGCAACAGAAAGATGAAACCGAGAGAGAAGAGGGAAGGTACGCATCACAAGGCACAATGGAGTCCAGCCCAAAGGAATTTACCTGGGTGGGAAATGAAGTAGAAAATATTTCACTCTCCTATAATCCACAAAACTCTAACAAAAATCCTCCAAATTTTCTCCTTTGCTTGGGGGTCAGGGGGAGCGGAGAGGTAAATTCCAAACTTAGCTGTAATGGTAATCCTTGTGTATTATAAAAAGCCATGAACTTGAAGTCCAAAGTCCTGGATTCAAATCCCAGCACTACACCACTTGCTAGTTATGTAACAATGAGCAATTGATGTAACCTTACTGCATCTTGCTTTCCTTATTTGTAAAATGATGACATGATAGCTGTACTTATGACTTATGGCAGAACCAGGAGCAATGGGTACAAGTTGAAAAGAGGGAACAAAAAAGCTAATTGAGGATTGACATCAGGAAAACTTCTAACAATTAGAATGTCCAAGAGTGGAATGGTGAAAAGCCACTTGTCACCTGTGTTCTAGTGGGGATTTCTTTCACGACTAGATGGCCCTTCCAACTCTCAAATTCTGTGATTCTATAGTATTTATGCTACATAACACCCAGGGTTATTATCAGGAAATGCCTAATGAAGGGTTTATACATATGAGCTTTTATTACTGTTTTTTTAATCATCCTGGCAATTACATTTCTCTGCAAGAGTCCCAACTTACCCTGCCAGTTATCTCTTCCAATACCATCCTACAGGAAAACATAGATTAAGCCTGATATTCTATGCATTTCATTTTTTTTTAATTTCAACATCTTTGCCCAAATTGTGGGAAAACTCCTCCACCCACCACCTACACTTGAACACATGTACCTAATTCTTTTTCATTTATCTAAAATCTAAGAAATCTGTAAGCTCCCGTTAAAGAACTACATATTCTATGAGACTTTACCTGATTTCCCACCCCCTCTACCTCCAGGTGGAAGTAATCCTATCAACCAGTAAACACACATACCACCTACTTACAGTACAGATTTTTGTCCTCTTTATATATTGTTCCTGCATGTACACATGCGTGTGTGCATTCATATAAGTAACATGCATGCATATACTAATGCTATAAGCCAGTACTCAGGGTATTCGCATTTGTGTGTATTTGTGTATTTTTATGTAGATGTATATTCACCGAGGAACTGGGATGCATGTATTGTGTATATTCACATATATATGTATGTGCATACATATGTATACGTATGCATATGTATATCTACATATATGTGGAGGGTAATACAGGGTGCCACAAAATTCTTAGAGCAATTTTAAACTATTTGAGCTTGAAACCTTATGAAGATTTTTGGGACATCCAGTAGCTTATTCCTCTGTTTTTATGACCTATTTTGTAGACCAACATCTCAGTCACTTTTTAATTATTTACACGTAACCAATTGTTAAATACTGCTAAATTTACTTCAGTGATATCTCTTCCATTTCATCCTTATTTTTCCATTGACAATTAGTACTATGCTAATTGAAGCCATTATTACCTCTCGCCTAGACTGTTGTTATATCTTCCTAAGTAATCTCCCTGCATCCAGATTCCCATCTCTTCAACTCAGATTTCACAGTTGTTAAAGTGATTTTCCTTTTAAAACAATCTGTACAAACCCTCCACTCAAAAGCTTTCAGTAGCTCCCTACTGCTTATAAAAGTTTCTTATACCGATATTCATGAAATGCCATAAATCTACCTCAGAAGTACCTTTCCAGTCTTATTTTGATCATTTCCCTTCGTTTGCCTGATAGGTCAACCAAATTACTCTTCTGAAGACAAATGCTGTCTACTTTTTCCTCCTCTCATTATTTTTCATTCATTCACTAGCATTCCCACTCCTTGGAAAAAATTCCAGCCTGGTTGAATCCATTCTCTGAGAGAACCTACTTAAGTGCCACCTCCTTCCCTAATTCTCTAAGCTAAAAGTGGTCTTCTACTTTGGTATTTTCTAATTGCTCTTTTTTGAACTTTCCATAGGTATTACCTGAGTACTTTAAGGTCATAAACTCCCTGGGCCCCAGTTTTCTTATCTGTAAAATGAAGAAGTTGAAGTAAATAACCACTGAGGTTCCTTTAGCTCTAGAGGTTTGATCCTATGACAGATTTTTGTTTGATTTTTATTATTTTTGGTGTGTCGAACATTTTATTAAATTCCAAACTCATTGATATTAAGAGCTATTGTAAGTGTATGACAAAATGGAGTTACTTAAGCTACCTGGTCCAGTTGGACATAGTAAAAATAGGCCTTAAGTTTTATCCATTGCCTTTCTTTGTGATTCACCCAAGGCAGCAAGTGGCTATGATAAGCAAATGAGCCAGTCTAAGGTGGTAAGACTGACATGTAAATGAGTCAATCCTAAGATGGCTCCAATAAAACCAGTGGGTCCCTTCCCTTTTTACCTTATAGTTCCCTTGCTTGATTCTCATGCCAAGTGGTAAAATCTGCCACCCCAGCATAGTAAAACCTTGTACCTTCTGCCAATGATGGGATTCAAATAAATTAACAACTGGTTCTCTGCCCTAATGATCATTTTTTGGTCCGTTTGCTTTTTTTTTAATCAGTCACTTAGTGAGCATTTATTAGGTACTGGACAACCTCAGTCCAAATCATGTATAAGTCACTAACCATGTGGGTAGGGAGCAGATCTCAGGTTTTTATTTTTGTTCATCCTATATTTGACATCATCTGGGCTCTGACACTGACTTCACAGAATTTCAGAATTAGTAGGTATCTATATCAGGCTAGCTAATCTGGATGCCTTGAGAATATAACAAAAAAACAAAACAAAACATAGAAGTCCCACCAGAAGCAGAAGCTTGAGCCATTCTCCATCACAGATAGAAGTAAAGCTTTCTCCTCACTAGTCTCCCTGGCCAGTTTTTTCTCTCACCACTTTCCTTGCAATTCATCCTTTGAATCGCTAAATGAGTCAAGCTTCCTAAACTGTCAATACCATCATGGGATCAGAGATTTAGAGCTGGGAGGGTCCTCTTAGATCATCAGCTCCAACTCCCATACTATTCAGATAAGAAACTGAAGTCTAGATAAGTTAAATGACTCATTCAAAGTTATGACCTAGCCTTGTTTAAAAATGTGACATTATTCCCTACATAACTACTTAGCACTGGATTATAGACTTTTTTATTTACCTCGTTGTTGTTACCATTGTCTTGTCTTTACCAACTAGAATCTTAATTTCTTGGAACAGGGGATTATTTTCTATTTCTGTATCCCCAACAGTCCTGGACACATAACAAATATCTTCATATCTAGTCGTTGATTTAATCCCTGTAAATAGCCCTGTCCAAGATTCTTAAGGAAGAAACTGAGAGCTGGTGTTAAGGCTATTCTTAAGAACATCTAGGATACTTTCATTTCAGCAGAATACATACCATCAATTATCCTAGGAGTCTTTGAAACAGTCCTTTGTCTCCCTCCCTTTGCCTGTTTTGTACCCTCTGTCTTTTGGGAGACAATAGTCTCTGACACTATGAAGCAAGAAGTAAAGAAGGGGAGAAAGGAGGCTATTTGTATTGAAAGGAACCTACTTTGATGGGATGAGGGTGCTAAGTGTGCTGGTATCTTTTCTCTCATTAAATATAAACCAAACCAAAAGTTAAGCTTGACAACTTTTTACCATTAGCCTTAAAAGTTCCACAACATGTTTCACTGATTCACCAATTTTTAAGCCATCTATTGAGCTCAGAGGTGTTTGGCACCTATGGGAAAGCCTGCTTGGGGAGGGAGAGGGGGAGGAGAAGGAGGAGGGGGAAGAAGAAAGAAAGCAAAGCAGCCAGCCTTTCAGCCACTCCACCCCTTGGCTTGACAAAGGGACCAGAAGTAAGAGTGGGGTGGGTAAAAAACAATGATGCTTATGCCTCCTCTGAACCTTGACCCACAGTTGCCAAGACAAAAATGCCCTCACCAGTCAGCCAGAGGAAACAATCCCCTCCCCACTCCAAGCATCCAAAGAGGATGTGACAGCAAAGTCTGAAATACTCGAAGCACTGCTGCCCTGGGATGCGCAATTGGCAAACAGCTCTTCCCAAAGTGGCACCCAGCAGAGACCTGGGCTCAGCCAATGAGAGTCTGTGTGCCTGGTATAATGACATGTCATGACACAACTGGACCAATCGGAAGCTAGGAGCTACCCCAAGAAGAGAACGGGAGGGGAAGGCATGTAACTGAAGGGACGATGGAAAGAGAAAAAGATCAAACAAGTTTCTCACCTTAGGAAGCAAGGGACGCTTCCCTATGAACATTACTACCAGCGCTTAGAAAATGCCGTTGCACAGATGAATGTTAAAAAAGACTAAGGAATTCGCGTCCACCTTTAGAGAGAACCCTGATTACAAGTGCCACTTTCACAACTGGTTCGCCTAACTCAACATAAAATTAGGTATCAGATCTGACAGGTGCGAACCGGCTGAACCCCACCTCTGCCTTCTTCCCTCTCATATGAGTGGCCCTTTGGGGTCCAGATTCTACATTTTTTGTTCCCCCTCTTCTACATATGTCTCATTTCTGTACTTTCATTTATACTATGTATTGTGTGATAATAAATTGAGTTGCAACTGAGTCCTGAGTACACATTCTTTCTGAATTTTTGAACTTTCTGTTGCTGCCTGATTGCCACCATCCTATACTGAGAATAGGGGCCATGGCCCCTCAGTTTGTGTGAGTACCTTGTGTCTTCTGTCTCCTGCCCTATTGACAAAACCTGTTGTTTGAGGGAAGGCTGTAGGAGGTTATGGCAGATATCTTCCATCTACCCCAAAGCAATGACTTTCATCAATTTCCCAAGTGACATTTAGAGAACCTCTAGTGAAAAGAGGAACTACTTACTTATTGACTTCAGGCTTTCCATCTCTTGCTGTATCTTTCCTTTGAGGGAAGAGCAAAGTTGGTGGAGATTTTATTTTATTTCTCTTGCTGTGAGAGTTCAACTGCCATCTCCAGTAGTGCCTTTTCCCTGCTAATCCCCTTCCAGGGGAAAAAAAAAGGTTGTGAAATGGGCCTTCCCATTGTGACCATCTGACCGTGTGACTCCCATCTCATTTTGTACTTGCTTCCAGCCCAATCACCAACTTCTGCTAGAAAGAGGAGTAGTGCCCTCAGTTCAGTGATGAACCTTCTTATACCTGGTCATACCCTTCACATCCCAGTGACTATGCATTCCCCTATAGACCATAATCCAAACCCCTTTCCCCTCCCCCACCACCTAATTCCTCATTCCTATTCCCCTCAACCTTTCTGCCCTAAAGTTGCAGCAAAGCAATACTAAGCCTTTCCACCATGCCCTTTGGAATGTCTGCTCCATAGACATCAAACTTCTCTTTATTTTAAATCGTTTCCTCTTCCAATTCTTCTAACTACTAGGTATGATGAAACCTAGCTCCCCTCTTACACATAGGCTCACTAGCCAAACTTCACTCATTCTCTTCAGTTCACTAGTCAACATTGTTATTGTTGTTGTGTTTGTCTTTCATTCTCAAAGAAGACCATGACATCAGGGAAATGATGACATGACTTGCTGTTGACTTTGTTTTGAGGGAGGGAAGGCTGTGCAAGATCACTAGCCTCACTTTCTCTTCCACAGCCACCTGGGTCCAGTGACCAGATATTCAACAGGATGAGTGGAAATGGCCCATAATGCATTGGGAGATCCTGGCCCTTTCAGGCTAAGGTCTTTTCAGGTTGTCACTTTGAGTGAGGTAGTGCCCATTCAGTGAACAGACCTCTTTAAGAAGTTAATCAAGGCATGGCCCCTTTTAATCAAAACTCAAAAAAAAAAATCAAGCCGAGAGGGGAAGACTCTCAGGGTCCCTAGCCAAAAGAGAAACAGTTACTATTTAGAATTTACATTCACTCTGTGCCAGGAGGGCAGGGACCTATTGTCATATCTATGAGCTCCAGAGTGAATTGGGTTTAAAGAAATGGATATGAAAACCTTTCTGAATTTTAAAGTAAATGAACCTATAGAAGACAATTTGAATATGTTTTAAAATTCAAAAACGAAATCAAATATATAGTAGTTAGTGGGTGAGGCAGGGTGAAGCAGCAGTTGAGGCTTAGTTTTTGAGAAAGAAGAGGCAGAGGCAGAGAGGCAGAGACGCAGAGGCCTCTTTGCTCCCCATTGCCATTTCCGGTTTCTCTTCCTACCCCCCTCACTCAGTAACCTCTTTCTTCGAGATTCATGCTATCATATCTACCACCAAATCCAAATCCTCTTTCTTCCTTAATGAGTTCAGTACACTGTTCACAATAATGCTCTCTTTTTCAACTCCTGCCTTCATACCAAGGGACTTCAACATAAATACTGGCTCTACCTCAAACACTCCAATCACATTCCTTAGCCTATTCACTTTTTCTCAACTATTCCTTCACCCCACCTCAGCCACTAACTACTACATATTTGATTTTATATTTGAGTTTTAAAATATATTCAAATTGTCTTCTATAGGTTCATTTACCTTAAAATTCAGAAAGGTTTTCATATCCATTTCTTTATTAAAAAAAACCTCTGATTGAACAACAATAATAAAAAAAGAAAAATAAATAGAAATGTGGACCAACTAGCCAAATTTCTATGGAGAGTGAGTGTGACAAGTACACGAAGCTGCTTTAAAAGCTGTTCCTTGAGGGCAGAGACCATATCATTATGTTCAAGGTCACACATGGTACAGGGTGTTCCTAAAGTCTGGATACACGGGCAAAAAGGCATATTTTGAAGAAATGAAATTTTCAACAACATTTTATTTAATTGGAATATTAACAAATAACATCTTCAATATGATTTCCATCATTGTGATGCAAAGATTGGTACGCTTTGCAAGATTCACGTGAACTTGATATAATAACTCCACATTGCCAAAAATTTGAGCACATTCACTTTTATGTGTTCAATCAAGTGTGTTCCATCTGTGATTTTCAATGAGTATACCTTCTTCTTTAGCATACCTCAGAAAAAAAGTCAAGGCAGCTAAGATCTGTTAATATCCCAAATATTTCAAAATATGCATTTTTGCCTATGTGTCCAGATTTTAGGGACACCCTGTATATGGACATAAGTAAGATAGCAACAAGCAGTATCAAATATTCTAGACTGAATAATTTCCATTGTTTTAAAAACAAGAATTATATTTTATTTTTATAATTTTTAAAAATGATTCACGCATATGCATTTAATCCTTAGGCAGCCACATACTTATCCCTTTTATGCAGAGGGATGACTCCTGAATGCTTGAACCACTTTTTTTCTTTTTATCTTAAGTTATCCTTCAGTTTATTTTAACAGTAGTTAATGTCACCAAAAAGGGACTCCATATCTTCCAGTATGAGTGACATGATAGGTAGGAAAACATAGCATGGCTTTTTGTTTGTGCCTTCCATTTAGAAATTTTTAGGTCTCAATCTATAATGACACATGTGAAAGGTAGTGTGTTACAGGTGAAAGAGCACTTGATACCAGAGTCCTAGGTTTGAGTATTGGCCTGATTAGTTATTATTTGCATGACCTTAGTCTCTTCACTCATCCTTTCTGGGTATCAGTATTGTTATCTATGAAATTGATGGGCTGGTCTACGTGACATCTGTGTTTCCTTCTAAGTAGAAGTCTGTAATTCTATGTAGCACTTAAAGTTTTCCACAGGCCTTTTCTTCACAGCAACCCTGCAAGAAAAGTGGTAACAGTCATATGGGGAAACTGAGTGTCCAAAAGGCTGTGATTTACCCATGATTGCAAAGCTACTAGGTGCCTCAGACAGGAAGTGAAAGTAGGTCTTCTGACTCTAACTCTAACCCTTTATCCATTAGTCCAGTGGTGTCAAACTCAAATACAAGTAGTCTAGACTTAGGCTCACATCAGTTTTCTTTTTAATGTGCCCTTGACTTAAATTGCAGGAACTTCTGGATTCTTAACCCAAGTTTACCTTATTCTCTGGGAATTATCTGTTCTCTCCTGTCTCTGCTTTTTTTTTGGGGGGGGGGCTGGCTTCTGGGATTTTGTTTGTCTCTACTACTGAGAATTATAACCTGTCTGGCCTCTCCTCTGATCCTCTAGCAGTCTAGCTCATAGACATTTTCTTTGATCAGTAGTAACTACCAATTAATTCCCTGACTTCTATTTTGACTTGCTGAATTTCTGGTCCCCCGATTTGTTGTGACCTCTAGATTATTTAAGATATATTTACCTTTGATGAGCTTGACCTAGCCTTCTACCTGATTCTCCTAATACTAGCTTCTGCCTAATCAGTCCTACACAGCTGCTGTCCATACTCCCATGTGACATGCAGTTAAATAACACCATTCATTTAACCTATTTGGAGGAAGAATTCGTTTAAATTGTTAGAAAATGCTATCCTGAGAGTTGACATAAAGTAATGAGCATACCGAGCAAACAATTTTTTGAGACATAGACTCTGCCAAAAAAATCTATTTTAGACAAACAATAGGAGTCCCAAAATAGCCACATGCTGTTGTGGTGGCCATTTTGAAATGAATAAAGTGTTTCAGGTGACAAATGGTCATGTTTTCTCTCCTTTCACAAGGTCACAAGGAAAACTAAACAGGCTTCAAGGATATTCTACAATAAAAGGGGATAAGGAGAGTATGATAGTGACTACGTGAGATTGAAGGTCATATCTGAGCTTTACAGACTTTTGACATTCCAGTTATATATACCATTCAGTACCTTAGCAGAATTTAAAATATGATGAAATTAGATATATTTTTTTCCGTATATATAATATACACACATACACAGGCATGTGTACATGCGTATATACGCACAATATATATACACATATATATGCACACAGATGCATAAATTTGCATGCACATTTATGTATATCTATCTATATATTTATGTATACAGATATAGATATAGACACAATCCCCTTTTCATTCTGTTTTGTCTAACCTTATATCACTTTATAAGATTAAATACTTTATAAACAGCAGAGTAAAATTAATATAAATCCTGAAGAACTATAGAATCATAATCTACTTAGCAAATATTTGAAGAATAATTATTTTAAAAATTAAGAATTTGGGAGCAACAGAATAACAGCATAAAGTTTTATCTGTTTGTTTTTTAATCTTATTAAACTCTTTCTCTACATGCTGAGCAGGGTGGCACAGGATTTTAATACAGCTACATAGGATGTAGAGGCTGGTAGATTGCTTGAGCTTCCTGGTATTCGAAACTGCAATAAGGCATGGTCAATCAGGTGTCTGCATTAAGTCCAAAACCAATGTGGTGAGGTCCTGACTAGCATACTTTAGCTTCTTGACTGGGGAGTGCCATACTTTAGGAACAGCTTTGGCTAACCAAAAGAACTTAACACCTCAGGATTCCAGACAACTCTCTAAGATTATAAATCGCAGAGAAGTTGCACTTGGCAACTGGGTTGACAAAGGATATTTTTCACCCAAAAGGGAATTCCGCATGCTAATGAAATCACAAGTTCAGTCTCAATCTGTATAGCAGGTGCAGCTCTTTGTCATTTCTCTGACTTGACGGCTGGAAACAGGAAAACAGTTTCCTGTTGCTGCTCGGATTTTTCCTGTCTTTTCTCATCTCTTGGCCTAGAAAAGTAGCAGACTCTTGCCTGTTCTCCAGATCTCTTCCATTCTGGTTAGCCTCAAGTGATCAGCCAGCTGGCAATACATTGATCCCGATCTGTTCCAACTCATAGTTGAGCCAAATGGTAGAAACTTGGCATTGCAATCACCCTGGTTCCCAGCCCCCTCTTTTTCCTATGATTTTGGAAATATGAAAGGCTTCCTATACAGACAGGCCTTGATAGGTCTGGATACCATGATTAGTCTATTATCATCTTCTTTGTAAGGATATACATCTGCCTTATAATCTTAGAATCAGAATTATTGTTAAGGACTCTACTTTCATTATTTGAGTCATTTTAACAGATTTATATGCCCATTATTAAGTTATTATTATCCCCTAATAATCTTCGGGCTTGATAGTTCAGCTTATTTGCATAGTTATTACTAATTTGATAATTTCTCCTATAGGCTATATGCTGATACTTCCAATTAAATCTGTTTATTTTTCCAGCAAAATTATACAATTATTTTATGAGGATTAGCTGTGCTTCTACTCTATGAACAAAGCCCAAAAGATCCCAGGAGTTCTGACCCAAAACAAATTATGATCATAACAGACTTATTAACAAGTTATCAGTTCATTAGAGAAAAAGGCTTTCAGATTTCAGTGGCCTAAAAGTTCAATCAAAACAGTCAAGAAAGCTTACTAAATCTTACATTTTATTTACAAAATATATGTATGTATATATGTGTGCATATATATACATACATATATATATATTTACATCTCTATCTGCATATCATTCATAGAGATTAGGAGTAGTTATATGGATTTGAGGGTTATCTCAATAGAAATGATAACTGAACCCACAGGAGCCAGTTGGTCAAATCTCTTTCATAATTCCAAGTTCTGTTTCACCAATTGTCTCCAAGTATGCTCTGGGTTCAAGTTCTACTTTTAATATATATTGGCTATATGACCCTGGGTAAGTCACTCCATTACTCAGTTCTCTGGACAATTCTCTTAAAATAATAAATTTCGCTGACTCTGCCAACCACCATTACTATAGAGAGCTTCTTCAACAATGGAGCTCTCTATGTCCATGAAATTGCAAGTCCAGGCCTGTCTCTATCAAACCAGCATTCACACACACAGTTTCCTGAAAAGTGAAAGAGCAAAAAGTTCTTAAAATATTATGAGTCAACTATCAGATTTGTTCTACAAAGAAAAGGAATGCTAAATATGGACTCAAAGCTTGCACTGATAGGATTCAGCAACAATTTCCAATGCAATTTCAATATTCTTACAGAGTGATTTATAAATCTCGGTAGACAATAACGCAGTCCGCATGATCAGTAATTAGATATTCTACATTTCATTTAAGCTCTACACTATTCAAACAACTCCTGGCAAGTCTGCTGGTAAAACAGTGGGGCTTGGGCCAATCCTCTTGTAATTGGCCATCTTCTCTGATAAGTTTTCCTTTCTACCACTCAGCTCTAACCTAATTGAAACCAAGGTTCTGGGACTTTCGAGACTTACAAGATCACCTCCACTCCTAGAAACATCCACCTCAAAAGCAATATTCAATTGCCTATTCAGGAAAGGAAATACAAAGCAAAAAGGCATCCAAAGGTCAGGAACAAGCTCAAAAAGTTAAGTCAATGCTCCAAGAGGGAGCAGTTGTAGGGAAAAGGGAAAAGAGCATTATCAGTCCCACAATCTTCCCTCATGGAATCCAGAGAGTGCACAATACTTATCACACTAGAGAGCATAGGCAAAAGACCAAGAAATGTTATCTTCCTTTAACTGAAATAGCACCGAATCTCCTTTTCTGGATCCCTGACCTTCTTTCTTCTCTCTAGATTACTTTACTTGGTGATATCATTAGCTCACATGGATTTAATTTCCATCCCTATCTTGATGATTCTCAAAACTACCTATCCCACCTCAAACTTTCTGCAGACCTCCAATCTCCCATCTCCAACTGCCTTTCAGACACCTCAAACTGGTTGTCCAGTAGCCACCTTATACTCATGTCTAAAACAGAACACATTTTCTACCTCCAAACCCTCCCCCATCTCCTAATTTCCCTATTACTCTTAAAGGCAACACCAAGCTCCCAATTCCTCAAGTTTACAACCTAGGTGTCATCCTCAACTCCTCACTCTTACCTCCCCATATCCAGTCTGTTACAACAGCCTATTCATTTCACTTTTGCAACATTTCTCAAATACACCTACTTTTATCCTCTGCTACTGCCACCCCCCTGATGCAGGCCTTACTCACCTCATGCTTGGACTATTTCTTTGCCTTTTGGTGAATCTGTCTGCCTCAACTCATTCAAAGTCCGTCATAAACTAACCCCTGATCACTTTTCCAGCTTTCTTACACCTTACTCCTAGTCACATAATCTTTGATCCAGTGACACAGGCCTTCTTTCTGTCACCCATCCATCCCTGGAAAACTAACTCTCTCCTTCTCTCTCCCTCCTTCTCTTTCTTTCTCTCTGTCTCTCTCTCTCTCTCCCTCCCTCCCTCCTCCCCCCATCTCTGCCCCCTGCTTCTCTGACTTCTGTCAGGTCTCAGCTAAAATCTTACCTGCTACTGGAAGCTTTTCCAAATCCCTGTTAATTCTAGTGCCTTCCCTATATTAATTATTTCCTATTTATCCTGTATATAGCTTGTTTGTACATATTTGTTTGCTTGTTGTCTCTACCATTAGATTATGACCTCCTTGAACATATTTTTTTTTTATTTTTTGTTCATTTGACCACTTTTTGTATTCCTAGTACTTAGCACATAGCAGGTGCTTAATAAATGTTTATTGACTGAATATACATTGCCACTGTACAGAATAGTAATCATACTAGCAGATCACTCTGGCCTTTTCACATTATAGAAAAATGCTAAGTTCTTCAATCAATGAGCTACCACATGTATTGAAATAGTTCCTAAAGCACGGTGAGGAAGGGCAACTCTGAGTATACACCATGGTATCCCCCAACCACTAAACTATGACTTGCCTTTTTAGTTGTCTGTTTCCATATTGTTACCACCAAAAGAATATAGGCTCTTTCAATACAGAGATTGTACTTTCTTGTTTTGTGTCCCTAGTCCTGGCATAGGACCTTGCATATAGTGGGTGCTTAATAAGTGCTTACTTTTGAATTAAGAAATTTGTCTAGGGCATGTCCCAGAAAAGCTGAAAACTTTTGCTCTGCATCTTACCCTGTCCCCAAATCCAATTTCTTTCTCCAATCTTAGATGCAAACAGTCCTAAAAACAAGAACAAAAACTTTGACTCAGTGTCAACCACTTCCACTTTAAATGGTTCCTTTCCCCCAAACTCTGCCATGCACTATTCCTTTCAAGGGAACTATTTCCCTCAGTGAATTTCTCATTGCCCTTATCAGCTCTTCTAAACCTGCTCACCAAGAATATTCATATCTGGAAACAGATTTCAAAAAAATAGTGAGTAAGATTTTTGCCATAGCAGCACTGATCACACTTTATAATCCTCAGAACAGCGGCTAGAGGCACTGAGAACATCAAGTTTTTAATGAAAACTCCTCTCCCTGATAGCAGATGCGGATTTAACACTCTGACATGGCTGTATTTTCTTTCTCCTTCCTAAGAGTTTGAGGTAGGAAGGGGGTATTCAAAAGAAAAAGCACTTTCAATTTAAATGATTATTAGTTAATTTACAAAGAAATTAGTGCTAAGAAATCTTTAGAAAGCAATAAAATGACATTATTTGGCCAAGTCACACAACATAAAACTTGGAATGCATTGGCCCATGCCTTTTCCCATGTGATTTGTCTGTAACCATCTCTTTTCACTTGTGTATGTTTAGAATTTAACCAGAATAAAATCAGAAACACTTTGACTCAGCCCCTCTTCACCTGAAATCTTCTAATCAAGCCATAGGTATAGTTTTTCCCGCCAAACACAGCATGCTAAACCAAACCAGTGACTATATTTCAGGGTTCCAGTATGATGTTGGACAGCCAGATGGCACAGTGGTTAGAGTCCCAGAGCTGGCATCAGGAAGATAAGTTCAAATCTGAAATCATACATTAGCTGTGTGACCCTGGGAAAGTCATCTAACACAGTTTTTCTCAGTTTCTTCATCTGTGAAATGAGATGGAGAAGGAAATGTAAACCATGTCAGTATCTTTGCCAAGAAAACCCCAAATGGGGTCATGTAGGATTGGACCCGCCTGAACAATGACTAAACAACAAAGCATGACCATAGCCAATTATTCTGTCTGATAGCATAATCCTTTAATTAGAGGAACAACGTTTTCTCTAGTTCTGCAGTATCACCTCCCCATTTTATATTTCTAAATGGATATTTCATAGGCATCTCACACTCAACATGCATAAACCTTTTTGTTATTGTTATCTTTCTCCCAAAACTACCACTCTTCCAAACTTTCCTGTTTCTCTCAAGGGCACCATCATTGTTCCAGTGACCCAGCTCTACAACCTCCCAGTCTTTATTGACTCCTCAATCTTTCCAGCCTTACCTCATCTAATCAATTGGTAGATCGCTTTGATCCCACATTGACAACTATGATATCACTCTTCTTTACTCATCTAGCCATGTGCTTTTTTAGCCTATTAGTTTCTTCCCTCTTCGGTCTATCTTTACCACAGCTGGCAAAATCATATACCTAAGGCTCCCCTATTCTAAAACCTCAAGGGGCTCTCTCTTACCTCCAGAATCAACTATAAAATTTGCTGGGTGACATTTGAAGCCCTTCGCAACCTGTCTCCAGCCTGCCTTTCTAGACTTATGCACATTTCTCCCTTTACAGACTCCACTATTACAGCCAGTGGCCTACTAACTTTTCCTCAAAAGATACCATCCATCTCCAGTCACCCTAACTTTGCACAAACTGTTCCCTCTATGTGGAATGCATTTCCTTCTCATTATCCCTTCTGAAGGTTCCCTAGCTTTTTCCAAAGCTTCACTTGAGTCCAATTAAGGGTTTCCATGACTCTACTCTCTACACACAAATCACCTTTTACTTGCTAATACACACACACACATACTATATATGTGTGTGTGTGTTCATGTAGGTAATAAGTAATAGAGCTGGAATTTAAGCCCTAGTCCTTTAACCCAGGTGTGACACCATTGTAGGGGCTTGGAAATGGCTTTCTTCAGAAATATGGTAGTGCCCTCCTCTAGATCAGCCCTATGGGTCATGGGAGCTCTTGAGTGGTACTTGACATTTTTATTAATGAATGGTGAAAAGACTAGGAAGCCTAGGGCCAAGGTCTTGCTTTCTTCCACCTGCTCAATCGTATTCCTTCCTCACCTTTACCCCTATCATTGCCAGAAAAGGCCTAAACAAAGCTTTGAGATAAACTTTTATATATACTTTTGTAAGTCGCAAGATGGGGAATGGATAAAGGGAGGAGGAGAGAAAGAAGTAAGACCACGGACTCCTACTACCTACCTGTGTACAAGTCACTTAAAGTTTCCGGCATTCAATTTCTTCATGTGTTAAAAAGGACAGATTAATGACTTCTAAATTATCTTCAGGTATCCAAAAAAAATCTAGAGCATATTCCAATTTCCAAATACAAATTCTGGACCAGAACCTATTATATCAATGGTGGTGGTGGTGATTGTTCATCCCTAGTTCTCAAAGAGAACCAATGACAACATGAGGGAGATGCCCTGACTTGTGCACAAATTGGATATGAGTGGGGCACAGCTGGACAAAGGGGAACTCTCTCTTCTGGGGTCATCAAAAAGAAAAGATAAAGAATGTCAAAGGAACTAATGAAAACAAAAAGTGTAAAGGAAGGAATTTGAGTAGTACTGGATCTTTAACTATAAGTCAGCAATTATCAAAACTACCTGGTATTGGCTAAGAACCTTGTATTTGACAAGTGTAAAGACCTAAGATTTTTGTATAAAAATTCATTATGTGGTAAAAACTTTTGGGAAAACTGGAAAACAGTCTGGCAGAAATTAGGCATAGAGCAGTATCTTACACCACTTACCAAGATAAGGTAAAATGGATACATGACCTAGATGTAAAGAAATATATTACAAGAAAATTATAAGAACATGGAACATATTACTTAATAGACTTATGGATAGGTGAACAATTTATGAATAAACAAGAGATAAAGAGCAGAGTGAGGTATAAAATGGATACTTTCAATTACATAAAATTAAAAAAGATTTTGTACAAATAAAATAAATATATCCAAGAGCAGAAGGAAAGCAGAAAATTTGGGAAAAATTTTATAGACAGCTTCTCAGATAAAGGTCTAGTATCTCAAATATATACAGAACTTTGTGAAATCCATAAAAATATGAGTCATTCCCCAACTGATAAACAGTCAAAGGATATGAACAGGTAGTTTTTAGATAAAGAAATCAAAACAATTTATAATCATATGAAAAAATGCTTTAAATCATTATCGATTGGAGAAATTCAAATTAACACAACCTTGAGTTATCATTTTCCACCTATCAGATTAGCTGATATAACAGAAAAAGAAAATAATAACTGTTGGAGGGGATATGGAAAAATTGGTACCCTAATTCATTGTTGGTGGAATTGTAAACTAATCCAACCATTTTGGAGAGCAATCTGGAATTATGCCCAAAGAGTTATTAAATTGCCTTTGACCATGCGTTTCACTACTAATCCTATTTCCAAAGATAGTTAGGGAAAAAGGAAAAGAACCTATATATTCTAAAAATATTTATAGCAGCTCTGTTTATAGTGGCAAAGAACTGAAACAATTGGAGAATGGCTGAACAAGTTGTGGCATATGTTTGTGATGGCATATTATCATGCTATAAGAAAAGATGAGCTCAATGATCTTAGAAAAACATGGATAGAGTTGCACAAAATAATGAAGAGTGAAATGAGCAGAACCAAGAGAATAATGTATACGGTAACAGCAATATTGGTTCAAGAATAACTTTGAGAGAATGCCATTTTGACTACTATAAATTCCCAAATTAATTACAAAGGACATATGAAGAAAGGTACTATCTGCATCCAGAGAAATAACTGATAAATAGAAGTATGTGTAGAATGACTTTACATACATGCTGTATCACCAACACAATATTCACTGCACCAACAGCAACTATGAATATGCTGGCATGGTTCTGAACTGCAAAATATAACAGACTCTCTATATGGGAGACAGAACCAAAATATTTATTCAAAAACCAGAAAGCCAAATCTCAACCCCAGAAAACCGAATCCATCATAGCAATAAAGAAATTTATACACAATAACAATGGAGAGGGCACCACCACCCCAAAGCTTTCCCCCAGCTCAAGCCTTCCCACAAACAAAAACTCACAGCTAACTTAGCCTGCTTCCCTGCTTCTTCTCTCTCCCCAGCTCTAACTGCTCTGACCAACTTCCTCCATTCAGCTCCACCCTTCCGGCTCCACCTTTTCCTGTTCCACCTATTTGGCAAGCTCCTCCCACCACAGGCTTCATGTGACTTAGGCTTCCATGTGACTCAAGCAGGTCACATGGGCCTATTGATGGATGGGAAGATGTTCAAATTTACATTACCATTAGACATGCACACACATTTGTGTCTAATGGTAGCCATGGTTGCGGGGGCGGGGGGAGGAGGGAGAGAAGAAAAAAAGGGAAAAAATTAATTTACTTGATAACTTTATAGATTTTCAGTTTCATGTGCAATCATGTTTTTTATTATACTTTATGGAAGTGCTATTTTTATTCCATAAATCGAAAAATAAAGTCTAGTGGCAAGACAATGCTCAGGAGGACCAGAGTGCAGTTATACTGGTGGTAAAAAAGGGGGAGGGGAGAAAATTAGCATCTGTATAGCACCTAATATTGCCAAGAACTATAAAAGATTATCTTATCTATTCCTCACAGTAACTCAGCAAAGTTATTGCTATTATAATCCTTATTTTACAGTTGAGGAAACTGAGAGAAACAGAGGTTAAGTGACATACTCAGAGTCACACAGCTAGTAAATGTCTGAGGTTGAATCTGAACTCACATTTTTTTTTTGCTCTAGGTCTGGTGCTTCCACACCACCTACCTGCCTCAAGATGTAGGGAAATTCTTAAAAGGAAACTCCCTCTACCCTTGTAACTCAGTAATCATTCAGTAATGTGATGCTGCAGCTTCTACCAACAGTGTTATACAATTATATTGGGGGCAAGAGTAGAGAGGGAAGGTCCATGCAGCTGTTGATAGTAGCAGCGGCTCAAAAACGCAAGTCTCTTTCTCAAGGCCAAAGGAAACTACCTAACAGTCAATTAACAAGCAGTTCTTCAAAAACGAGATTTGTCTTCATTATCTGGGCATTCCTGTGAACTAGAGCAACGTATTGGTTATAAATAGTAATTTCTTTTACTTTCATCGACAAGCCTTTGAATGGCTATTATATTATGGATATCAAAAGACAAGGCTAAAATTCAGGCTGAGCTAAATCAATTCATTTTCTTAAGCAAAAATAACAGGCTAATCCTGTACTGATGCATCAGTATAGAATAAGAGACTTGGGGTCTTACTGCCCTTTATGTGACTGTCCAAATGAAAACTGAGCAATTATATGACATAGTTGACTGTCTTGTCAAAATGCCATCACCCTCCTGTGTTAGTATTTTTTTTTTTTGCTTTTTGGCAGGGCAATTGGGGTTAAGTGACTTGCCCAAGGTCACACAGCTAGTACACGTGTCAAGTGTCTGAGGCGGATTTGAACTCAGGTCCTCCCAACTCCAGGGCCGGTGCTCTACTCAGTGCGCCACCTAGCTGCCTCCCTGTGTTAATATTTACAGAACTTTTTGAAATGGAAGAAGAAATGTACATATACTGTACGTGGCAGATATCTGTCTGATTACCCAGAGATGATAGATATCAAAATCCCATCAATGTGATGCTTGTGTCTAATCAAAACTTCGTAGTCTCAGTTAGTTAAGAGTCCCTGAGTATACAGACTTTTGTTCTGAAATATCATATGGAAATGTGATACAGCTGTAACATTCAGCACTGTCTTGAAGAATTCCCTCAGTTGAAAATGACTAGAGAGTTTCTTCTATAGAACAGACGAATTCAAATGCTGGGGTTACTAACTGGCATCTAATGTTAAAAGCTGTTAATCTGTTAATAACGTACCCTTCACTTCTGGAAGTCTTTGGATGTTGTGAGTAAAGCAAGGGACCAAAATCCAGGTTGCCTGGGTTCAAGAGTGTGCTATATAAGCTATAAATGTCAGCCGTTACCATTTTTTGCACATATGTTATTCTCATGATCCTGTCATCATTGTTTGTAGCAGTAGCAGCAGCAGCAGCAACAGTAGTAGAAGTAGTTGTAATTGTTCTTGTAGTAGCCATCTTGGCTGTTCTGCATGGTGTTGGCTAAAATGCTTTATCTCCCTGGGCCTCAGTGTCCTCAGATGTAAAATAAATCCATTGTTTATCTAGTTTAATTGAATTCAGTTCAATAAGTATTCATTGGTGGCATACTGGATAGAGGGGCAGGGCCTGGAGTCAGGAGGACCAGAGGTAAAATCTGGCCTCAAATACTTATTAGCTGCGTGACCCTGGGCAAGTCACTTAACCTTGTTTGACTCAGTTTCCTCATCTGTAAAATGTACTGGAGAAGGAAACGGCAAAACCACTCCAGTATCTCTGCCAAGAAAATCCCAAATAGGGTCACGAAGAATCAGACACAACTAATCAACTAAACAACATATGCAAGGCACTAATCCTGGGAGATGCAAAGACAAAACAAGGAAAAGACCCTATCCACAAGGAACTTAGCTAGTATACAATCTCAAAAGTCCCTTCCACTCTTTCATTCTACAAGTCTATGCTTTACTAAAAGAAGCTAAAGGAAGTTCTTATACTTTCATATCTACAGATAAAAATGAATTTCATGCACGACAAAGCAAAGAATTTAATAATTATGCATTTGTCTTAAATCTTCTTTGCTTTATCCATTGCCCCTTCCTTCCATAATCATGCACAGTCAAAACCCTTGAAATCTCATGCTGCTTGTAACTATTGCCCTTCTCCCTGCTCTATTTTGCCTTGTTTAATAAGGTTGTCTAGATGACCTCTTAAGTTCCTTCCAACATGGTTAGCTTTTTACGCAAGTGACAATGTCCAATAATGGAATGTGAAAGCAAAAGGCATCAATACAACTTTTACAAAAATATATAGGACTAGACTTCCAGTGCCAAGATAGTGGAGTGAGGAAGGAACCCTTCGAAGTCCTCTCAAATTCCCCTCCAAACAACTAGAAAACCACATCACAATTGATCTAAGAGCAGGGAAGCAGCTTACCAGCCTAGTCAGAGAGGTCTGTCTCACTGAGGTATGAGAGAAGGTAGGTCCAAGAGCAGTAGCAGCAGCCATTCTAACAGCAGAGGGCCTGAGGCAAGGCTCCAAGTCTGGAGCAATCCACCAACTGTACCTTAGGCAAGTGAGCAGTGTGTGCAGCACAGCAAAGTTACATCCCAGCAACCCCACCTCCAGTACAAGGCAGCAGTCAGGCCTTGACTCCATTGCTGACCAGCAGTGAAGCCCTGCCCTGGGACCGGCTAACAGGGAGACCCTGTGCCCATAGCAACCCAGCAGCAAGGCCCCACCCCTGCGGCAGACCAGAAATAAAATCTCTCCTCCAGAGCCAGCCACCAGAAAGACTCCTTCATAAGTAATCCTGGGGCAGACCAGCAGCTAAAACCCACACCCAGCATAGGCCAACAGGGAGGCTCCACCAGCCAAGTACAAGCCAGAAGGATAACATACCCTACAGTGAAAGCAAACAGCTAAACCCTGAAGCCCAGTGAAAGATAGCAGTAAGAGCCTGAGCCCCAGCACAAAAAGTTTGGGACACTGCAGGACCAGAGCCCAACTATCACATAAAAACACCAAGTTACAAAAAAGGCAGAAAAAAATGAGCAAAAAATAATAATAATTTGACTATATAAAGTAACTGTGGTAACAAGGAGGATCAAGGCATACACTTAGAAGAAGACAATAGAGTCCAAATAGCTACATGTGAAGCCTCAAAGAAAAATGTAATCTGGTCTCTGGAGAAAAAGAATTCCTGGAAGGGCCTAAAAAGGATTTTAAAAAGCAAATTATAGAAGTAGAAGAAAAATTGGGAAATGAAACGAGAGTAATGCAAGAGAAGCATAAGAAAAGAGTCAATAGCATGGGATACAAAAATTTACTGTGGAAAATAACTACCTAAAAAACAGAATTGGCCAAATGGAAAAAAGAAATGCAAAAGCTCACTGAAGAAAATAGTACCTTAAAAATTAGAATTGAGCAAATGGAAGCTAATGATTCTGTAAGACAATATGATATGATAAAACAAAATTAAAAAAGTAAAAAAAGTGAAATTTCTCATTAAAAAACAACTGACCTAGAAGATAGATCTAAGAGTGTGTTGCCAAGCAACCTTATTTGCTGTAGCTTAATTTAGTTTCAGTTCAGATTGGTTCAGAAATGGCAAAGAGTCTCAAGTTTTTTATATATATAATAAAAGTCTCAATCAGTAAGTCCCAATACTTATGTCACAATCAGTAAATCCCAATAGTTATGTCACAATCAGTAAATCTCAATAGTTATGTCACAATTAGTGTCTCAATAGTTATAGTTATGCCACAATCAGTAAGTCTTAATAAGTATATCACAATCTTAACACAACTGATCTAAATCTGGATCATATGGCTGGGGAGTCCTGGGTCAGCTTCCAGAGTCAGGATGGGAATGTCCTGGACTATGCTTCCATACTGCTGTGGGGGGTGGGGGTGGGGAGGGTGAGGGGGGAACTCTCACGGGTGGTTCAGGATTATCTGCCTTTTGTAGTTCCTTCTAACCAAAAAGGCATTTTGCCAGTTAAATGCATGATTGATGGGAAAGGAGCTATTTTCAAAATATCCTTCAGAACATTTCTGTTTAGGAATGTCTGATTCTGGGAGTTAAGTGGGCAGTCCTCCCAGGTAGCTGAGAGTCCTTCAGTGTCTGGCTTGGAATAAGATTAGAGTCAGATAGCAGGCATACTGAGTGAGGTCAGAATGTCCTGATTAATTCATGCATCACAAGGAAGAATAATCTAAGAATTATCGGAATACCTGAGAGCCATGATCAAAAGAAGTCCTACCAAATTCCTTTTATGACACAAATATGGTGTTGATAACTAAACCAGGAAGAGCCAAAACAGAGAAACAAAACTATAGACCAATTTCCCTAATGAATATTGATTCAAAAATTTTAAATAAAATACTAGCAAAGAGATTACAACAATATATCATAGACCATGACCAGGTGGGATTTATATCAGGAATGCATGGTTGGTTCAATAGTAGGAAAATTATCAGTATAATTGGCCAAATCAATTAAAAAAAATAGAAATCATTTGATTATCCCAATAGATGCAGAAAAGACATTTAACCAAATACAGCACAAAACCCTATTAAAAACACAAGAAAGCATAAGAATAAATGGAGTTTAACCTAAAATTATAAGTAATATCTATCTAATACCATGAGTAACCATTATTTGCAATGGGGACAAGCCAGAAGCCTTACCAATAAATCAGAGGAGAAGAAAAGATGCCCATTATCAACTCTATTACTTAATATTGTACTATAAATGTTAGCTATAACAATAAGAGAAGAAAAAGGAATTAGAAGAGGCAAAGAAGAAACAAAGCTATCACTCTTTGCAGATGATATAATGGTATATTTAGAGAATTCTAGAAAATCAAGTGAAAAAACACAAAGGTACAGGATATAAAATAAATCCACACAAATAATCAACATTTCTACATGTTACCAACAAAGTTCAGCAGTAAGAGAGAGAGAGATTCCATATAAAATAACTGTAGATAATATAAAATATTTGGGAGTCTACCTGGCAAGACATACCAAGGAATTATATGTTTACAACTATAAAACACTTCCCACAAATAAAGTCAGATCTAAACAACTGGAAAAATAATAAGTGCTCAAGGGTATGCCAAGCCAATATAATAAAAATGATAATTCTTCCTAAATGAATCTATTTATTCAGTGCCATACCAATCAAACTCTCAAAATTATTTTATAGAGCCAGAAAAAAATAATAAAATTCATCTGGAAGAACAGAAGCTCAAGAATATCAAGGGAATCAATGAAAAAATGTGAAAGGAGGAGGTAGTCTAGCCATGCCAGATCTCAAACTGTACTATAATGCAGTAATTATCAAAATAATCTGTTACTGGCTAAGAAATAGAGTGGTGGATCAGTAGAATAGATTAGGTACAAATTACATCATAATAAATAACCATAGGAATCTAGTATATGATAAAGACAAAGATCCAAACTTTTGGAGCAAAAACTTATTAATTGACAAAAACTGCTGGGAAAACTGGAAAACAATATGGCAGAAACTAGGTATAAATCAACCTCTCAAACTGTATACCAAGATAAGGTCAAAATGGGTATATGATGTATACCTAAAGGATGATACCATAAGCAAATTAAGAGAGCATGGAATAGTTTGTCTGTTAGATTTATGGATAAGGGAAGAATTTAGGACAAAAGAATACATACAGATGTTTCCACAATCCAGCTAGCAGCTTCTGTGGGGGTGTAAGATCCACCCACAGCCAGCACCCAGAAAGCTACAAACAGCACAGGTTCTTTTGATCTGCTTAACTAAGGAAAGCAAGGTGAAGGGGTTTGACAAGCTTACTTTAATTCAGCATACAAATATCATTCACTTAGTTCAGGGGAAGAGACCAGCACACT
>CM053622.1:689768088-689781329 GCA_028646595.1 Phalanger gymnotis | reverse complement strand
AGTTCAGTGTGCTGGTCTCTTCCCCTGAACTAAGTGAATGATATTTGTATGCTGAATTAAAGTAAGCTTGTCAAACCCCTTCACCTTGCTTTCCTTAGTTAAGCAGATCAAAAGAACCTGTGCTGTTTGTAGCTTTCTGAGTGCTGGCTGTAGGTGGATCTTACACCCCTACAGAAGCTGCTAGCCGGATTGTGGAAACAAATGGCGTAGTTGTGGTCAGGATCTGCCTTTAGCAGGAAAGCATGGCGTTTTGGGGTACTAGGTTGGTTGAATGTATCCCTGTTTTTGGACTGCTTTTTGCACTTGGAGTGGCTATGGTTCTGTAGAGCCTCAGGAGCAACAAAGTCTTGAAGGAAAATAGGCTGGTGGAAGTGCTGGGCTTGGTTTCCCAGGAGCCCAGACCAGGAGATAATCTAGTCTTCCCAGGGCTTAAGCTGATAAGCCTGGCCCCAGGGGACTATGCTGAAAGGGTGAATGTCTTGAGATTATATTGTACATGGAGTTTTGAAATAGGAGTGGAGAATGGCCTTGGAAACTTGGAGAATGGCCTTCCTACAGATTTGGCAGAAGGGGCTGGTGAGGAGAAAGAAGAAGCAGACAGCGGCTGCCAAAATATTGATCCAGACAGAGCAGGAGACTGCCTGCATGGGAACTTTGGAAATCTGAAAGCCCTGAGCTGCCTCGGAGCTGACTTCGGACAGAGGATCTAAGTGGTGGAGAATCGCTTACATTCCAGAAGAAGCCAGGTGAAGCCAGCTGGAGTGGGAACCCAGGAGCTTGGAGTCCAGCCCTGGGGCAAGATGGAAACTTTGCAGCAAGGCATTGAGTCTGCCTTTTTGGTCCCTTCAGCTTGGGCTGCTTGGGATCCAGGAGGGAGACATGGATTTGTTTTTGTTGGGGTGAGGGAAGTGCCTTGGACCCCCCAGGGACCCCACCCCATTGGCTTTTATCATCTAGTCACCCCTCAGGACTTGGAACTGGGGACTGGAACATAATGGGGAGAACAGACCCTAAAAGAACTTTGTACTTTTTCTTTGAAATTGGGACTTTTGGTGCCATATGGAAGCCTGCAACGGCAATTTGGGGAGGAGACATCCCCAAGAGAACTCTGTTTGTTTGTTTGCTTTAGGACTTTACTAACTAAAGCATGCCCGTGCCTCAGGGTACTGGGAAAAAGCCTGCAATGGCAATGTATATGCTCAAGAAGTACTTTATCAGCCAAAGAGATTAACTTGCTTTGACCTAAGAGTGGACATTTGAATTGTTAACAAGTATTTTGGGAGTGACTTATTGAAGAGATTATCTTGCTGGGACCTAGGGGTGGGTCATGTTTGTATTGTAAACAGATATTTGAGAATGTGATTGAATGATATGTTTTGCTTTGTTGTGAATGATATGTTTTAGTTTCCTGCGTAATTGGATCACAATGTATAATGGGTCAATGTATGTTCTAGGATACATGGCTGATTAGATTATGTATCCTACAACAAGGGGTGGAGTGTGTTGGTAAGCAAAATGGGCTCCTTAGCACTTAGTGCCCTTGAAGAGTTTGGCTTTTGTTTGCTTTGAGTGTATTTCATTGAGCCTTACTAGGTGCTAAGCCCCAGGGCCAAACCCCTATTAGGTGTGGAACCTATGTGGGTGTGGATTGGTGACTAGGTGGGGCCCAAGGTGGGGCTGGCTAAGGGGAGGTGCTAACTCCATAGCCATGCCCTATTAAGTGTTAACCTAACCTATGTGGATGTGAACCTCCCAGGGTCCTAAGAGGAGGGCCTAACTCAAGAACCAATCATAGCAGTCTAAATTCTGGCCATTCAGATGACATTTGATGACCTCTGAAGCCCTAAAAGAAGGTAGGACAGGGCCATTTCTGCAGGACTCTTGAGATGGTGTTGATGAGGAGCCTCAAGGCAGCTGTGGCTAAGGAGCCCTCCAGCTCGTAAACCCAGATGCTGAGACTTTGTTGAACTCTGGTAACTATGTATTGGGATTTGAATCAGACAAGGTCTGTCTGTTGATGTTTGTAATTTGTTTGTAAATTGCTCTGAAGTTCAGTGTGCTGGTCTCTTCCCCTGAACTAAGTGAATGATATTTGTATGTTGAATTAAAGTAAGCTCGTCAACCCCTTCACCTTGCTTTCCTTAGTTAAGCAGATCAAAAGAACCTGTGCTGTTTGCAGCTTTCTAGATACTGTCTGTGAGTGGATCTTACATCCTGACAGAGGCTGCTAGCCAGATTGTTGAAACAAGAGACCAATACATAATAAACATAAAATAGATAATTTTGATTCTATAAAGCTAAAAGGATTTTACACAGATGAAAAAAGTAACCAAAATTATAAGGAAAGCAGAAAAATGGGGAAAAAATTTGCAATAAATATCTCTCGTAAAGGCCTCATTTCTCAAATATATAGAGAACAGAGTCACATTTATAAAAATACAATTCATTCCTCAATTGATCAATGGTCAAATGATACGAGCAAATAGTTTTCAGACAAAGAAATCAAAGCTCTCTATAGTCGTATAAAAAATATCCGAATCATTATTGATTAGAGAAATCCAAATTAACACTGCTCTGAAGTACCACCTCACACCCATCAGCTTGGCTAATATGACAAAAACCAGAAAATGTTGGATGTTGGAGGGAATGTAGGAAAACTGGGACACTAATTCACTGTTGGTAGAATTGTGAACTGATCCAGCCTTTCTGGAGAGCAATGTGGAACTATGCCCAAAGGGCTATCAAACTCTACATAACCTTTGATCCAGCAATATCCCAAAGATATCCTTAAAAAAGGGAAAAAGACTTATTTATACAAAAAATATTTATAGCCATTCTTTTTTGTGGTGGCTAAGAATTAGAAATTAAAAGGATGACCATAGATGGGCTAAACAAATTGTGATATGTGATTGCAATGGAGTATTATTGTGTTATAAGAAATGACAAGCCGTATGATTTCAGCAAAATCTGGAAACATTTAGATGAACCAATGCATGGTGAAGTGAACAGAACCAGGAGAACACTGTACACAGTAACAGCAATATTTTTCAATGAAGCACTGTGAATGACTTAACTATTCTCAGCAATACTGTATAATGATCCAAGACAATCCCAAAGGACAAATGATGAAGCATACTATCCACCTCCAGAGAAAGAACTGAAATTGTTTGTATACAGACTAAAGCATGTTATTTTGCACTTTCTTCCATTTTTTTCTTCTATTTGTCTTCTCATACAAAATTATGAATATGAAAATGTTTTGCTAATCATCTCAGAGAGGAGGGATGAGAGGAGGGATAGAATTTGGAACTCAAAAATTTAAATGAAAATGTTAAATATGTGTGTATGTATATGCATATACACACATACATATATATATATATATACACATATGTACATACATATACATATGGCTCTTAACATAAGCCATGGTGTAATTCCATTTCTGGGTAATTTCTTTTAATACACCTTTTCTATTTTGTTATGAACGTAACACATATTAACAAACAATGTAGTCACTGGCTGATGGGATTCTGGGTTGATCTAAGAAGGGACCTTCCAGGTTGTGCTTCCCAAAGGTGTCAAACACATGACCAGTGGGCAGCTCATATACCATAACTCCAGTGCTCCAGAACTTTATTAAAATGCCACTGTGAGATACTTAGAAAAATTAATTTAAAATGCAATAAAACAGATATAACCTTACATTTTAACATTAATTCAAGACGCAAGCATTAGCCATTCTTATATATAGATGAGTTGCCCCTGCTGCTGTTTGAATTTGACACCAGTGCTCTACCCCAGGTGCCTTATTTTACAAATGCAGAAACTGAAGTCCCAAAAGTTAAGTGATTTGCCCAAGGTCATATAGTTGGCTGAACTAAGATGCAAATGCAGCATTTTTTCCGTTGCTCTGTGCCTCATGTCCTCGTGCCCTACCCCTTTCCAACACCCAATCTGACAGAAGCTGAGGAATAGAGGCATATTGCTATGCCCTCATTTCAAAGACCTAGAAGTAACCAATGGTCAGTGAATGATTATACCGTTGTGTGGGTCAGTTAAGCAAGTAGCCTCCTAACACTATGACCGGCTGCTTTCCACAGTAGGACAATTCTGCACCTAATCAGTTGGGTTAGCACATCTTTGGAAAAACTGTGCTAAGAGCAATCAACCTCTTTCCAAAGAGCACCAAAATCCCAAACCCCATAGTGAGAATGAATTCTGAAAATCTAACAGTGAGCTAGCAAATGCATATAGGTATTGACATAGCTATAGATATACAGAACACCTGATTCTCCACTCCACAGGAATAGTAGCTCTCATTAAAATTTGACTGCCTTAAACATTCTGGCTTCAAAGTGGGGAAAAGAAATTCTAAAATTAAATATTGAACAGTAACCTTTATTCAACAATTGTCAGGAGCATTTTCCTTGGTTAGCCATCATTCTAAAAATACCAATCCATTCTGAGTCACATTTTCATTAAAGGAACACTCTTCAGTAGTTGAGATCAGATTCTTCTACCTTATACTGCTTTCAATCTGCCATATATTTATCCGCTGTGCTGTTTCTCTCCTCTCTTTAACATTAAACTGTCATGACCACTCTTTAACTCCATAACCTACTTGCTGTACTCCAGAACTTTCTGTCTACTAGACTCTCACCTGTCTTGAATTCTTTTTCTTCCTCCTAGATTAATTCTCTCTCCGTGGATCTTATTATTCCTCCTTCTTGCTTTCATCTTTTTCTTTCTTCCTTTCCTGTATTCAAATTCATCCATATTCCTCCCACGTAGTGATAGAGATAGGAACTAAATCTGTTACTTCTTTAATACAGCATTTTGTAGATAAGAAAACTCTACCAACACATGGGGGTTCTCTTCAACTGAATAGTTTTAGACTGTGACCTAGAATATAGCAAGGTTAAATGATTTGCCCAGGGCTACACAGTCAGTATATGTCAGATGCAGGACCTGAATGGAGATTTTCTTGGCTCCAAGGCTGTCTCTCTACGCACTGTCACATCACCTCTCAACTAATCATGTAAAAAAAATCTTTCATCCATTCATTAATAAAGCTTACAAACCAATCAATTATTACTAAGTTCCTTCTATACTCTAAGTACTATTGATAAAATATTAGATAGCCCTCAAGGAACTTAAGCAACATACATCCTATTTGGGGAATGTAATATGTACAAAGATAAGTAAATCCAAGACACATACATAAATATAAAGTAATTTTTGGATCACTAGCAATTAGGGGGAATGAGAAAAATATTCATGAAGAATTCATGATATTTGAAATGAACCTGGAAGAGTTGAAGGGGAGGAGAGAAGGGAGTGTATTGAGGGTACAGCACAATACATGACACATAGTAATCAATTAATAAGTGATATTTGACTAACTGACCATAGCTTTTGTGCAAATGAACAGAGGAAAAAGTACAAAATGTCAAAGTTATGGAGAATATGAAGTGGGTCATTTTGGCTACAGTGTTGGGTATATGACAGAGAGTAATGTGCAATCATCCTAAAAGATAGTCTGGAGAGAGATCTTGAAGTATTTTAAATGCCAAATGAAGGACTATATTTATGTGTATGCACATGTACATGTTTTCCAAAAGGTAATAAGGAGCCAGTACAGTTTCCAGAGTTGTGGAATGGCATGGCCTAATATTGAGATAAAGCTATTTGCTGACTGATCTGTGCTAGCGGTGATTCAGTTTCTAGTTGTTTTTCTGTGTTTTTAAAAAAAATTTAGGGGAATGGCATTCCTTCAGGTGACAGCTTTTCTTTCTTTCCTCTGTACTGTTCAGGGTGGGAGGAGAAGTGTAACAACACTGCTACTTGTTGCTTCTGTGGCTGTGTAAGGCCAATAATACCAGCACACAGGAGAGCTAATAGCACAAGTTCTTTGATCCGTGTTTCTAAGGAAAGCAACCTTAAGGGGTTAACAATCTTACTTTAATTAAACATACACATATCATTCACTTAGTTCAGGGGAAAAAAGTCAGCACCCTGAACTTCAGAGAAATTATATAAACAGAGCAAAATAACACAAATCAATAGATAGGCTTCTAACTATTTGACCAAGACATTACATACATACTTACAAGGGAGAGATGCACAAACATCTGGGTTTTTCAAAGCCTGGTGGTCTCCCTAATGGCTGCCCAGAGTTTCATCTGGTCAAACCACATTACATTCTTCCAGTGAGTGAACCCCAAGCAAAATGCTACCCTTAAGGTATATATACACTTCTTCAGAGTCAGAGGGTGTCACAATCATGCAACTCAAATCCATGTGACCTAAGCCTTCCCGCCACTTAAGCAGATCATCAAAGACTTACAATTCAATCAAAGACTCTTGATTGAAACAAAAGCAAGCCTCAGAGGCACCTGACTGCCTTAGTACTGAAAAGCACTCCAAAACAAAAGACAACAAAAAGTCACACTTTACTTGCCATTACAGGGGGAAGTGCAGAGCAAGCACTTAATAACTGCTTAAGGACTGATTACCTACATAGGTGAGATCACAAAACCATTTTAGCAATTAAAGGAAGAGCACATCCTTCCCATCAGCTACTCTCCTCTCTTTGCTTCCACAAGAGGCTAAACTCAGAAATGAAGGACTAGAAAATCAGAGGTTTAGAGCGGGATGAAACCATGAGTCCTCTCCCCTCATTTTATAGATAAGGGAGCTAAAGATTACAGGAGTTAAGTCATTTGCCCAGGATCATTTGCCCAACTATTGTCACAGGCAGGATTTGAACCCAGGTATTTCTGATTCCACATCCAGCATGCTATCGACGGTACCATATTGCCTTTCAAGGCTCTGCCTTCCTTTTGTACATGCAATTCACTATGGCAGTGGGGTTGAGAAGGAGATTCCCCTCATCCTCTATGAACTGTCAACACAGTTCACATTGTTTTAATCAAGACAATATCCAATGTGTCCAAGTAAGAACTCACATTTAAATTCAAAAGCTCTAGAAAGTGACCAGACATCTAGGTACATAGTGGATATGACACCAAGCTAGAAAGCAGCAAGATCTGAGTACAAATTTGGCCTCAGATATTTACAGACATATGGACAATTAACTTAACTTTTGTTTGCCTCAGTATCCTCATCTATAAAATGAGGATAATCAGGGGGCAGAGCCAAGATGGAGGAGTAAAAATAGGGACTTGTTTGAGTTCTCCCCCAAATCCCTCCAAACACCTGTAAAAATGACTCTAAATTAATTCTACAGCTACGGAACCCACAAAATGACAGAGTGAAACAAGTCTGTAGCCCAAGACAGCCTGGATGGTTGCTGAGAAGGGTCTATTGCACCATGCCAGGAACGGAGCACAGACCAGTGGGGGCCATGCTGAGACAGAACAGGCTGGAGCAGACCTGGCAGAGCAGGCCTCAGGGCACTGAATCACTGAACTGTGGTGGTCTCTAGACTTCTCAAACCACAAATGCCAAGGACAACTTAGAAGGCCAGTGGGAAAACTCTGTTGGACTTGGGTGAGAGAAGCGCATGGTCTGGCTCCAGCCCTGAGACAGCAGAGGTGGCTGCCACAGGCTGCAATGGGGGGCAGCAACAGCAACAGCAGCAGTGGCTGCTTCTGGACCTCCAGGCCCATAGACAGTGAGAGGAATCAAGCAGCTCATCTGAGCAGGAGTGCAGGGATCCCTTTGCTGGTACTGAGGCGGGATTCTCTTGCTTTGCCCTACTTGGATCTGGGTCATAGTCCTGGTTGGTGGTCCAAGGGTGAGGAAGAGTGCTGATGTGGCAGAGTTTGTGGTGGCTATGGAGAGGGGGTCCTCCTAGCAGTTCCAAGGCAGAAAAGCGTGCTTGAGGTCACTCACAGACCACAACACAGGCCAGTAGAGGAATAAACACCTCTCCTTGGATCATACCACCTCAGAAGAAATGAAAATTGACTCAGAAAAGTAGCTCAGAAAACACCAGCACAAAACCCCTGAAGCTTGGGACAGAGCACTCCCCACTCTGGAAGCAGAATCATACCTTGACAAAGAGCTCAAAAGTCAAGTAACTGAATGGGGAAAATGAGCAGACAGCATAAAAAAAATAAACTCAGACAATAGAATCTTACTTTGGTGGCAAAGAAGATGACAATAAAGTCAAAGATCCTACATCAAAAGTCTCTAAGAAAAATATGAATTGTTCACAGGCCATGGAAGAGCTCAAAAAGGATTTGGAAAATCAAGTAAGAGAAGTAGAGCAAAAATTGGGAAAAGAAATGAGAGGGATGCAGGAAAATAATGAAAAATAAGTCAACAGCTTGCTAAAGGAAACTCAAAAATACAGAAGAAAATAATGCCTTAAAAATAGACTAACCAAAATGGCAAAAAAGCTCCAAAAAGCCAACGAGGAGAAGAATGCCTTAAAAAAAACAGAATTGGCCAAATGGAAAAGAAGGTCCAAAAGTTCCCTGAAGAAAATAATTCCTTAAAAATTAGAATGGAGCGAAGGTAAGCTAATGACTTTATGAGAAATCAAGAAATTATAAAAAAGAACCAAAACAATGAAAAAATAAAAGATAATGAGATATATCTCATTGGCAAAACTACTGACCTGACAATAGATCCAGGAGAGATAATTTAAAAATTACTGGACTACTTGAAAGCCATGAGCTAAAAAAGAGCCTAGACCTCATCTTTCAAGAAATTATCAAGGAAAACTGCCCTGATATTCTAGAACCAGAAATGGAAAGAATCTACTGATCGCTTCTTGAAAAAAGATCCCAAAAGGAAAACTCCTAGGAATACTTTAGGCAAATTCCAGAGTTCCCAGATCAAGAAGAAAACATTTCAAGGGGCTAGAAAGAAACAATTTGAGTATTGTGGAAACACAATCAGGAAACACAACCAAACACAAGATCTATCAGCTTTTGTATTAAGGGATCGGAAGGCTGGAATATGGTATTCTGGAGGTCAAAGGAGTTAGGATTAAAATCAAGAATCACCTACCTGGCAAAACTGAGTATAATACTTCAGGGGAAAAAATGGATTTTCAATGAAATAGAGGCCCTTCAAGTTTTTTTGATGAAAAGACCAGAGCTGAATAGATAATCTGACTTTCAAGGACAAGAATCAAGAGAAGCATGAAAAGGTAAACAAGAAAGAGAAATTATAAGGGACTTATTTAAGTTGAACTGCTTATATTCCTATATGGGAAGATGATATTTGTAACTCATGAGTCCTTTCTCAGTATTAGGGTAGGCGAAGGGAACATATACATATATACACACACACACATATATACATGTAATATATACATATATAGACAGATAGTGACAGAGGGCACAGGGTGAGTTGAATATGAACTGATGATATCTAAAAAATAAAATTAGTGGGTGAGAGAGGAATATATCAGGAGAAGGAGAAAGGGAGAGATAGAATGGGGTAAGTTATCTCACATAAAAGAGGCAAGAAAAAGCTGTTATAAAGTAAGGGAAGGGAGGGGAGGTGAAAAGGAATGAATGAACCTTACTCTCATCAGATTTAGCTTAAGGAAGGAATAACATACACACTCAATTGGGTTTCTTACCCCACGGGAAAGTAGGAGGGAATGAGATAAGAGAGGGGGATGATAGAAGGGAGGACAGATTGGAGGAGGGGGTAGTCAGAAGCAAACACTTTTGAAAAGGGACAGGGTCAAAGGAGAAAACTGAACAAATGGGGGACAGGATAGGATGGAGGGAAATATAGTTAGTCTTTCACAACATGACTATTATGGATGTGTTTTGCAAAATGATACACGTATAAGCTATATTGAATTGCTTGCTTTCTCAAGGAGTATGGGTGGGGAGGGAAGAAAAGAGTGAAGTTAGAATTCAAAGTTCTAAAAACAAATATTAAAAACTGTTTTTACATGGAACTGGGAAATAGGATATATAAGTAATGGGGTACAGAAATCTATCTTGCCCTACAAGAAAGTAAGGGGAAAGGGATAAGGGGGGCAGGTAGGGGGACTGAAGTGATAGAAGGGAGAGCTGACTGGGGAAAGGGGCAATCAGAATACATGCCATCTTGGGGTGGGGGAGGAAGGGAGAGACGGTGAGAAAATGTGTAACTCAAAATCTTGTGGAAACAAATGTTGAAAATTAAAAATAAATAAATTAATAAGAGAAAAAAAATGAGGATAATAGCACTGACCTCTAAAGGTTACTGCAAGAATCAAATGAGATGATAATTATAGAGCTTAGCACAAAGTAAGGACTGTATAAATGTTAGGCATTATTATTATAACTATTTACATTCCTCATCTATTTGGCCTTAAATGCTATCTGTAACATTGGTTATTCTTCATTGCTTTCTACTGAAAGATAAATAACCCCACTGCCCCCACCAGCATCTGTAAAACCTTTATTCAGAGGTAGATAATTTGATAGTGTCAGGATTGCCTCACACTTGTTGAGCCACGGAAACACTTGTTTGAGTTTTACCAGGATGCAATTCTATCTGGTCAGATTTTCCCTCTGTTTTATTTTAGACTTTGAGAGATTTCTATAGCAACTTTGTGCTTGGACAAAATACATGGGACAAAGAGAGGAAAGACAAATCTGTCTCATTAGTACTAGCCAGTACTGGCAGTTACTAAGCTGCTCACAATAACTTCTTATTCATTGGCACGCAGATGTGTTGTGCATTAATTAAATATAGAGAGCAGAGTCTGCAGGATTATGAGTCAGACTCTGAGCTAAGCAGTCAATAACATTCACCGAGTATGCAGAGAGCTCCCTCCTGAGTAGTGGCAAGTTCCAAAATAGAAAACAGGACCCAGGAGTTAACACACAAAGAGAGACGCACCCAGTCATATTTAGAACTCAAGTAATAGAAGTAGACAAAAATCACATTTCAAAACTTAGAAGGGAAGCCATCTAGTTCTAGCTGTATCGAAATAAGAATCTCTACCGTAACAAACCCTACCAACGGCCACTCAGTCTCTTCTTAAACTCTTCCTGCTAAGGGGAATTCATCACTTCTTAGACAATCCATTCCACTCTGGGATAATTCTAATTGTTAGGAAGCTTTTCTGACATCATATCTAAACCTGCTTCTTTGCCACGCCTATGTCCTTCTTCTAGGTCCATTCTCTGAGGCCAAATAGCACAAGTCTGATCCTTCTTCCACTATTTGAACTAAATGATAACAACACCACCACCAATAATAATAATAATAATAATAATAATAATAATAATATAGGTAACATTTATTTAGAGCTTACTATGTGCCAAGCACTATGATAAACACTTTACAATTATCTTCTTGATTGATCTTCATGACAACCCTAGAATGTAGGTGCACTTATTATTCCCATTTTACAGATGAAGAAACTGAGGCAGACAGAGGTTAAATGACTTGCCCGGGGTCATACAACTAATAAGTGTTTCAGGCTAGATTTGAATTCAAGTTTTCCTCATTCCAGGGCCAGTGCTTTATCCGCTACACTTCCTACCACTATATCTCCAATATGGACCATAAGAGGGTCTTTCATTTGATAACTATCTTCTATCAATTCACCAACAATAATCACTTTAGCACCTGCTATATACCAAGCATGTGCTCAACACTGGAGATATAAAAACAAATGTGAAATAGTGCTTTTCTAAGGATCTTATATTCTAAAGGAAAAGAAGAGGGAAAACAAACAGATATATAGGTCTGTTCACCGGGATCTCATGGGTTTCTGTCTTTCCAATGTATATGGCCATCCAGGGAAAACAGCCTAGCTTTGTATTTTCCTTACTGGAGTTATAAAGAGCATAGTCACCTTTCATCCAATCATCTGGAACTGCAGAACTTTCTTCCAATTAGACTGGCTCCCAACAATCACCATAATGCTCTTTTCCCTGCTGATAATTGCTATACTTTTGCTTTCCCATGTTTACACTCTCTGTTGATGCTTCTTCTGTTTGTGGTCCTTGGCTCCAGATTACTGACTCTGGTCTGTGCAAGAAACATGTAAAACAGACTCAAGGTAACTTTGGATAAGAAGGCACTAACAGCCGGGAATCAAGAAAGTTCTTGTGCTGAATGGGGTGCTTGAACTAAGTGTCTAAGAAAACCAGGGCCCCTCCTCTCCAAGAGTAAGGAGGGAGAGAATTTCACATACCTGGGGAGCCGATGCAAAGGAAGGAAGGCAGGAGATAATGTGTTGTTATGGTAATTAGGATGGGTCTTTTTTACTGTTTTCTGCTTTGGAATGCTAAGGTAATCAAGTACCTCTGATGAGTCTTGCCTATCAAATGTAATGGCAAGCAAAGTGGATTTTTTGTTGTCTTTTGTTTATTTGATCTAATCAAGAGTCTTTTATCTGCTTAAGAAACAAAATAGTCTAGTTCACATAGGTTTGAGTTGCATGGTTGTGATGCCCTCTGAAGCCAAGAAGGGTATATAAGATCTGAGGCTGACGTTTTGTTTTGGGGTTTTCACTCACTGGAAGAGTGTCATGTGATTTGACAAGACCAGTCTCTGGGTAGCTGTTGTTAAAGAGCTCCCCCTCCTCCCCGGCTTTGAAAACCCAGATATTGGTGCTTCTCTCTCTGGTAACTATGTGATTCTTTGGTCAGACAGATAGAGGCCTGTCTGTTGAACTCTGTGTGTTATTTGCTCTATTTATGTAATGTATGCTTGTAATTTCTGTTTGTGTTTGCTCCGAAGTTCAGAGTGCTGACTTTTCCCCCAGAACTAAGTGAATGATATATGTATGGTTAATTAAAGTGAGATTGTTAATCCCTTAAAATTGCTTTCCTTAGTAAAGCAGACCAAAGAACTTGTGCTAGCAGAGCTTCTGTGTGCTCGCGTTATTGGTCTTACACCCCCCACAGCAGCTGCAAGCAACATTGTTGTTACACATGTGAGCAACAGCAATTAGGCCAGTGTGGAGGTAAGGGATATCTGTGTTTGCAGAGGTCATCTGGGCAAGCCTTAAAAGCCAGGCAGAGGAGTCTGTATTTGATCCTAGAGGTAAGAAAGAGCCACTAAGTAAGCGCAGAGGTGGGGAAAAAGGATAGAGGGAATAGAGGGAGAAGGAAGAGGAAAAAAGAGAGAGAGAGAAGAAGAAGAAGAAGAAGAAGAAGAAGAAGAAGAAGTGTAGGGACCTAGGAAAGGGTTAATAGTTTTAACAAGAAAATAGTTGAGAATCCAGGATGCGCAGAGTGACGATTAGCACTCCAAGAGTTGTTACCTCGGGATGAGACCCTATAAGATTAACTACTTCC
>CM053622.1:689749359-689767588 GCA_028646595.1 Phalanger gymnotis | reverse complement strand
TTCTGCAGCTCTAGAATTGGTTCAGAGCCATTGTTTTATAGGTTTTTGGAGGAACTTGGTGGGGAGCTCACGCCAGTCACTGCTTCCCAGCCGCCATCTTGGCTCCACCCCCCATCTGATGTCTTTACATTAATGATTTATGGTGTCTCAGAAAATTCAGATCCAAGCTACAGCTAGGGCAGAAAGCGGTACATAAATATTTTGGTAGATGGCACAAATGTAACACTTCATGTTGTTGCTATTATTATTATTTTATTTATTAATAATAAATTAATAATTATTAAATATTAAAATAATCTGTGAAATGATTATCCATCTCATGGGAAAATGATCTTTCTCTAACAGGTAATGTCTGCTACTATTTCACTTCTACAATAATCCTGATCATGTGGAACTGTGATAATATGATTATCAACCTCAACTCCCCTGAGGCAGGGAGAGAGAAAGAAGAATGGACATGTATGGAAATATTTCAAGAGATCAAGGGAAGAAGAAAATGAAGGCAGCAATCTGAGAATAGCAAAAACTAGGACATTCATTTAGCTCAGAGTCAACATCTCCCTCCACTTAACTGCATAAATCAATTGGAAACTAGAGCTTGTATAAGTCCAGAAAACGGAACTTTACAGGCCTGATCAACGGAGGAGAATCTCAAACAGGAAGTCAAGTGTTGTTTGGACCCAACACTTACACACAGCTGCTCTCAAGGAAACGAGCTAAAAATATGATGATGGCAGTCACTGAGGTACGTAGTATCTGGCCTGACCTAGGCAAAAAACAAGAAGTAAAGAAACCAGGCATCATCTAAAGAACAGAAGCAGCTCTAGCAATCACTGGTGAATATGCTTTCAGACGAACTAAGCAGGGCTAAGGGAAACCAGTTAAAGTCAAGCTATGAGATTCAAGGACTGGATGAAGAAAGCTTCAAGAGAGTAAAGGAAGATAATAGAAAGTTAGTAGAAGAAGTTTTGATTCCTTTGTTGGTCAGAAGAGGAAAAGCATTTTTTCAAAATCTAGAGTGATGTCACTTGTAGTGTCAGATATAGTCTAGATGTTGGTTGGGTTTTGTTGGTTTTTTAAATCTTAGTCACAAGGAAAGGTACTCTGGGTAGGGGATGAGTAGGAGTATATAAAAGAAAATGGAATAAAACTTTAAAGATTTGAATTTCTAGCCAAACCAAGGGCAAAATAATAACAACCACTGGAAATATATGCTACTATTTATTTTATGTTTCATTTTCTGTGACTATAGTCCAGGTGGCTAAAATTACTGTTTTTCAAAATTACTGTTAAAATAACTGAATAAAAAACATTGGGATTTAAGGTCATCTTCTATAGGTTTCTGGGAAACATTTTCAGGACAACTCTAATAACAGATAGGTCTATGGGGATGATATGCATTTTGTTTTTCTTTTCCAAAATAATTTTGATTTCTTTCACCAAGTTGCTAAATTTGGAAAATGTTCATTCTGTATAGTTTGGAGGTTATGAGTACTCAGTATGGCAACATCTGTTTAAAATTTTCTTAATTCATTTTGAAGATGAATGTTCTTTTAAAGATCAATTTTAAACCACAACACTATTTTGATGTCCATTACTAATACGTCTATTTGATAGGCAAAGAATTTGACTCTGAGGTGAAGTGACTTGACCAAGGCCATACAGCTAGTATCTAAGATTGATGGGATGGAAACTTAGGTGTTCTAATCCTAAATCCAATCTTCTTCCATTGTACCCATGATTCTACTTTTTGGCATTTACCTAGGGTTTCCTTTTTCTGTTACACCGAGGTTAATGGTAACCTAACTGAGAGACTTGGTCAGGTTGGTATAATGCTACTGGAGTGAGTACAGTACTACCTGAACACATGTGAACATATGAAAGAGTGTATGTCTGATAACATTCTAAAACCAAACAGAAATATATATATATATATATGTATATATATATATATACACATATATATGTGTGTGTGTGTATATGTGTGTGTGATATTTACACACAGACACACACACACGCACACACATAATTACCATTCACTATTTTATATTCTCTACTATTGCCGTGGAGGAGTGAGCACAAGCAATTGCACACATGCACACACATAATTACCATTCACTATTTTATATTCTCTACTACTGCCATGGAGAAGTGAGTACAAGTAATTGCACTAGGTTTTTTTTATCTGTGGATCCACTGATTTAAACATTTTGGTCAAAATAATTATCCTATTCCCACTTTACCCCAGTCTATGAAAGGCTTCTGAAGGCTAGTGAAAACTTTCTTGGGAAGACATGAATTTATTCTGAAAAAGTCTGATTCAGGGGTGTTAATGATCTAAGTAAGCTGTGGAATGCAAAAGAATAGTCTGGCCTATGGCCATGGAAACATAGCAGATGGTTATGGAAATTTAGGGTCTGGTACTAAGCCTTTGTAATATAATCCTTCAAAGCTCTGTGATTTTGACACTAGCTACTCTCCCTCCTCAACTCCTTTCAGAATCCTCTTCTTTCAAGCCTCAGATCAGCTGCTACCACCTCTGTCTACTGAACTCTATCTGAGCCTTTGCAACTGATAAGTTTTTCTCTCCCTTCTGTATTCCTATTACTCAATCAACAGACTATTAGGAATCCCCTGGGGACTACACACTGAGCTAAGTGATGAAAATACAAAAATAGAGGTGAAAGCCTCTGCCCTCAAGGGTGTCACATTATAGAGGGAGAGGGAGAGGGAGATGACACAGTCTGTGAATATATAAATTAATACAGAATTTAACATGTAAAATTATGGTTGATTTCTTTGAGGCCTTCTCCTCCTTTCCCCCTGTTCCTGACCAAGTTCAAATGATCTAATATTTAACATAAGATATTTAGATTTTAATGTCTTTACAAGTTATTAACACCTGGCAATCCCTTTAGAATATTTGACTATTTTCTGTGAATGAATCAGAAGGGGGTTATCCGATTAGATCAGAGAAAACAGACATGGCCTTGGGTCAGTTGGGGAGTTAGGGTGGAACTATGTGAAGGAGGGCCTGGGGTGGGAAAAGAAGGAAGAAGCAGCTTCATCTCTTCCACATTCCCATTCTGTATAGTGTTTGGCAGTTTGAAATGTCATGGTTTTAGAGAATTTGATCTTAATTGAGTAAGTGGAGACAAACACTGCATGCAGATAGGAATACAGAAAAGCCATCACTCATAGAAGAAGCAGGATTAATCAGGACACCTGGAGGGAGGGAGGGAGGGAGGGGGAGAGAGAGAGAGAGAGAGAGAGAGAGAGAGAGAGAGAGAGAGAGAGAGAGAGAGACAGAGAGAGAGAGAGAGAGAGAGAGAGACGCAGAGACGATTAGCTTTGGATTTAAGTGAGCTTGCTCTGGCATTGAGTTCATCTATGAAAAGAAACATCTCAGTAATTCACCTGAATAACCCAACTAGGCTGAAATTACTGGGAGTTAAATGAAGATTCTGTGAAGACAGGACTTCGTGGGCAAGTAATACCGGAAATTGTGAACTGCCTTTGCCACATGTATATCCCATACATCTGCCTCTCTCTCTATTTTTTAATCCAACTTTAAGTCCACTCTCCCATCAGTGGGATTGTCCCTTTTGATTCACTCTCAGAAAGATATTCATACCTCATCAAGAGTATAAACATATTTTTTACAGTTTGTTTAACATTCTAGGATCCCTCTACTTTTCTATGATTATGCCTGTCAAAGACTACTTCCCTTACATACAAAATATACACAAGGTAATATTTTGGAGGATGCCTTCCCATCTACAGGAGGAAGAAAGGCATAGGATAGGAGAAAGAGTTTGACATAAGTTATGAAGGAAAACATGTACCTGAAGTGGTAGAAGTGAGGAGAGGGTACATTTCAAGCATATGTAATAGCCTGTGAAAAAACAAAGAGATTGGAGATGGAATGTCATGTTTATGAAAATAACAGGTAACGAGACAGGAGAGTAGGTTGTGAAGAGCCTTAAATGACAGAAGTGCATAAATTGGATCTTAGAGGTAACAGAAAGCCATTGGTGGGACCACATACACAGAATTGTAAAATCATTTTGGGAACTGTGATTCAGAGGTTTACAAGCACTGTCCACATCGGACTCTGATCCTTTGACTCAATCAGAAAACATTCTTGCCTAAAGAGTGGGACCTCAACCAAAGTGAGGTATTTTTAATCCTACTCTTATAGAATATAAGTTCCTTGAGAACATTTCTTTGTATGTCCATTTCCTAATATGAAGGTGTTTAATATATAATTTTTATTAAATTCAATGCCAGGTCTTCTATAATTTGGGTATATAATCTTTTTGTTGTTGAGTTGTTTCAATCATGTCCAACTCTCTGGGACCTCATTTTTGGTTTTCTCTGCAAATATACTTTGAATGTTTTGTCGTTTCCTTCTCCAGCTCATTTTACAGATGAGGAAACTGAGGCAAAAGTATTAAGTGACTTGCCCATGGTCACAAAACTAGCAAGTGTCTGAGGCCAGATTTGATCTCAGGAAAAGAGGTCTTCCTGGCTCCAAACCCAGCACTCTATCCACTGTGCCACCTAGACGGTTGTAGCTATAACCTGGTCTATCTCTAGGTTCATCCTCTGAACAAAATCTTGCTTTTGATTATTACATCTTGACCATGTAATTTAACTTTCTTGGGCCTTAATTTCCTCATCTACGTAACCAGGGGGTCTGAAGTCTCAGCTTTAGATATGTTATCATCTCCCACTTGGTAGGACGCATCAGTTTGTGCAATGATGATATAACTTTCAGAAGTCAAGATCACTTTCATACTTAGATGCCAGCTAGCTACTAATGATGGTAATAACAATAACTAGTGTTTATATAGTACTTTAAGATATATAAATCATTTTATACATGAAATCTCATTTGATTCTCATAGCAACCTTGAAAGGAAGGTCCTATGATTACCCCCATTTTGTTGCTGAGGAAACTGAGAATTGTCTAAAGCAGTAAGAGATTAATGACTTCCCCAGAATAATAGTAAGTACCTGTCAGAAGTGAGATTTGACTAATCTTCCTGGTTTCAAAAGCCTGCTTTCCATTAGTTATGCTATTCTATCTTCATGAAAAAGAAATAGTCTGTAAAATTCAGCTCTTGTAAATTTTCTAGAAAGATCTAAAATGTAGAGAACAAGAGGGAATAAGTAAAAATGGTAAGATAAGATTTGTTATTTCAATATACTTTGTTGAGTAAAAAATGATTAAGTTGGTGCAGATTTTTTGCCAAGAACACTAGTTCTACCATTTTGTTAGTTTTTTTTTTATTTTTCACTTTTATAGTATTTGAGAGATATCTCTAAACATCATCCTAAAGTACTTCTTCAGGTAGGCACCCAGCACTTTGTTCAGTAGACTGGAGTAGAGATAGAGAAGTATGGGTCAAGGATGCAGAAAAAAAACTTTAAGTAGTAGTGGGACATTTCTGAATTTCTGAGTCTGGGAGATCTTAAACTCAATCCAAGTGCAGGAAGAGATGGCATTGATTTATTATATTTAGTATCTTCCATGAAGTAACTACCCATACTCAATGTGCTAGACATTTCCTGCTTTTTTCTGTTACTACTGGGAACACATCAGTATAACTGACTATCTAGGAAGGGTACTTCTGAAGCTGGTATCTTATAGCATCCATCTTGTGCACCTCTCCCTTTAGTCATTCAAACACTGTTATCATACTCTCTCATTGAAACAGATCACATGCTATACTTTAGGCTGCCAATCAGGATTGAACATTTTCTTTATCTCCTACCGTTTCACAAAATAACCCTTCCCAATCTATTAACCATTCTTGAGTTTTCTCACAATGTGTATATGTGTGTGTGTGCGTGTGTGTGTGTGTGTGCATGTGTGTGTGTGTGTGTGTGTGTATTTACAGGTTCCACCACCCCGCCACAGCTACTCTTTTCCAAACATTCTCCTGACCCACTCCTCTTGGATTCTCCAAATTCTACTTCTGTTTCAGGGTACCATTCAAACTCCACCTCAAATCCTTCATTAATCAGATCACAGAATATATATTTCAAGCTAGAAGCGACCCCCAAAGTCATGTAGTTATCTCTCCAATATTAAAGATAAAGAAAGAATGGCTGAAAGGGATTCAGTGACTTGCCTAATGTCATGCAGGTAGCATGTGACAGAGCAGGGATTCCAGAACAAGGCATAGGCTCAGAGTGTTAAGGATTTGGTGACAGAAAGGATCTTCCAGATCATGGAGTCCAACTCCCTTATTTTATAATCAAAGATACTGAGACTCAGAAGTCAACCAATGAGAATTTATTAAAGATCTACTTTGTATGAGGCACTATGGTAAGTACCAGAAATAACAGAGATAAAAGTGAAATAGTCCCTTACTTCAAAGAACTCCTAGTCTAATGAGGGAGATGTGTAGATATCATATGTGTGAGTCAGCAAGACGCAGGTGAGGGGCAGCATGGTGCATTAAATACAGCACTAGACTTGGAAATACGGAATACCTGAGATTTAAATTTTGCCTCAAATACTAATTAGTTGTGTGACCTTAGAAAAGTCACTTATTTTCTCTGGATCTCAGTTTCCTTATCTGTAAAATGAAGGGTTTGGACTAGAAGACCCCGAAAGTCATTTCAACATCAATATCATTTATAAATATGCATGCACATGCATAGATTTAAATATTCATATATTTCTTTCATGTTTACACATGTACAAAACTTGTGTAAATCAACTTCAGATCATCATATGGTAGAGAAAAGCACTGCAGTAAGAGGAAGAAAACCTGAGCCAGATCACCAGCTCTGACATTAACTGACTATATGACCTTGAACAAAATCAATTTATGTCTCTTAACCTATTTCTTCATCTGTAAAATAAGAAAGTTGGTTTAGACTAGTGAGTCTCAAACTTTTTGTACAGGTTCAAAAGTACATAAAATGTCTAAAAGTTAGTGTTTGGAGGGATATCACTAGCAACTAGGGAAATCAGAAAAATCTTTATTTAGAAGATGACTACAGGGATGATTTTAAAGGAAAACAGGGATTCCATAACGGAAAGAAAGGTAAGGAGGGGGGCCTGTAATGGCAAGTAAAGTGGGACTTTTGTTGTCATTTGTTTTGGAGTCCTTCTTGTACTAAGGCAATTAAGTGCCTTTGATGAGTCATGCCTTTGGATAAAAGGGAGAGAAAGTGGGTAAGTAAATCTTGAACATGGAGTGCAAGGAAGGGAGTAATCTGCAAGAGTGGAAAGTAGCAAGCCCAAAGGGCTCTACAATAGCACATACCCTTTGACCCAGCAATAGCACTACTAGGTCTATATCCTAAAGATATCACAAAAAAGGAAAAAGACCCACAGGTACAAAAATATTTATAGCAGCTATTTATGTGGTGGCAAAGAATTGGAAACTGGAGGGATGCCCATCAATTGGGGAATGGCTGAACAAGTTGTGGTATATGAATGCAAAGGAATGCTATTGTTCTATAAGAAATGATGAGCAGGTGGATTTCAGAAAAAACCTAGAAAGACTTGCATGAACTGATGCTGAGTGAAGTGAGCAGAAACAGAACAACATCGTACACAGTAACAGAAACTTTGTGTGACGATCAACTATGATGGACTTATATCTTCTCAGCAATACAGTGATCCAAGATAATTCCAGAAGAGTCACAACGGAAAATGCTATTCACATTCAGAGAAAGAACTAGAGTCTGAATGCATATTGAAGCATAATATTTTCACTTTTTTTCTTTTTTGTTCTGATTCTTCTTTCACAACATGATTAATGTGGAAATGTATTTAACATGATAGCACATAGTGGAAAGTGCCAAGATGCCAGTAAGTGATTTGTCCAAATTCCCACAGATTGTAATAACATTTATGATTTGGACCCAGGACCTCTAACTCCAATCTAGGACTCTTTCAATCACACCAATCTGATCAGCTCACAGATATTTATCATGCATCTTCTCTGGACATCTATTTTGTAAAGTTATTTGACTATTTATCTTTCTTTTAGCTTTGTATGGGTATGTTTTACTTTACCTAAGGCTTGAAAACTGGTGCTTTGTTCAAAAGATGTTAAATCTATGTGGCAGAAAACTTAACATGCCATTATAATAATTCATTCCCCATCCTATTCAAAAATATCTTAATTCTCAAATTATTTTTATCCAATGCTTTATAAAATTGATTAATTTAATACACTGGAATTGAATTTGTAGGATCGAATTTGGGATTGAAATATTAATTTTCAGTCATTTCCAAGTTAAATTATATAAATCAATGAATAATGGTTTAAAACTGTATACTCTACTCACATATTTTATTTGGGAACTAGTGCAGTGTATATATTCATGCCTCAGTCTAGAAAAGAGGATGAATCTATATCCAAACTGAATTGGGAGAAAGCGATTTGGCAATTTGTAAATCAGCTTGAGATCATTATATGGTAGAGAAAAGCACTGTAGTAAGAGGAAGAAAACCTGAGCCAGACCACCAGCTCTGACATTAACTGACTATATGACCTTGAACAAAATCAATTTATGTGTCTTAACCTATTTCCTCATCTGTAAAATAAGAAAGTTGGTTTAGACTAGTGAGTCTCAAACTTGTTGTTCTCAGAACCCCCTGATACTTCCAGAAATTATTGATGAGCTCTTGAAGTTTTTGTTTGTGGTTTATATCTAACTTGAAATTGTGGAGATGCCTGTCAATTGGGGAATGGTTGGACAAGTTGTGCTATATAATTGTGATGACATAGTATTGCGTCATAAGAAATGATAAGCTTGAAGATCTTAGAAAAACATGGGCAGACATGCATGAAATAATGAAGAGTGAAAAGACCCGAGAGAATGTTGTATAGAGTAACAACAATATTGTTCTTTTTAATTTTTTTTAAATTTTAGACTTAAATACTAATACTTAAATACATAACATAAAAGAAAAAGAAACATTATAAACTTAAATATAAAATAAGAAAAAACATGTCATGTGCACAGCAGAATATAAAGAAAATGTAAAATATATAGCAATAAATTTCCATTTCAAGAAAGAGTATATAATAAATACTAATCATTATGCTGAGAGCTGTCCATCTTGGCTTCCTTGTAAGTTTTCTTTTGTTCTCTGTTGTACATTTTTTCCTTTGTTCTCTTCCCCCCCGCTTTCCCTCACCCCAGAAAAACTGTTTTAAGAACAACTTTGAACAAATAAGCAATTTTGACTATTAGAAATACTCAAATTAACTACAAAGAACATTTGAAGGAAGATGCTATCTGCTTGCAGAGGGGGTAAAAACCTGATAAATTGAAGTATGTATAGAATGATTATATGTGAGTTTATGTATGTGTACATATACATATATATATACATATATATATTTGTGTAGATAGATGAGAGAGATATGGTGGAGGGGAAAAAGAAATTTACATGATAACTTTATTATATATTTAAAAAGGAATAGCAAGTTGTATATAACAAATTTGCAGTTTCATGTGCATCATCTTTTTTTTTATTATATTATGTTATGGAAATACTTGCTTTATTCTTTAAATTAAAAAAATAAATAAAACGTTTAAAAAATGAGATGTTGGAAATTTAATATCTTAGTATTATTGTAGAAAACAGTTTTGGCTTTGTAAACCCCTGAAAGGGTCTCTGGACACTTTCCTCAGATTACTTTGAGACCTTTTGATGACTATAGAATTCATTGGATTTAGAGCTGAAAAGGATCTCAGAAACTACTTACTATGACCTCCTCATTGTACAAAGGAGGCAACTGAAGGTCAAAGGAATAACTTTCCCAAAACCATAAAGTAGGAGACAAAAGCTGAACCAGGATTAGAGTTAAGGACTTCTGATTAGACTCAATGCTCAGTACCCTTCCCAATACACTATGATGCAATGTTTTAAGATTCCTTCCATCTCTAGGTAATTTTCTTAAGAACTTCCAAAAGTTTTATATTGTATTTGAAGTATATAACTCAGGTTTTCCTAACTCCAGATCCAGCTACATCTTCTAGCTATTTGACATTACTTCCTACCTAATCTGTTTACCCATCTACCCTTCTATCTAATATCTATTTTCTTCTTCCTCACTTTATTTGACTCAATAATCTAGAATTCTCCCTAATTTACATTTCATAGTTTCTCTTAATTTGAAATGTCCATAACTTTAGTTCTATGGCACAGTCTACAATGAAGGTCGTACAAGGGTAATTCAGAGGTGGTGATTTTAAAAACGGTGGTTCATACACAATTTACATGGACTTCAAAACTGGGAAGAGCTATTTCAGAGAATAAAAACAAAAAATATAAAGAATTCATGCTCTTCAGAACTCCCTTCCTCTTCCCCACATTCCTCTTCTACTTCCCTCTTATCCACAAAGGCAATGTCAAGGCCAGGGCTTCCAAAATATAATGCAGCAAGTGATACAATGCTACAGGAACTCACTGCATTATGGAAGAACTTAGGGAAAATACCATCCTCTTTTCTCTTCTCTCTCCATGGCTGGGCCTTATTACATTCTTCCAGGCATAATGTAAGGAGAGGGGAAGGCACACTGTTAAGGGATCTGTTCACAGAAAACAGACATTCTTCAAATGAGTCCATATCCCAGATACTCAGGTAGCAGGTAAGTTTGCCAACCCTTCTGAAGCCAGCCCTCCCTCTGAGTTTAGGCCTCAATATACAATAGCTGGCAAATAGTTGTTCTTAAAGCAAAAGTGTGACAATGACATGTCATGTCTTGCTTCTCAAGAATCTTGAGTGGCTCCAGTGTCATCAAGGATATGACACAAACTCCTCTATTGCCCTTTTAAAGCCCTTCACAGTGTTTTTCCAGCTTACTCTTCCAGGATTATTGCATGTTAATCACTTTTGCACACTCGATACAGTCAAACCGATCTGGAATACTTGCAAATGGTGGTAACAGATTCCACAGAGGTTACACACGCTGTGAATCTTTCCTGAAACAATTTCCTTCTTGTCTGCTTGTTAGAATCTCTAGGTTCCTTTTGATATGAGCTAAAGTGCTACCACCTACACAGGTTATTTCTTGATTTCTCTATTTGTTAATATCCTGACACCTCTCTCTCACCATGAAATAAATCACTTTCTATTTATTATGCATATTGTACTTAGTACTATGTGTACATGCTGCACACATCCAACAGAATTTCTGTTTTGTCTTTGATCTATTCTTAGCACATCCCGGGCACACAGTAGAAAAGTTCCTACTTTGCTTATGGATGAATGGATGGATAGATGGATGGATCAAAAAAATAATTAATGATTGGATGAATGTCAAATAAGAGTTCAAAGAAAGTCCATAGGAATATGCATAGCAATGAACAGGGAAAGATTAATTAAAGCATTGGCACATTTGAAGGACGATTGAAGGTTTTCCCTCCCCACTGTTTGCATTTAAGGGTCAAAATTAGGTTTTTTTCTTTTAATTTTCCAGAAAAGAAATGATGTTTTTATATTCCATCTGCCAGTACTCATCTAAAAACCTGGATTTTATAGTGGCCCATTGACTTTGGTGACAGTTTTGTCTCTGTAAACTCTGTTGTACTTATTACATCAAAGCTTTAATAAAATCAGATGCTATAATTATCATGCATATCCTTTACCCATGAATCAAAATATATTATGTAAAAAATTCAAATTAGATTTGAGCTTTGTTGTAACAAAGATGCACATACAGTTAATGAGACAATATGACATTTGTATTTGCATATTATATTAGTCAGGTTTGGTGCAACATTTACACAATTACCATATTCCGTGCTGGTTTTTATAATTAAAACGAATGTGTTATTTGAAATTATATTCAACAAAAAACTGCCTTTTTACAATATTTAGCACACTACTACATGAAAAAGTCAAAGATAAGGGAAACTGTCCTAAACTTATCGCAGGACATTTTGGCATTGTTTTTTAGACTATGTGGTCTCTGTAATTGTAAGTGATGATAGCAGTAAGCCCAGTTCTCCCTCACATCCATTTACAAAGTGTGACCAAGGTGGAAGTAGATATTAATAACTAACATTTTCATTGTTTCATTTAAAACCACATAAATACCCTCATGTAAAAGAAGAAAGGATAATTTCCTTCCCTACATGTAAGAAATACAATTTCAATGCAGCTCCAGAAAAGGGAACATCAAAGAGAAGCTCAAGAGGGATGGCTCCAGGTCATATCTTCTGTGTCAGAATCAGGCTCCCTAAAAATGTGCTCTGACTGAGAAATGAAAGTCATATAGCACTGGCTGGGTTTTCATTCCGAGGATCTGGGTTTGAATCCCTGTTCTACTACTTACTAGCTCTGTGATTTCAGGCAAGTCATTTGTGCAGCCATTCCTCAATTGATAGTCAACCTCCCCCTGCCTTTTTTTCCCCTCTACAACAAAAGGTCTTCCTCCCTTCCTCTTTTTTCTTCCATCTTTCCTTTTATCTTCCTTCCTTCTTTCCATTTTTCCTCCCTCATTTCCTTCCTTCCTTCTTTCTTTTTTTCTTTCCTCCTTTTCCTCCTCTTTCTTCTCCTTCCTCTCTTGTTCCCTCCATTCCTTCAGTCCTTCCTTCCTTTTTTTCCTCCTCATCTCTAATTCTTTTTCTCCTTTCAATATCATCAATTACAAAATTGGGATAATAATTGTACCTACCTAAGAGGGTTGTAGTAAGGATCAAATGAAAAAAAATTGAAAAATGATTAGGGAGCAGAGCCAAGATGGCAGAGAAAGGACAGAAACTAGCCTGAGCACTCCCCCAAACCCCTCCAAACACCTTTAAATGATGCAATAAAACAATCCCAGAGTACCAGGACAGGATGAAAAATTTCTCCAGCCAAAGATAACTTAGAAGGTCAGCAGGAAAGGTCTGTTGCAGCTGGGTGAGAGTGGAGCACACACAGTGCTGTACAGTGGCACCAGCACAGACCCAGCTCCAGCAAACCAGGAGCAGGCCTTGCAAGCCACTGAAGCAGCAGCAGCCAGCAGCTGCTCTTGGAGCTCTTGGCTGGTAAGTGGTAAGTGGGTCAAACAATTGATTAGAAGGAACTTACAACTATCTCTTTTCTGGCACTGGGAGCAGGACTCTGTTGGTTTGCCCATAATCAGATCCATGTTGCCATCCTCAGTGGCAATCCCAGGGTTAGGAGGAGCACTAATACACTAGGTCATAGCCAGAATAGAGCAGGGACCCTCATCACAATTCTAGGGCAGAAAAGAGTGCTCAAAAACCAGAGCACAGGCCAGGACAGTAGTAAATGCACCTCTCCTTAGATGATACCACCTTGGAAAAACTGAAAACTAACAGTTCCCTAGAAGTACCTATGAAATCAGGTGCACAAAACCCTTGAAACTTGAGATAGTGCAGCTTCCACTCTGAAAGTAGAGCCCTATTTTAACAAATAATGAAAAGTTAAAAATCAAATCTAAAAGTTTAACAAAAAGTTAAAAGAGATAGACTGGAAAAAATAAGCAAACAACAGGAAAAAATTCTCACCATGGAAAGTTATATGTTATATATATATATATGTATGTATAAAACAACAGGAAAAAATTCTCACCATAGAAAGTTATATGACAAGAAAGTTATATGTTATATATATGTATGTATGTATAAAACAACAGGAAAAAATTCTCACCATAGAAAGTTATATGACAAGAAAGTTATATGATATATATATGTATATATATATATATATAAAACAAGAAAGTTATACAAGAAAGTTATATGAAAGACAAAAACACACTCAGAAGAAGACAAGAAAGTCAAAGCTCCAACCAAAGCCTCCAAGAAAAATACGAATTGGTCTCAGGCCATGGAAGAACTCAAAAAGGATTTTGAAAATCAAGTTAGAGATAGAGAAGAAAAATTGGGAAGAGAAATGAAAGCGGTTCAAGAAAATCATGACAAAAAGAGTCAACAGCTTGGTAAAAGAGACACTCAAAAAATACTGATGAAAAAAGCACCTTAAAAACCGGACTAGCCCTTCTTCCCGGGGAGCCTCGTCCTGGCACGCGCTGAGCTCCGCTGGGCTCGCAGCTGTTTCTTCTCTCAGAACTCTCCGCAGCCTCCTTGGCTCCTCCCGAGTCCTTAGTGTCTCCGAGAAGCAAAAGAGAAGCCCGGCCCCCAAGTGAAGCAGAGCTGGGAAGTGCCACCACGGCCACCGCCGCCTCCTCCTCCGCAGCCATAGTGAATGTGTCCAAGACCTGGCGCACCTACTGCAAGAAGTGCAGCAAGCACCAGTAGCACAAGGTGACGCAGTACAAGAAAGCAAGGACTCTCTGTACCCGCAGGGCAAGCGAGGCTAGGATCTCAAGCAGACTGGCTACTGGGCCAGACCAAACCCATCTTCTGCAAAAAGGCCAAGACCGTAAAGAAGATGGTGCTGAGACTTGAGTGGGCGGAGCCCAACTGCAGGTCCAAGAGGATGCTGGCCATCAAGCACTGCAAGCATTTGGAGCTGGGAGGAGACAAGAAGCAGAAGGGACAAGTGATCCAGTTCTGAACTGCCTCTCGCCTGCCCTCGGCTCCCGAGAGAGAAACCATTAAAATAATGAAGTTCCAGCAAAAACAAACAAACAAACAGAAAAACAAAAACAAAAACCAGACTAGGCCAAATGGTAAAAGAGGTACAAAAATCCAATGAAAAGAAGCATGCCTTGAAAAGTAGAATTGGTGAAATAGGGAAAAGGGACATAAATATTCACTGAAGGAAAAAAAAAACCTCCTTAGAAATTACAATTGGCCAAATGGAAAAGGAGGTACAAAAACTCATTGAAGAAAATAATTCCTTAAAAATTAGAGTTGAGCAAATGGAAGCTAATGACTTTGAGTAATCAACAAACAAAAATAAATAAATAAATAAATAAAACTAAAAGAATGAAAAAATAAAAGACAATATGAAATATCTCACTGGCAAAACAATTGACCTGGAAAATAAATGCAAGAGAGATGATTTTAAAATTATTGGAGTACCTGAAAGCCATGATAAAAAAAAGAACCCAGATATCCTCTCTCACAAAATTGTCAAAAAAGACCGCCCTGATATTCTAGAACCAGAGGGTAAAATAGATGTTGAAAGAATCCACCAGTCACCTCCTGAATGAGATCCCAAAATGAAAACTTCCAAGAATATTATAGCCAAATTCCAGACATCCCAGGTCAAGGAGAGACAATTGCAAGTTGCTAGAAAGAAACAAAGTATCATGGAGCCACAGTCAGGATCACATAACGTTTAGCAGCTTCTACATTAAAGGATGAGAGGGCTTAGAATACAATATTCTGGAGGGCAAAGAAGCTAGAATTACAACAACAATCACTTACACAGCAAAACTGAGTATACTCCTTCAGAGGGAAAATGGATATTCAATGAAAGAGAGGAATTGTTGAAAAGACCAGAGTTGAAAAAATTCAGTCTTCAAATATAAGACTCCAGAGAAGCAAATAAAGGACAACAGGAAAGGGAAATCATGAGAGAATTAATAAGGCTAAACTGTTTACATTCCTACATGGGAAGATGATATTTGAAAATCACAAAAACTTTATCATTATTAGGGCAGTTAGATGGATACAGAGATAGAGGACACAGGTATGAGTTGAATATGAGAGGATGATATCTAAAAAAATAAAATTGCTGGGTGAGAAATATGAATGTACTGTTGAGAAAGGGAAAGGGGAAGGTAGAATGAGGTAAATTATTTCACATAAAAGAGGCAAGAAAAAGTTTTTACAGTGGAGGAGAAGAGAGGGGAGGTGGGACATGGGAGTGAGTGAACCTTACTTTCTTCAGAATTGGCTCGAAGAGGAAATTACATTTACACTCCATTGGGTATAGAAATCTATCTTACCCTACAGAAATGTAGGAGGGGAAGGGAAGAAGAGAATAGGGGTGGTGATAGAAGAGAGGGCAAATTGGGGAGGCATTAGTAAGAAGCAAAACACTTTTAAGGAGGGGCAGAGGAAAAGGAGAGAGAATATAGAATAAAGAGGGGTGTAGTATGGAGGGAAATACTTTTAGCAATTGTAACTGTGAAAACTTTTTTGGAGCAAGTTTTTGTGATAAAACCCTCCTTTCTCAGATATGTCAAGAACTGAATAAAATTTATAAGAATAAGATCCATTTCCCAATTAATAAGTGAGCAAAAGATAAGAACAGTTTTCAGATGAAGTAATCAAAACTATGTATAGCAAATTAAAAAATCTCTAAATCATTATTGATTGGAGAAATGCAAATTAAAGCCATTCTAAAGTACTATTTCATGCCTATAAGATTGGCTAATGGGACAGAAATGGAAAATGACAAATGTTGGAGGGGATGTGGGAAAAATGAGACATTAATGCATCATTGGTGTGTTGTGAACTGATTCTATCATTCTGTAGAGCAATGTGGACCTGTGCTCAAAGCACTATAAAACCATGCCATACTCTTTGACCTCAAAATATCACTACTAGATTTGTATCCAAAAAGAGATTAAAAAATGAAAGGGAAAAAGACCTATATGAAAAAAAATATGTATTTATATATATATATTTATAACAGGTCTTTTCTGGGGATAAAGAATTGGAAATTGAGGGGATGCCCATCAATTTGGGAATAGCTGAATGAATTGTACTGTGTGATTGTGATGGAATACTATTGTGCTATAAATATGATAAACATGATGCTCAGAAAAACCTTGAGTTACAAGAGCTGATGCAAAGTGATATGTACTGTGTGGGAGGGGGAGATGAATGGACATTTAATGAAATAGAGGACTTTCAAGCATTCTTGATGAAAAGACTGAATAGAAAATTTGACTTTCAAATATGAGAGAGAGAGAGAGCAGTGTGAGTTGAATATGAAGGGATGATATCTAAAGACACAATAAAAAGCCTTTACAATGGAGGGGAAGAGGGGGGAAATTAGAGGGAATGAGTGAACCTTACTCTCACCGGATTTGGCTTAAGGAGGGAATAACGTACACAGTCAATTGGATATGAAAATCTATCTTACCCTACCGGAAAGTAGGGAGGAAGGGGATAAGAGAAGGAGGGATGATAGAAGGGTGGGAAAAAAGGAAGATGGGCTAATCAGAAACAAACACTTTTGAGGAGAGACAAGGTCAAAGGAGAGAATAGAATAAATGGGGGACTGGATGGGATGAGGGAAATATAGGCAGTCTTTCATGAGACTATTATGGAAGTGTTTTGCCTGACTACACATGTATGACCTATATTGTTGCTTGCCTTCTCAACGAGGGTTGGTGGGGAGGGCACGAGGGAGAGAGAGAATGTGGAACTCAAAGTTTTGAAAATGAATGCTAAAAATTGTTTTTACATGAAACTGGGAAATAAGATATACAGTCAATTGGGAATAGAAATGTATCTTGCACCATAGGAAAATAGAAGGAAAGGGGATAAAATAATTGGGGGAGTGAGAGAAGGGAAGGCAGATTGTGGGAAGGGGTAATCAGAATGCACACTGTCTTGGGGTGGAGAGAGGGCAGAGATGGGGAGAAAATTTGGAAGTCCAAATCTTGTAGAAGTAAATGTTGAAAACTAAAAATAAATTAATTTTAAAAAAGAATATTTTGTAGTTGCCTTAATTTAAGTTCTGCATGAGTCTCAGGGTGGACTTCTACATATTTTATGCATTGTGCATATTAATAGAATGAAATATATTCTTTCACCTTGTGTTTAGCTGATTATAAAGCAAGGTGATGATTTATGTTGGTTTCTTTCATATTTAATTGCTTTACTAAAATATTAATTATTTTAATTGATTTTTAGTTGAATCTCTATGGTCTCTAGGATGGCCAGGTAGCCCAGTGTATAGAGCAATAGGTCTGGAATCAGGAAGACTGATTTTCCTGAGTTTCTATCTGGCCTCAAATACTTACTAGTTATGTGATCCTGGGTGAGTCGCTTAACCCTGTTTACCTCAGTTTCCTCATCTGTAAAATGATCTGGAGAGGGAGATGGCAAACCACTCTGGTATCTTTGCCAAGAAAACCCCAAATAGGGTTATGAACAGTTGGACATGAAAGAAACAACAGAATAAACTAAGGTCTCTAAATAAACCACTGTCCCTTATATGCACAAAGTGAAAATATTATTTCTTCTTTACCTATAATTACAAACTGAATTTTTTAATCTTGCCTAATGTTAATAACTAGCACACATAGAAGTATCAAACAACAGTGGAGAAATTGTAGATCATTGCTTTGTGCCTAATTGGTC
>CM053622.1:689735643-689748859 GCA_028646595.1 Phalanger gymnotis | reverse complement strand
CAGTGTTGGATTGGGGCTATTACATAAATATATGCAGAAAGCAAATGCAAAGCATCTTGAAGGATCAGGAAAGTCCCCTTGCAGGAAGTGGTAGTTTCACTGGGTTTTGAAGAGTAGGCATCAGAGACAATCTTTTCAAAGTTAGAGATGAGATGGAATGTTATATTCTAGGAGAAGCATATGCATTGAACTAAATGGTTTCTGAGGTCCTTTCCAAATCTGAGATTCTCGGAGTATATGAAATCATATGACCAAAGGAACATGCCCATTCCGTCCATGCATAAGTCTAATTATCCCTATATTATGCCTCTCTTTCTATCCCATCTCAGCATAAATGCCCAGTCCTAGGAATGAATTCCCACATTCATTCTCTGCTTCTTCTGTCTCTTCACCAAGGACAGGAAAAAAAAAACTTCCACCTGGTTTGGAATTATTGATATAACTCCAAGGCAACCTGTCTTCATTCATTCATTGATTCATTCAATTTGACTTATTCTTATGCTCTCCCTTTGCCAAAAAACAAAACAAAAAAAACCCTTTCAAATGAAATCAGATTAAATGGAATTCTAAAACTGGAAATGTAGGATTTCAAATCTCAGCTATGTGTCAGGGGTCTAGAACCGGGCTTCCTGGGAGGAAAGGAGAACGCCTGGAGCCTCCGCGAGGCGGGAGTGGCTACAAAGGTTGTTGCTCCGCCCCCGAAGGAGGCACTGGGGAGGTCCTCTGCTTTCCCTAGATAAGGAGGAACAAGGAGGAAAGGGAGACAGACATGTTGTGAAGACTCCAATAAAGCAACCTCGTGCACACTATAGTGGTCGCTGTCTGGTTATTGCCCCTTGGCTCACCGAGGGGACCGGAGACGTCCGAAGCCCGGATAGGGAGGCGGTTGCTCACCGAGGAGGGTTCTGGAGGCGTGTCCGGCGAGAGCGCGGGACAGCTATGTTATGTCCTGTATATGTGATCTTGGTTAAATTGCTTTACTTCTGTGGGCCTCAGTTTTGTCTTCCATAAAATGCAAGGTTTGGACTAGAAAACATCTCAGTTCCCTTACAGCTCTAGGTCAATGATGTTATAACCAGATGCCTAGAACAAAGTTACAAAATTTTATTTTGCATTCCCTAGTTGATAAATGGGCAAAGGATATGAACAGGCAGTTTTTGGATGAAGAAATTAAAGCTATCTATAGTCTTATAAAAATGCTCTAAATCACTATTGACTAGAGAAATGCAAATTAAAACAACTGAGGTACCACCTGATACCTATCAAATTGGCAAATATGACAGAAAAGGAGAATGACAAATGTGGGGGAAGATGTGGGGAAATTGGAACACTAATGCATTGTGGTAGAGTTGTAAACTGATCCAACCATTCTGGAGAGCAATTCGGAATTATGCCCAAAGCCTTTAAAACTGTGCATACCCTTTGATCTAGCAATATTATTACTGGATCTGCATCCTAAAGAGATCATAAAAATGGGGAAAGGGCCTGCATATACAAAAATATTTATAGAAGCTCTCTTTTTGGTGGCCAAGAACTGGAAATTGAGAGGATGCCCATCAATTGGGGAATGGCTGAATCAATTGTGGTATATGAATGTCCTGGAATACTATTGTTCTACAAGCAATGATGGATCTAATAAGCAGGTGGATTTCAGAAAAACCTGGAAAGACTTAAATGAATTGATGCTGAGTGAAGTGAGAAGGAACAGGAGAACACTGTACACAGCAACAGTAACATTGTGTGATGATTAACTATGATAGACTTACCTCTTCTCAACAATACAATGAATGGTCCTAGACATTTCCAAAAGACTCATGATGGAAAATGCTAACGACAGACAGAGAAAGAACTGTGGAGTCTGAACGCTGAGTGAAGCATACTATTTTCACTTTTTGTTGCTTTTTCTTTCTTGCGTTTTATCCCTTTTGTTCTGATTCTTTTTTTTTACAACATGATTAAAGTGGAAATAGGCTTAACATGATTGTACATGTATAACCTATGTCATATTGTTTGCTGTCTGGGGGAGGGGAGAGAGAAGAGAAGGGAGAAAAATTTGGAACACAAAATTTTACAAAATTGAATGTTGAAAACTATTTTATATGTAATTGAAAAACAATAAAATACTAATACTTTAAAAATAAATACATGATGTTAATATTTAAAAAACAAAATGGTAATTTGTCTTATGGGTGTTTGTGTGAAATAGGGAAACGGAAAGGAGAAGTAAAATATTTTTAATAATCTTGGACAAGAGTACTTTGGGGATATATATTTATATACACACATATACATGCACACATATAATGTATGTGGATACCTTCATATGTAGGTATATACATGTCCACTTGTGTGATAGATGTATATGCACTTATATGCATGGCACATCTATTACGTGTATATTGTATAGGCTCAAATGTGAGGCATGTGTGCATATATATGCTTATGTATGTTTATTATAGAGTCATCTAACCCTCAAGTTTTTTTAAAAGCATCAACCAGCCATCTCTCTTTACAGCTATTTAACTGAGTCACTGCCCAACTGCTACAGTTCAGGGGCCCTAGTAATATGAGTACAGAGGCCAATTCATTATGCTAATGTCTCTGACTCCATCAGTCTATTATTCTTAATTAGTGTACCCGCCACTCACTGGCCCCACACTTAGTTAAGGACTCTGCTTTGTAGTGACTGCCCCTTTCATGATGTGGTACTTGCAAATGTCTGTTTGCCCAAGAATACACTTCACAGGGCCTCAGCATTGACACTCAGCAGCAGAAATGACAGTAATGAGAGCAGATAGAGCCTTCAACATGTCTTTACTTTCAGAACTTTAAGAAAACTTGTGACACAGTATATTCATTTATGCAGACTCTCACGGCAACTTGTGCATCTTTTTTAAAGTTAAATCATGCTGGTAATTGAAAGAGTCCAGGCAACTTATCCTCACACTTAAAGAAGTTTTACTTTCCCCATGGAAGTATTGCAGAATAGGCTAGCATTTGAAATAATTGCTTTTAATTATCATGCGTGATGTTTCACTCCTGGCTTTGCAAAACTAACCAATACTAATCATTTTTATTAGTTATTTTGGAGTAGCATAGCTAGAGCCATACAGTAACTAGCATGAGGTCAAAGGGGGTTTTGCTCCATAAGACTGAACTTAAAGGACATCAAAATGAGAGAGCATGGCCATCACATGAAGCCCTTCATCAGCAGAGAAATATCAGCGCTTAGCGCTTTATTACTAAGACTAATGAGTAAAAGTAAGAAATTACCATATTGGAGGTTAATTTGAGTTCTTCCTTTACCCTATGACATTTTCAACTCCTCTTTCCTCAACTAGGGGTTCACTTTGCTTTGTGCATCCATTAGTAAAACACCTCCTGTGGGCAGAGAACTGTCCTAGATGCTGAAGGGGATTCGAAGATTAAATAAGTCACAGTTCTCATTGTCATGCTGCATGCCTTCATCTACCTTTAACCTTTAATAGAGAGGAAGCCATTTATGTTGCAAACTCTCCCACAAAAGCACAAACACAGGTCATTTTGTTTTCCTTAGTGCAAACTCATCATGAAACATCAGCCTGCCAGTTGCAGGAAGTAATGGACTTCCAATTACTGTTCGGCAAGGTATATGAATTTAGAAAACACCAGGTAGCTACATTTATGGTTCCTCTTTGATTAATACTATCATATTCCTAAATAAACAAAGCATGTAGGTATGCTAATTATATTATTTCTTCTCTTGTAGCCAGGGACTGTCTCCCCACTGGGTAGCTCTCCATTTTAATTTTAAGAATTTTCTCTCTTGATGGAAAATGATGTAAAAAAAAAACCTGAACCTATAAGTGGAACACAAAGCATCGGTCCCCCAAGACACCTGGAACCTTCTTAGTTACCAAAATTCACAGCCAAATAAGTTGAAGGCAGCCTTTTTTCCCTATATGCTGAGTTCTGTGCCTCAAGGTTCAGAAATTTCTCTTGTCCATCAACTCCTCCTGGCTTATGCATCAGCTCCCAAAGTGCACAAGTTATTTCCTAGAGTCCATACACGTAGTATCAAGTTAAAAATTCACCTTCTGTCATTTACATCATTTTCAATTAAAAGAAAAATTTGTTTTTACTTACTTTCAAAAGGGACAAGTGGAGAAATACATCATCTTATATATTTCTCATTCTCTAAATTCCCTTGCATTGTGTCACTTCAAGATGACATCTTTCTTTATAACTTCTTGATGCTTATAACTATGTAAATTGTTAACAACGAAAGTGGTACATAATTATTTAATTTATACCTGCTAAATATTTTTCTTCCCTCAAAATTATGAAATGCATAGAACTTTTTAAGTTTATTATATCCTTTATGGTTTTTTGTTTGTTTTGGCCAATAGGCTATATGATTGGCCAAATTGGGAATAAAAAAAGGCTGAGCTTGAAGGCCACCATAGTCTTTTCCAAAGGTGGAGACTATCTCTCTCCCCTCTTTGAAGGAGGAATGATCCTTATTATGGCCACTCCACAGTATTATTCCACAGGCTTTATAAGTGGACATAAGAGGTTCCAGGCATTCTATCCAGAATGTCATCATGAATCCAATTCTAGTCTGACACTTTGACGTCTGCTCTAAGAGGTCACGTATGCCTCCAGTCACAGAATTCTAGAGACATAAAATACTGGGAGACATTAGTGATCATGGAGGTAAATTCTCTCAATTTACAAATGAGGAAACAGATGTAGGGAGTTAAAATGCCTTATAAATTATGAGAGACTATAATAGTCTTGGAGTAGGAATCAGAAGACAAAAGTCCTAGTCCCTTTTCTCCTGGTTACTATGTGCCATTGGGGAAGTTGCTTCATTGTTCTGAATATCAGTTTCTTGTGTGTCAAATGACTGTAATAGCACTAGCCTTGTGTACCTCCCTGGTTATTGCAAAGACACAGTATGAGGATTTGTGTGAAAGGACTTGGAAAAGTGTAAATAAAGAATGATGCGAATAAAAATCGCCATCATTGCTGTCACTGATGATAACCTCTCAGGAACTGCCATTCACCCAGATACAGGCAAGACTACAAATGGAAGCCAAAAGAGGACATATTGACCAATATGAATCCTGAGTTTGACCATGAAAAAGTCACCTAACACTTCTTTACCTCCATTCCTTCTATACAAGGATTTTCAAGACTTTGCAGGGCCCAGGTTATTTTCATATCTGTCCCTTCAGGCTGACATGTCACATCACTTTAAAAAGACCTTTCACTTGAGAATCCAACTGCCTCCATTTTTATCCCCATACATTTCTGTCCTAGTTAATTATATCCACTTTCACAGTCTAAGAAAAGCTTTCATTTTGGAAGGCCTGGGATAAGAAACAGACTTGGATTCTAGACAGCCTTCCCCTGTAGTATCCCGCAAGGGTTTACTCTGAGTGCAGGCATGGCAGATGCGGGGCTGATCAACTTCACTTAGCAGCCAGCACTGATAATAATGATAAACTGCATGGTGATTTCCTAGGTTTGAATATCAGCCCTGAAGGCCCTGATGCTCCCTCAGGGGGATATTCTGTAATACTGAGACAGCCTAGCCATCTGAGATAATAAGACCATCTGCTAGGACCACCCAGCAACTTCTGTTTTCCTCCTCAAAGACCTGTCTTCATTTTTGAAAATGTTCTTTATTTAGTAGGCAAGGGGCAATTCAATCCCAAGCAACTGTGAGTATGTGCCCACTAAGTTTTGTCCAATTAAAATTTTCTGTAAGTTCTCCTGTAATGTCAGCCATATAAGGTTTGATAACATTTGGCTAGCTGAACCTTTAAGTCTTTCTCTAAAATATTAGAGGCAGTTTGGCACAGTAGAAAGAAAGCATTTAATGGAAAGAACACTGGACTAGATTCTGAATCTGAATTTTGATGCCACCTTTGCCACTGGCTATCTGTGTGACACTGGGCAAATCATTTCATCTATCAGTTTCCTCAGAGGCTTACTAATAATAATGCCTAATAGAAAGTGCAGTTGCGAGATTCCAGTCACCCAGATTGGCAACTTCAGTGTCATCCTTTATTAGCAAGGCAGTAATCACAATATAGATAATAATTGTCAAATGCCAATGTGGTTCTGTATCACAAAATATGAGACTCTATACAGAAGGAGAAGTAAACCATTTATTCAGACACCAGAGGACTAAATCCCAAAACCAATAAGCCCAATCTATCACAGCAGCAAAGAATTCAATATACAATATCACAGCAGAGAACCACTCCATCCCATAACTTTCCCAATCCCTGCTGCAGTCTTGCCATCAACAATCAGTCACACAGCACAGCCACTGTGTCTGGTCTCTCCCTCAGTTCAAACTGCTCTCTCTCCATTTCCTGTGACACACTTTCCTTTTCCTCTCAGGAAACTTCTCCCTCCACATGTGACTTAGGCTTCCTGTGATGTAAGCAGTTCACATGGCCTATTAATGGGTGGAAAAGATCTTCAAATCTAAATCATCATTACACATCCTCACCCCTTCACTACAAACATCTAATCAATTCCAGTCTTATTTTTTCTACATTCACATGTCTTTTATTCATTACCAACTCTTCACTCAAACAGCCAAAACCCGAGTTCAGGCCCTCTTTGCCTAGTCTCAATTACTATGACAGCTTCCTAATCAGTCTCCGTGCCTGTAGTCTCTTACCTCCCCAGTACATCTTCTACACTACTATCAAAGTAATATTCCTAAAGCACTAGTAGATGCTTTAATAAATGGTTACTGATTGATTGATCACATGAGACAATGCATGAGTTTCTTTGTAGAATCAAGTTTACTTTTGTTAGTCAGTCAGTCAAAAAGCACTGGGAATACAAAGAAAGGCCAAGACAATCCCTGCCCTTGTGGAGCTCACAGTGTAATGGGGAGACAACACGAAAACAACTATGTGTAAGCAGGATATATACAGGCTAATAGAGTGGATCTCTGTTCTTGTAATTACCTTTTCTGTACTTTAATAGAGCATTGAACAAAATTTTGCCTTTGCTTTCCTAGATTAGATCAGCTTCTTTCTGGCCTTTTCAATTTCCTCATGTTCTTCTTAATATTTGTGTGTAAACAATGGTGTAGAAAACGTTAGAGTATTGGAAATTTTGCAGGATTATATCCTGACTCTTACATTTCATATTCCTATGGATGCAATCTCATAGTATGGCAGATTATCATTATTGATTTTTAATAATGATATTATGTTGTTTACTCTTCATAGATTTTCCTTCCCCCCCCATCTCCCCAAAGGCTACAATAAAGTTTAGATATGTTTCTCTATAGCTTTACCTATATATATGTATATATATATATGTATACACACACATATACATACATATGTAGACATATACTTTCTAAAACATATTGTACTCCTGATTTTTGTTCTTATGTTTGTGCATACCTCCTATTGCCTATCCCTCCTGGTTCCTCTACTTTACTTCTATTGACTGCTTCGCCTTCCTATTACTTGCCTACACCCCTCCAAGCATCCCTCCCCTAAACTCCTATTCCCATAAATCTAAACACCCTTCTATACCCCCTTTTACCTATTCCCTCATTCTCCCCTCTAAAAATCCCTCCCTTGTCCTCTCTCCCCCCTCTATATCCCTACCATTTTATATCTTCTAAATTTAGAAGACTTTTATACTCTTCTAAATACATATGTATTGTTGTCCCTTAAACCCTTTCCTGATGAAAGTAGGTTGCCAGAATTATCAGCCCTGTTCCCCTAATTCCTCTATACCCTTTCTTCCTCTAGCACCTCATTTGTATAAAATAGTTACTCTTTTTAGCCGTTTTTAAATGGTTTTACTTTTTAAATTCTTATCATAATCAGGTTTACTCCCCTCTTTCTTATGAGCTCACCAATTATTAATAAGAATCTTAGACATACATTTTACATTTTATGTTATATAAAAGGTAAATAATCTGTCCTTATGAATACTTTATAGTCAGTCTTTGGTACGTACCTTATGTTTCTTTTGGTTCCTGTATGTCAAATTTTCTACTAAGTTCAGTATATTTTTAACAAAGTCTTGAAAGTTTGAGACCTTATCAAATGTCCATTTTTTTCATTCAAGAATATAATATGCAGATTTGCAGGGTATGATGTTTTTGGGCAGAGCCCCAGGTCTTTTGCTATTTGATGTATTCCAAGACCTGAAGTGCTTTGCCACTAGATCTTGTGTAATTCTAATTGTGGCACCATCATATTTAAATTGTTTTAGTCTTGATGCTTTTAATATTTTTTCGTTGAGCTGGGGGTTTCAGAATTTGGCTATGATATCCCTATGAGTTTTCCTCATAGGATCTGTTTTAAGTGATATTCAATGGATTTTTTCTATTTCTACTTCCCTGCCTTGTTCTAACACTCCAGAACAATTTTCTTTAATTATTTCTTGTTGTATTAAGATTCTTTTTTGATAAAGCTTTCAGTTAGACTAATTATTTTTTATTTTTTCTCTTCTTGATCTATTCTGCTGTTTTTCTTATAAGATGTTTCACTTTCTCTTCTATTTTTTCATTATTCACATTTTGTTCAATTATTTCTTGATCTCTTATAATTTCACTGGCTTCACTTTGCCCAATTCTAATTTTCAAGGTGTCATTTTCCTCCTTAAGATTCTGGATCTCCTTTTCTAATTTGTTGACTTTTCCTTTTATAACCTTCTTGTTTTCCTTGGATTATTCTTATTTTTTTTAAGTTTTCCCTCCATATCTGTCATTTGATTTTTAGTCTTTTTTAAGATCTATAAATTCTTTTTGGGCAAGTGACCATTTGACATTACTTCAATCTCTTCCTCTGAAGATGAACCCCAGTCATCTCTATTCCCATGATAGGTTTCTATGGTTGGATTCTTTCTCTTTTGCCTGTACATTTTTTTGTGGTAATAACTTGATTTTTGCCCCAGATCTTCAGTTCTCCCCTTTAGCCTGGAACCAAAGCCAAATCTCCATCCTCCTCTAAGTGCCCACAGCCAGGGACTTTCTGCCCCACTGTTGCTACACTCACTGAGTGTATGCTGGCTCCTTCTTGCCCCCACTGCCTTTGTAGCATAGTTGGATCTGGTGTTCCTCATCAGCAGAGGTTCCCTCAATCTTATTGGGCTCAAATACCCTACTCCCCTCACTGAACTGGGGTGAGAAATTCCTATAGCTGGAGCCAAGGCAGCCTCTCAAACCAACTAACCCCAGTGCTTGCTACTAGTTGCTTAAAGGGTTTGCTGCTTGTTGTTAAAACGGAAACTAGCCTGGAGGTGTTTACTCTTCCCAAGACCAAACCTTGTCCTGAGATTCTTTGGATCTTCTCAAATTGTCTCAGGAAGATCCAGGTTGTGCCCCTATTCTTCTTTGTCTCCACCCACACTTTGTTAGCCCTAAAGTGCTATTTTAAATCTTTTGTGGGGGAAAATCTTGAGAGCTTAGAATTTTCTGACCTACTCCTCCATCTTGCCAGAATCCTCTCTCCCCTTGCCATTTTTAAACTATAAGTACCTAGTTGAACATTATCCACCCATATCTTGCATAATTGCTTTCTTATATTTATTGCTATGAACACTCTAGAGCAGACAATGATTTGGTCAAGGACATTATGTGGCTTCTAGGAAGATCGTGTAGTTCTCAAAGAGTGAAAAGAGTAAGTATAATGTCTATGCTTTGATAGACCACTCATGCCCTCAAATGAGCTTACCTTCCACTACTTAATAGAATATTGAAACATAACTATGCAAAAATCAACTTACAAACATCTAGATGTTTTATTGAGTACAAATTACTGAGGTTTCAAGATGGATTGTTTTTTCTAAAGGGGAGACAGCTGTAAAGAAAAAAAAATTGGTAAGATTTTTCATTCAAATGAATCCGAAATACTCAAGAAGAGTCTGGAACAGTATGTGCTATTCATGTTATATTACTTTCACATAGGTATACAATTGCTTAGAGAGTCACTCACAAAAAAAGTCAAGAAGTTATTAAAGGTTTATTATCAACCTGTCAAGGTAGAGGAGATAGTGGAATGGTTTTAGTGTATCAACTAGAGGTCCAAATAGATAATGCCTGTACAAATTTATGCATTTACAAATAAAGATCATATGGTTACACTCCTTTCTTTTTAAAAATGAGGAAACAGAAGACCAAAGAAGTCACATGACCTGCTTCAAGTCACTTATGTGAAAGATCTGAAACTCAAAATCATGTGATTTGAAACCAAATCCAATCCCAACATTCTGCCTACTACATCATGGTGCCTCAGGAACCACTTCCCTCTTGCTCAACACACAAATTGGGCTGTGCAAGATTTTAATGTGACTATGAGCTCAGAATAAGGAATACATTTCTAGATACGAACAGATAGGGATACCTAAGGCAACTCTGTACAGCCTCAAGGCTATCCCTGTTTTCTGATAATAAGAAAAGCCAACATAGATGTAAAAGGCTCTTGTTATTATTGTTCATACTTCATTTTTGAAGAGGATCAGTGATGTCATAGGGTAGATATCTTGATTTGCACATGAATTGGATTTAAGTGAAGCAGAGTTACACAAAGTTATCAGCCTTACTCTCTTGTCCAGAATCATCAAAGTACAGTGGCAACACCAAAGTCAATATGACTGGTGATGGCCCAGGGTGCTGTGGATTACCTTGGCATCTTTGATTTCTGATTGGGCTCTAAATATTCTACAGCACCTGCTTCAGCTACCTTCACCGCCATTGGAACAAATTGTTCTCGTCTACCCATTCCAGCAGATGAAGTCTTTATCTGCTTGGGTTACACATCCCCCTAACTCACTGATGGGTTTGAGGCCTATTGGTTACCCTCAACCTGGTTTAGCCTGTCTGCTAAAATGGTGTCTACTGGGGTGTGGACAATGGGCATGCTACAGTTTCTTGGTGCCAAAGATGAGAGCTGGGTGAACATGGACACCAAAGGTGGATGAGCAGGCCTGAAAAGGGCTTGGCAAGCCCTCATACCAGAGGTGCTAGCCGTCCTTGAATATCCCATACAAATGAAGCTGTTAAAAATAAATTACACTTTTTGTCTTCTTTCATTAATAGATGCAGACTATTTCATAGTCACTTTTTGATGGAATTTATAATTTCCCTTCCTAAGTTAAATATGGTTATTTTCACTCATCTGGTATTTTTTCAAAGGGGTTGTGTTGGTAAGCAAAATGGGCTCCTTAGCACTTAGTTCAATGGGTGCTCTTGATGAGTTTGGCTTTTGTTTGCTTTGAGTGATTCAGCTATTTCATTGAATCTTGCTAAGTGCTGAGCCCCAGGCCCAAAGCCCTATTAGGTGTAAAACCTGTGTGGGTGTGGATTGATGACTGAAGTGGGGCCCAAGGTGGGGCTGGCTAAGTGGAGGTGTTAACTCCAGAGCCATGCCCTGTTGGGTGTTGACCTAGTCTACGTGGATGTGAGCCTCCCAGGGTCCTAGGGGGAGGGGCCAACTCGGGAACCAATAGGCTCTGGTCATTCAGGCAGCTCTTGATGATGCCAAGGGCTCAGCTGGGAGGAGGGCGTCTCAGCACCGTCGCCACCGCAGCAGCCACAAATCTGAGCACGGTCTTGGAACAAAGTGAGGGCACAAACTTCCCCCACTGGTGCCTCAGCCTCTAGCATCCTTTCGTAGACCTGGGACCGAAGGAGGAGGTGAGGAGACACCCCGAAGGCAAACTCCCGGCACTCGATCACTGGGTCGGGGTTGGAGGCTTCGAGGAGAGGCGAGCCAAGAGACAGCTACAACCGAAGCTGAAGATAAAGTCGAAGCCTAAGCAGGAGCTGTGGAAGCAGAGCTGACCCAGAAGCAGGGCCGACCCGTGTGTGGACAGAGGAGTGCCGAGCAAGGACTTGAGGCCAGTGGGTAATCTTCTTACCAGAGAGGGGAAGCACGAATATGATTTGGTTTAATACCATTATGTTGTTCTGTGGCCTCCTGGTTACTCTTGTGAAGCGGACTTACTGGGCCTGGAAGCTTTTGATCAAAATATCAAAAGGTAGAGGCTGGTTCATGGGTCTGTTACTTTGGAGCCTGAATAAATGCTTTAATTCATCTGCCTTCTCCTTAGAGAATTCCTTATATCCTGCAGTTCTGAACCGTTCAGACATATATATGATTCCCTTTGAAATCATAAATTCTGCCTTCATAATACATCTGGCGATGAGGATGGGATTGCTAGATATACGATCTCTATTTAGAAGCAGAACTTAAGAGGAAGAGGTGAATATCCCAGAGTGAGAGGATCCATTTTATTCCCCCCTAGCAAAAGAATTGGCTAAAAGATCTGGACCCTGTGAAAACTGGGAACCAAGGCTACAGAGAGGAGATCCTAGGGATTTGGAAAGATGTTTACAAGAGGTTGGAATTCAGTCAGGGGCATCACTATCTAGGCAAAGCTGGATAGTATTATCAGCCTAGCGGCTAATATATGAAAGATTGAGATTAAGTGAAAGAGATGGGGGCACTCCTACCCCACGGCAAGAAGGGGAATCTCATATAGCAGGAGAACAAACTGCTGCTCAAGAATCTACTGACTCAAATGAGAACTTTTCTGTTAATGTGGCTGGAACACCAGGAGGCCAAATAAGCCAAGAGGGCATTCCAACTCAGCCCATGCCAAGCCTGACTGCCTGCTTTGTCCTTGCCGTGGTGGCAGGGGAAGGGAGTGGAGAGAAAATGAGACAATGTTAGGGGCTGAGGAACAAAATGCTACTAGAGTTCAGAACGTCCCTAGCATAGAGAATGAGAGATGACTAAATACTCAGATAGATGCTCGTCCCATACAAAGGAGGAAGACAGAAACCCAAGGTGACAATTCAGTTACGAGGGAAATTCAGGAAGATTTTTCACAGAAAGAGGTCATGGACATTTTGAGTAGGTTCAGCCAAAGAATAGGAGAACCATTAATATCTTGGATGGTAAGACGCAGTGATCAAGGGGCCAGTGGAATATTAGTAGATTGAGTGGATTGTATGAGATTCATAGGTATCAGCCACGATCTTCTAGTTAAGCAAGCTTTTAGGGGACATCAGCAAGGAGATGGTGCTAGCAGGACTACTCTGTTGGCATTAGCTGCTGAGGGATGCGATAAGAGATATACTACTGATTCTATGTGGCCCACTGAGTATAGACCCTGGTATTCACTTAGAGATCGTATCATGAGACTAAAGGAGGAGGTAATGAAGACTGCTATC
>CM053622.1:689723533-689735543 GCA_028646595.1 Phalanger gymnotis | reverse complement strand
AAAATAGAGTGACAAGAAAAGAAATGTTCACTGCTTTATTGAGAGCAGGGGTAGGCTTTGAAATGATAGATGGTATTCCAACCAATGAACTGCACAGAATGTACCGAGATAAAGGACTCGATAACAGAAGAAATAGGGAAATAAGGACTGCTCCTGCAAATGCTACAGACGCTGAACCTTCATACCCAAGTGAATCACATATTAGGGAATACTAGGAAATAGGCTGAGCCCCAGCCCAAATTAAGGAAATACACAGGCTGGATTGCAGACCTCACATTAACTTGACCGTATATTGGAAAAATGGGTCGAGTACAGTAACTAAGGCATTAATAGACACTGGGGCTGAGGCCACGCTTGTCTATGGAAATCCAGACAAGTCCAGCCATGGAATTCCTATTACCATCACAGGATTAGGAGGGGCTGAAATATCAGCCAGACAAGTTAAATTGATGATGAAAATTGAACAGTTGCCCAAGAAAGAATATAGTGTGGTTATTGTGCCTATTCCTGAATACATCATTGGAATAGACATATTGAAGGGTATGACCTTAAATTTACCTGAAGGGAAATACCAATTTGCTGTGAGGAAAATAGGCATTAATGCAGTCTTAGTGGGGAAAATAAAGGTGGATCCAATCACTTTGCCTGAACCTTCTGAAGTAATTACTTTGAGGCAATATCATGTGCCAGGTGGGCAAGATGAAATTGCCAACACAGGAGTCTATTCAACCATCAAAGAAACAACATGCTCTTGGCCAAAGCTTCAGAGCGATCTTCCTGAGCTCACTACTATTCTACTCACAGAATTTTACTATTAGCCCTTTTGGATACCACCAAAGCTGTATGCTTTTCAACCTGTATGATTGCCACTGAAATTGGTCTTTACTTAAAGTGAAAGACTTTGAATTCTCTCTGCAGTCCGAAGTGCCCAGAGATATAAATTTTCATGGGTTTCAACCTCCAAGATATTAACACTGTTTCCAAGCCACTTGAGGTGGTTGACAAAGAAGTTCAGAAAAACCACATTAGTGTAATGTTGGTAGTACTTCTCTCTTCTTCCTCCCCGAAAGTCAAGAAAAAAATTTTAAACTGTTCATTGGGAAAAAATGTATAATTTCAAAAAGTTGAAACTCACAGTACTCTGAGCTGGCCAGGTTGCACTCAGTATCATGTTAATTCGGGGGAAACTATTTTTGGGAGATAACTGACAAACTTTAGTGTGTTGAGAGTGATATGACTTGGTGATGTAGAGATTTAACACCATGCCATATGAGAATGTGTTTGTGAAACTCCATGTGTTTAGCCTGAATAACAGAAGAAAGAGGTATGGACAACATAACTGTTTTCAAGTATTTGAAGGGATATTATATGCAAGACAAATTAGATCTATTCTCCTTGGATCCAGAAGGAAGAACAAGGATCATGAATAAAGATAATTAGAAAAAGGTATTATGAAAAGAGCACCAGACTGGGAATCAGGGCATGCCTGTTTGAATGGGGGTGGGAGAAAGAATAAGCATTTTAAAATACCTGCTTTGTGCCAGGCCCTCACAACAACCCTGCAAGGTTGGTGCTATTATTTTTTTACTCTTGAGGAAACTGAGGCAGACAGAATTTAAATGGTTTGCCTAAGATGGCACAGCTAGTATCTGAGGCCAAATTTGAACTCAGATCTCCCTGACTCCAGGCTCGGCATTCTATCCACTGCTCCAACAGCTGCATGGAAAGACGTAATGTGAAAGATTATCTTTAGTAGGAAATGGACAGATTTTGAAGAGATTTAAATAGTGAAGACAGTTCATCCCAGAAGTAATAGAAAACTACCGACATTTATTGAAGAGGGAATTGACATGGTAGAACCTGTGCTTTAGGAAAATGACTTTGATGGATTGCGAAAGATAGATTAGAATACAAAAAGACTTGAGAAAGGGAGACCAAATAGGAGACTGTTACAACAGTCTAGACAAAAGCTGATGAGGGTCTTGTCTAGAGTGGTGGTAGTGTAGATAGAGAGGAAATATGTGTCAGAGATACTGCTGAGACAAGACTAAGTAAGTGATATATAATACGTGGTGTTAGAGAGAGTAATGAAGAGAAAACTTCACCAAAACAGTGAACCTGAGTAACTGGGAAAATGGTAGTACCCTTTACAGTGATAGGGAAATATGGAAGAAGGTTGAAATTGGGAGGAAAGCTATGGAGTTCTGTTTTGGACACACTGAATTCAACATGTCTCCAGGCAAGTCATTTAATCTTTCAGAGCCTCAGTTTGCACATTTGTAACCTACATTACAGGGCTACAGAGAGCTTCATGTGAGAAAATACGTTAAATGTGTTTTGAAACCATAAAAGCTCATGCAAATGTCTGCTAATAATATTATTTTTTAGCTCAATTTACAGAAGGATATGGAAGGATTTATTAGAACTGTCAAAAGAAAATAAAAATAAATTTAGGAAGAAGTGGTGCTGTCTCATGAGCTAAAGAGCTCCTTGTCACTCTTATTGTTCCAATACAATCCAAATGACGGATCAAGGGTGGTACACTGGATCAGTAGTGGGCCTGGAGTCAGGAAGACCTGATTTTGATTTCAGCCACAGATACTTACTAGCAATACAAACCTAGGCAAGGTGCTTGACCTCTATTTGCTTTCGTTTCCTTAGCTATAAAAGAGTGATAATAATAGTATACACCTCCCAGGGCTGTTATGAGGATCAAATGCAATATTATTTGTAAGGTGGTTAGCATAGTGCCTTGCACATAGTAGATGATAAAAACGGTGTTGTTCATTGTTGTTGTTTTGTTATTATGGTTGTTGCTATTCATAGAAAGGATTCATGCATAAGGCCAAAATGTTGGATTAGGAACATGTAGGGAATTAACGTCTTGGTGTTGCTAGGAGACGATTTGATGAAAGACAAAGAATATTATCTTTTATTCAATGAGATAGTCATAAAGCATTTAGGACAGTGCCTGATATACAGTGGGTGCTGTACAAATGTTTATTCCTTTCCCTCCCTTATTCAAAGAAACCTAGATTTGAGCTCTAATTCTAACACTTTCTTTGTGAGTATGGCCAAGGCACTTAACCTATTAACCAACTCTCGAATTCCTCATCTGTAAAATGGGAATAATGGAAGGTGAAGATAGTTGGCAGAAATATAGTATAGAGAAAAAAATTGGACCTATTTAGAATCTGAAGGCCTGGGTTCAAATTTCAGCTCTTCTCCTTACTTTATATGTTACCCTCTGTGAGTTTATTCGTTCTCTCTGGGTCTCTTGTTCTTCACATTTAAAATAAAGTAAGTATCCTTGAAGGATCTTTTCAGTTTTAATATACTGTGTTATTTGATTGGAAAACACTTAAGTCTCAAACTGACTCCACCATTTACTAGCTATACAATGTCAGTTTATTTATCTATAAATTGAGTATATTGATATACTACCCACCTATTATCAAATGAAATAGTGTACCTTGCTACTGTTGCCTATTATTTTAAGCCATTAAAAGAAGAATTATAATATATGTCAGGGAATAAAGAAGGATATAGGGATAAATGTCTTAGATAATACAATATACAGATTTAAAAAGGTTTCTAGATGGAAGAGAACATGAGTTCCTGATAGGTGAGAGGATTGAACTTTCCTCAGTAGTATCACTCTCTTCAAAGGATGTATTTCCCTTCTCAACTGTCAGTTGTTAGGGACATGGTTTTAGAAATGAATTTAGAAATGAAAGGGTGCCTATGCTGAGGTCTAAGGGTGTTGGGAATCTCAGAATTCAAGGACAAATGATGCGAGTCCTGCCTCGAATGAATTCCACCCAAGCCTTCTTTCATTCAGAGACAAGTTTTATTAAAACAGGGGTTGGGGTGGTTGGCATTTTAAGAATCTGCTCATTTGTCATACTATTAACAAGTGGGCCAGACTCTTAAGGAATCTGAGCTATTTCTACTGCTAATGCAAATGGGCCAGATTCTTTTTTTGTTGTTGTTGTTAAGAGTTTAATGTTCAGAAAGAAAACGAAATCAATAAAAGGGAGTTTTTGAGAGTTCTCAGTCTTGATTTTTGTTGTAGTATCCTAGCATCTAAGACACTGCATGTGACACCTCTTGTTGTGGGTGTTAAGGTTTTTTTTTTTCCACTTATATCTGACTCTGTCGCTCCATCTGGGATTTTTGTGGCAGGGATACTGAAGTGGTTTGTCATTTTGTTCTCCATTTGTATATGCCAGATGGGGAAACTGAGGCAAATTGGGTGAAGTTGATGGGATGCTTGGTTGCTTGTGTTTGGACCCCACTTCCAAGGTCACTTTTCCCCCCAGCCTCCAAATGCTATCCCTGACTGTTTTCTCCCCAGCCCGAGGACACTATGCCTAGCAATAACTCATGAGTGGGCCTCAGTAAGACAAAATGTCAAAGTCACAAGTCACAAAGTCACAGGAACAAGTTGACCTCTGAAGAAATTCTATCATAAAAACTCAGGACTATCTACATGTATAGTTGTATCTACAGAATTATCATTCATTGATTCCCAAAGTTATCTTATTCAATCCAGAGGTCAAGCTATATATACATACATACATACATATATATATATAATATATATCAGTTCTCAAAGCTCTCTTGCTACCAACAGAACAGACCAAAAATACCCCCCTGAGAAATACCTCCCTGAGGTTTCCAGTAGTGAATGATGCCTGTGTCGAAGAATGTATGTTATCACCTAATTAGCATATCTACCAGAGAATCCATACTTTTCCTATACAAGCAATAGCATCAGTCCTGTTGGGTTGCAAATCCCTTGAGGAAGGCAAGTTCTTTAAGAAGCCCTCCTGTCATATTGACCTTACAAAAAACATTTGCTAACTCATTGACTCAAAGAATGTTTGAGTTTGTGAATTCATTTCAGACAACCTTTTCCTATTCTCTGGTCCTTTAGGGGTCCCTGAATGCATTAAACACCATCAAAGTGATTTGCCCATGGTCCGAGAGCTAGTAAGTGTCTGAACTCAGGAAGATGGGTTTTCCTGACTCCAGGACCAGCACTGCGTGCACTATGCCATGGAGTCAAGTAGAACATATTGAATCCTTCTTCCACAGGATAGTCTTTCCAATATTTGCTCAGATACCATCTACCCCAAGTCTCCTCTTTGTAGAAAGGATCTTCCTTCCAGTGCAGGTCACATATTATGGTTTCTAGGCCTCTCACCATCCTAGTCACCCTTCTGGAAATGTCCTACCTAAAATAAACAAGGAGTCCTTATTCCAGAATCCCAGGCCTCTCCTAGCAACAGTAAACACCCAAACTGTTTCTTGGCTATGTAGGTATCAACTCACTGAGCTTCTAGTTTGGTGAAATTCTTAGATATTTTTCATAACAACTCTTGTATAACCCTATCTTCCTCATTTTTACCTGAATCATTGGCATCCAGGTGAAGTTTGGGATCCCTTAGAGGGACTTTTGGGGAGTTATTGTTGATAACATTTTAGGTACTTGCAGTGGCAGTTTGATAAATTCACAAGACCACTTTGTAGTCCATTGTCTATGACTTGAGTGGGGATTCTTCTCTATTGGGTTCCACTTTGTCTTTTGAATATGGACCATTATTTTTTCTTCAAGTCCAAGCTTTTCATGCTTCACTTGATTTTTGTGTTTGGAAGTCAAATTTTCTATTCAGCTCTGGTGTTTTTCATTGACAAAGCTTGAAAGTCCTCTATTTTATTGAAAATCCAAATTTTGCCTTGGAGCATTATACTCAGTTTTACTGAGTAGGTGATTCTTGGTTTTAATCTTAACTCCTTTGACCTGCAGAATATCATATTCCAAGCCCTCTGATCCCTTAATGTGGAAGCTGCTAGATCTTGTGTTATCCTGATTGTGTTTCCACAATATTCAAATTGTTTCTTTCTGGCTGCTTGCAGTATTTTCTCCTTGACCTGGGAAATCTGGAATTTGGTGACAATATTACTAGGATTTTTTTGGAAATCTTTTTCAAAAGGCAAGCGGTGGATTCTTTTAATTTCTATTTTACCCCATGGCTCTAGCATATCAGGGCAATTTTCCTTGATAATTTCTTGAAAGATGATGTTTGGGCGCTTTTTTTTTGATCATGGCTTTTAGGTAGTCCAATAATTTTTAAATTATCTCTCCTGGATCTATTTTCCAGGTCAGTGGTTTTTCCAATGAGATATTTCACATTGTCTTCCATTTTTTCATTCCTTTGGTTCTGTTTTATAACATGTTGATTTCTCATAAAGTCACTAGCTTGCACTTGCTCCAATCTAATTTTTAAGGTAGTATTTTCTTGAGTGGTCTTTTGGACCTCCTTTTCCACTTGGCTAATTCTGCCTTTCAAGGTTTTCTTCTCCTCATTGGCTTTTTGGAGCTTTTTATACCAATTTGAGTTAGGCTATTTTTTAAGGTGTTATTTTCTTCAGTATTTTTTGGTTCTCCTTTGGCAAGCCATTGACTTGTTTTCCATGGTTTTCTTGCATCACTCTCATTTCTCTTCCCAATTTTTCCTCTACTTTTCTTACTTGCTTTTCCAAATCCCTTTTGAGCTCTTCCATGGCCTGAGATCAGTTCATGTTTTTCTTGGAGGCTTTTGATGTAGGCTCTTTGACTTTTTTACCTCTTCTGGCTGTATGCTTTGATCTTCCTTGTCACTAAAGAAAGGTTCTAAAGTCTGAGTCTGAATCTGAGTCCATTTTCACCACCTGTTTATGCTCCCAGCCAACTACTAGACCTTTGAGCTTTTTGTCAGAGAATGACTGCTTGTAGAGAGTACTTTGTCCCAAGCTTAAGGGGCTGTGCTGCTGTTTTCAGAGCTACTTCTACACAGCAAGTTCTGCCACACCAGTGCTCCTGCTCCCCCAAGAACCACCAACCTGGACTGTGACCCAGATCCAAGCAGGCTCTGCACTCCCACTCTGACATGCTGCTTAATTCCTCCCACAGGGTGGGCCTGGGCCCAGAAGAACCCACAGCTGGTGCTCTGGAATCAGCCCCAGAGTTGCACCACTTCCATGCTCCCAGGCCTAGGGCCAAACTTGCACTCTTTTCACTCTAGCAGTTTTTCCACTAACCTTCTCTGTTGTCTTTGGTGTTTGTGGGTTGATAAGTCTGGTAACTGCCACAGCTCAATGATTCAGGGCCCTACCACCTGTTCTGCCAGGCTCAGGTCTGGTTGGTCCTGGCATGGCCCAGGCTGGGCTGTGCTCCGCTCTGCTTCCAGCTTGGTGTGATAGACCTTACCCAGCAACCATCCAGGCTGTTCTGTGCTGGAGCTGTTTCCCTCTGCTATTTCATGGGTTCTGCAGCTCTAGAATTTGTTTAGAGCCATTTTTACAGGTGTTTGGAGGGACCTGGGGGAGAGCTTAAGCAAGTCCCTGCTTTCCTGCCCCCATCTTGCCTCCACCCCAGAAGATCACGGGCCAGATTCTTAAGAAATCTGGATCTTTGTGACACTTTTATTGGCATGTGGGCCAGATTGTATATGGGCATATTAATGGAGGCAAGATAGACATTATATACAGTGGTCAAAGAGTGGGTTTAGATAAAATCAAGGAGTGGAGGTCTAGGGCAGGGCCAGGTGCAGACAATGAGGTACACAATGAAAGGATTAACTGGGAAGGCCCAGATGCGTGAGGCAAACACCAGGGACCTGGGCCATGTGGAAAAGTCTAGGGGCTTTTCCTTTTAGGGGTTTAGATCCCATCCCCATCACCTAGAAGCCATTAGTCTAATGCCTTTAATTCACTAGTAATAAAACTGAGGCCCTGGAATTGAGACTTTCCCAAGGACACAAAGGTTGTAGGTACTAGAGCAAGGTTTCCAATTGGGATCTTCCAGACTCCTAAGTCTAAAGCCAATGTTCCTTCCAATACGCCCTGGATGCCTCATGACAAAGATCAGCATTGGCTTCATGTTCTTTTTGATTCAGAAAACACACCAATCCCTCTCTCTGGTGTTACAAATATATCTAGGCAAGTTTGTTTAACCTATTCCATCTAGCTTGATGCCTGTCTATGTGAACAGAAATCTTGCCTCAGCACTAGCATTACTGACCTTGAGTCTCACCAGCCAATCTAAGAACTACTCTTGGCTGCTTCTGAAGAAAGTAAACATGGCATAGTAGGGAAACTTATTTCATCCCAGTTCTAGCCCTGAGAAAGTTGATGACCCTGAGCTAGTTCTTTAAACATCAGTCCCTCTATCAGTAAAAAAGAGATAATAAAGCTCCTTATCTCACAGCCAGTGACCAGCTGGTAAATGTTTAACTAAAATGCGTGACACACTTTGAGTTTAATCTGCATTAGTGATATTTTCCTCATCATTTTCTTAAGCCTAGGCAATCAATAAAACAATTAAATCAGGACTTGATTTGTAGTATTTGCCAATTTTCAAGATGTAAAGGCTCACACAGAAAACTTAACAACCAGGATCTTCAAAACCAGCATGAATTGGCTTCAACAAAACCCTGCCCAGGATTACTATGTGCAAAGGCATTGCAATATTTAAAGTACTAGAGAAACTGGAGTTATTGTTATTATTATTATTATTATTGTCATCGATCCTAGAGAGTTCTTCACATGTTAATATGGCTTACCTTGGAAAGAATGGAGCCAAAGGTGATAATTGCTTAAATATTTCTTTGTGATCACTTGAGAGGCAGCATTTCCTAGTGAAGAAAATGTAGGCTTCAAAGACAGGAAGCCTCAAGTTTAAGATTTGCCTCTGAGTTTGGCTTCATGACTCTAGGTAAGTCACTTAGCTTCTTAGCTTTTTCCTTTGGGACAACAAGGAATTATTGAAGACTTTTGAGGAAAGGAGTATTACCATATTTCCCCATGTATAAGACACTCTCATATATGATGGACCTTAATTAGGGGGCCTAAAATTTGAAAAAAAAATGTATTACATAAAGTTATTGAACTCAAGTTTTATTCATCTGCTTTATGTAATATTTTTTTTCAAATTTCAGGCCCCCAAATTAAGGTGCATCTCATACATGGGAAATATGGTATATACACAGTCTAAGTATATATTGTTATATACACATATGTTGTGTGTATACACACATACATATTGAACTCAAGTTTTATTCATCTGCTCATAGCTTTCAGGCATCTTTTGGGCAAGTCTGGTGCATATACATAAGATTAGTCCATTCCTTTTCATGAACCTGTGAAGCACCAATTGTGTCTTCCTTTAAAATCAGTAACTTCTTTTTCATCAGTAATTCTTCTTGCCTCATGTTGAACCATCTTTGTGGACACAGGAATCCCAACTGCTCTTTGCTCTTCAATCCACATCTTCAATTGCCTCTCTAAATCAGGCCAGTCTGCTGACTTACTTCTCATGGCCTTCTTCTGCTGTGGCATTTTCAGTAGGGTTTCTTCTTCTCATAGCCAGTCTTGGATTGTTTTCTAAGTTGGAGGAGGACCAAACTTATGTTCAGCAGCATGATTTCCATTCATTTTTGCAAACTGGATCACTTTTAACTTCTACTCAGCACTGTACAAAAATCTTTTCTGAGCCATTTCTGGGCAGAACGTGGCAAAATGTAACCTAACCCACCAGTAACAAATGTGAAACAATGAGCACAAAGACAAGAAGTGAGAAAAAGCGGGAAATGCAAGTAAAAAAATCTATGACAAGCACAAAAGCAAGCACAAAAAAGCAGGAAATACAAGCAAATAATCTACAACCACTATATGACACACCCAGTTTTTAGACCCCAAGTTTTTCAAAAATAGGTGAGTCTTATATATAGAGAAATATGGTATATATGACTAAATAATATGACTAATAAATATGACAAATAAGCAACAGAAATCTGGCAATTACATGCACAGTAAGTTAGAGGGAAGGCATACATAGATTCAAGAAGTCTTATGACTCTCCAAGAATATAAAATTGTAGAGGTGCTGACCTTCATTGGTGGAAGGAATTTCCTCACCTAGGGATTCCTTATACAAATGAAGTCATGGGTTCAGTCCTTACTGTCTTGTTCTACTACTCGCCTGACAACTGACTAATGACAAGGGAAATATGGCTTTTAAAGAGAGTGAACCCTACGGAGACAAGTTCCACCCTCTCATCCCTAAGGAACTCATGTCCACTTCCATCTAGAAACCTCTCTAAATCCTTATGTCTGGGATTTGTATCTATATAAACTTCTTTATTTCCTGACATAATCAGAATAACTGATGCCTCAGTATTGACTTCGAATATCATAAAGAGGCCTATCCTCTACTCCACCTTTTGGAAATTCTCAAGTCATCTTCTTTCATTTGTTCCTTCTGTCCTCTTAACATAAAGTTATAAACATAAAGATGCACTTTGCCTTTTTCATTTTCTAAAATAACTAACATTCCTATACTATCCCTGTTGGAAATGTGTTGGCACCAACTTATTCCACCAGGTGGAGAGAGGGGGAGAGGGGAGGCAGCAGTTGATGTGTGGGTGAAAGACCAACACAAGCCCAACAACAAGCACACTACCAGCACACTGCAAAAGCCCAGGTTCTTTTGGTCTGCTTTAGTATGGAAAGCAACATTAAGGGGTTAATGATCTTACTTTAATCCAATATACAAATATCATTCACTTAGTTCAGGGGAAAAAGCCAGCACCCTGAACTTCAGAGCAAATACAAACAAATTACAAACATCAATAGACAGACCTTGCCTGTTTCAAATCCCAATACATAGTTACCAGAGGTTAACAAAGTCCCAGCATCTGGGTTTACAAGCTGGAGGGCTCTTAGCTACAGCTGCCCAAAGTCTCCACATCAGCACACCACCAAGAGTGGGAGCCCTAAGCAAATGATTCTGCCTTCCCTTTTTTATACAGTTTCAGACGTTATCAAACATCATCTGAGTGACCAGAACTTAGGCCCCTATGATTGGCTCTGGAGTTAGCACCTCCCTTAGAATGCTGGGAGCTTCACACCCACATAGGCTTCGCACCTAGTAATTAGGGGTTTGGGGCAAACTTAGGAGCAAAGATCTAATCAGGCCTCCCTTAGTTAGCCCCACCTAGGGCTCCACCTTAGTTACCAATTCACACCCACATAGGTTTAACATGTAATAGGGGTTTGGGCCCGGGGCTTAGCACATAGTAAGACTCAAAGACACTTAATTAATCATTTTAAAACAGTAAGAAAGCCCCAACTTATTTTGATATTACATGTGCCAGGAGGGAAGACGATGGAGCAAGAAGAAACTCCTGGAATCTGGAGCCTCCATAATTTTTTTTTGAGAGGGAGGATTGAGGAAGAAGAGGAGAGGTAGTGTCACATCTAGAGGCAGGTGATTCCACACAGGGATCATCAAGTCAACTCTTCTTCCTCATTCCAGAATGGAATGTACAGTGATGCTGCTTGGACTGAGTGGAGGGGTGGCCTACTTCTAGTCTGCATCGAGTCGACTACCTGTCCTATGGTGATATATCACTTCTAGAGGCTTGTAGCACTTCCTCTGAGAGGTCAAAAGTCCCTTCAGAGCCACTGTTGCATCTTGGAAGGACGGGCCCTGCAGAGCCCTTGGATGGGGAGGTCACCCCAGTGTTTCGTGCTCTGGAGTCTCCGGGGTTGCCTCCGCGGCCTTCCATAGACTTCCCCCAGGAAGGGATGGACATTCGATATGATGAATTTGATGTTCCTGTGAACTTCAGACTACAGGAGGACTTCTACCACACTTGACTTTTCCCTCTGAAGTCTCCAACCAACTATTGCTTGTCTTTTTGTTAGCGCACTTGAGCTATGTGTATGAACCAGACTCCCATAGACCAAGACAGGTGTTCACATTACTTTGTCAGACTTTTATCAAAATAGTTCTGTCTTCCTTCCCTTGCAGTGAAGAATTTAGTTCTTTGAAGCTGCATCACAGCAAAACTATTACTGAATTAATGAGAATAGCTAAGCTGAGGCTCAGCATGAAGACTACCCTCTGGTCGGTAAAGTTAGAACAAAAGAGGTGGCCTTTGAAGCACAAACTTTGCCTTATC
>CM053622.1:689706033-689718533 GCA_028646595.1 Phalanger gymnotis | reverse complement strand
CCTATCCTGAACAAAATGCTTTCTAAAGTGTATTATGTTGGAGTGACTCTTTAATAAATTCATGAAGGCTCCATTGATTGTGGAACATCTGTCTTGGACTCACATCTGCATCATTTTAGTTAATAGAACCAGTAGCCTGACTTTCAGCTGTGTGCTGGGCTTTTAGTATTCCATTAATCATTTCCCTGACATCTAGAGAAGTCTCCATGCTTCTCTGAAGTTATAGATAAAATAGATTAAAATTTCATTTCTCCTTTGGACACTACTTATGTCCATTTTTCTTTGTAATGGAGTGCACTATACAAAGCAGTGGGGAAATAACATCCCCAGCAACGTCTATGATTTGTAAAATTAATAAAAGAAAACTAACAAAATTCTCTATAATCACAGCAAGCAGTTTTGGTAAGGAGGTGTGCTCAGTGGGTTGGCAGATTGTACGTTGCCATTGGTTCAAGAGATTATTCATTTCAAGGACATTCTGATTTAGTCATATCTACCTGCAGGTTTGAAATGTACGATATGTAGCTAGGATGTAATTCAATAGGAAAACACTGGAGAAAATGACTATTATATAGAATAATCCGTAGAGGTTTTTTGCAGGTTCTACTACTTGCTTCCTATAGGACCCTGAGGAAATGATTTTACCTCCTTGAGCCTCAGTTTCTGTATTTGGAAACTAAGGTTGATAATATTTTCACATGTTACCTCACAGAACATAAAATGTAAGCAAAGAACTTTGTAAAATTAAAAGCATCATAGAAAAGTGAAGTCTTCTTTGTTGTTAATATTAATATTATTGTAATTTTAGTCTATAAGCTAAGGCAATGCAATAGTATTTCTTTAATGATCCCTAGAATTAAAAACCATGTTCACCTTTCAAACGATGGGTAGAAGTTATGGAGAGACATATTTCAATCCAATTTAAAGAAAAGCTACCTAACAATTTGAGTGGATTGCCTAATAAGGTAATTGCCTAATAAGTGATCTCAGAGGCAGCTAGGTGGCACAGAGTAGAGCACCAGTCCTAGAGTCAGGAGGACCTGAGTTCAAATCCAGCCTCAGACACTTGACATACTTATTAGCTGGGTGACCTTGGACAAGTCACTTAACCCCAATTGCCTTCCCCTTCTCCTCTCCAAAAAATAAAAACAAAACACAAACAAATAAGGTAGTGAACTATTCATGACTAAAGGTCTTCTGGCAGAGGATGAATGGCTAATTGTCAGTTGTCAAGGAGGTTGTAGAAGAGGTTCCTGCTGAAGGCAGAGCAGATGTCCTCCAAGATCAAAGAACTTGTAAAGGAAAAGACATCAGAAGTCACCAAACTGAAACTCCTCAATTTTTATGTGAGGAACCTGAGGCCCAGGTAAGTCAGGTGCCGCAAATAGGTTCATATGGGTAGCAAGCATCAGAAATAAAAATAAACATAAGTTCTAGGATTCCTAAGTCAACGTTTATTTCACTGTGTCATCCTGCATCCTTTACTTCCAAATATGTGATTCTAGGATATTATAGCCTGGAGATAAAGCCTGGCTCAGTCACTAATCATCTGATTTTAAACAGGTCTGAGCTTCATGGTTCTGATCTGTCAAACATGAATAATAATCTTTGCACTATTGGCCTCAAAAGGCAATCTTTTTTTCCTTCCTAAAACCCCCTATTAATTCAAATCATTATTATTATTTACGCACCCAAAGCACCTAGCCTTTAACCTACAAGTTACTTACTCAGTAATGAATGAATGAATTCCAGGGAATAAATAAACTGTTTTGAGTAGGAGGGAAGTTACAGTGTATTGGCAAATAACTTTTCTATTAATCTACCAATGTTGAGCAAAAGATAGCTTTGATTTCTCAATTCCATTTTTTCTACTTTGTTTACTAGGATACCATTTGATAGTTTGACACAAATGCAATAGAATTCAAGATAATCTCTGTGTGTTTTATGAAAACCTTTAAACACATCATTCAGTAAATATTTGTTATGTACCTGCTATGTGCTAGAATTGTGCTGGGCCTGGGTATACAAAGGCCAAAAAATGGCACGGCCCCTGCTCTCAAGGAGCATTTATTTGACTAGTAAGAAAACAAGTATACATAAATACACACATATATACATACATAACTACACACAAATGTATGTGTGTATATATGCATGCTTGCATATATATGTTTATGTATGCACATATGTATGGATATTTGTGTATATATGGAATTAAAATATAGGGTAAGTTTTTTTTCCCAGAGGAAAACACTATTAACTATGAACATAAAGAAAGCCCTCATGCAGAAGGTATATTTTGAGAAGAGTTTTGAAATATGGTAGATATTCTAAGAGCACAGCAAGGTAGGAATGCATTCTAGACAGGGAGAACACCCAGTGGAAAGGTTCAGAGGCGTGAGAAGGAGTGTCATGTGCAAAGAACAAGTTTGGCAGAACTATAGAGTAAGAAGAGAAGTAATTTATATATAATAAGTTTGGGAAAAGTCAGTTGGGTCCAGGTTGTAAAAGGATTTAAGAGCTAAAATGCGAAGCTTCTGTTTGATGCTAGAGGAATTAAGGAGTCACCCTTGATTATTGAGGAGACAAATGACATGACTTTTACTTTAAGACAATCAGTTGCAACTGCTACGGATGGCTTGGAGACGGGAGAGACTTGAAGCAGGGAAACAAGCAAGTAGGAAACTATTCAATATCCAGGTGAGATGTGATAAGTGCCTGAAGTAAGATGGTGGATATGTGATTTAAAAGGGAATAAATAGGAGAGATTATAGAAGTAGTAATCATAAAATCTACAGCTCATTGATTCTGTGGGGTGGGTGAGGAGTTGGGGATTGCCAAAGTTGCAAACCTGGATAACTATAAAGATAGTGGTGGCCTCAACAGAAATGCTGTGGTTCAGAAGAGGGGAAAGTTTGCAAGTAAAGATAAGCTCAGTTTTAGACTGTTAAGTTTCAGATACCTCTGAGACATCCAGTTTAAAATATCAAATAGGTTGTTGGAGATACAAAACTGGAGTTGAGAATAGAGGCCTGTCTTGGATGTATGTATTTGGGTGTCATTGGAATACTGAGGACAACTGAACCTATGGAAGCTCATGTGATCGCCGAGTGAGAAAGATTAGACAAAGAATAGAACAGAGCCTTATATCAATAGGAAGGCAATACATAGAAATGGAGAAACCAGAATGGAAGATCACGCTTAGTGGGAAGGGTAATGATCTTATCTGGGGACATAGTGAGTTTGAGGTACCTGTCAGATATTCAGGTGGAGCTGACTCATAAGCAGTTTTAGTTTTGAGTTAAACTCAGAAGAAAATAAAGAGATGAAGATAGTAATTTCAGACTCATCAGCACAGAAATAGTTTGAACTATGGGAATAGATTCCGAAGGAAAAGAATATAGAACAACAAAAATAGTTCCCATTTTTGGATATTTTCAAGTAAAGAATGATTATCATTTGGTACTATATTGTAGCATGGAATCTCTTCCAGGCTAAGGTTGAAGAGGAGGGAAATGGCTTTCAACTTTAAAATTCTATGAATTTGTGATTCTCTAAAAAGAAAAAGGAAAAAAAAAGCACAGAAACTCAAAGAAGCAGGAAAATGAGCACCCAGTAAATGGGTCTCAGTTTTCTCATCTGTAAAATGGGAGATTTTGACTAACTGTTCTCTAAGATCCCTCCCTAAATAGTGCAAAAAAGGAAAAGTATTGTGTTCTCATGCCAAGAGAGGAGAGAACATCCATTGTGAAAGGCTACTTTAGATTGTCAAAAGTCCAAGAGGATGAGAACCTTAAATAATCATTGGGTTCGGGAAACTTGATAGTCACTGGTTAACTTTGAGAAAGCCTGTCATAAATAAATTAGACACCACTGATGATCACCCAGCACAATGAACATACATAACAAACAGGAAACTTCGCATTGCACTTAACTATGGAGGTTAGCCATAGTATTGAACCTGGGAGAGGTTAAGCTACCAGTATAATTATGAACTGCCAGTATAAAGGACTGAGGATCTGGCTTCAAGCAGGTATGGAGAGCAAGCAAAGTGACTAGCTACAAGTTTGTGCCGAAATTTAGTAATGCTTATTTATGTATGAAGATCAAGTTGGCCTCCATTCTAGCCAAAGGAAAAGATGAGAAGGAATGTATCTTGATTCTTCAGGTTATCAGGGAGAAGGAAGTATTCTTTGAAGGGATGGATTTCCTTCAAACTGGAAACCAAGAAGAAAAAGAATATGAAGAACCAAAGAGAAATCTCAACCTGCATTTGAAAGATAGGAGAAAGAATGTGACACAGAGAAGAAGAAACACTTCTTATCTGAAGGCAAAAGAGGTGAGCCATCTCATCTTAAGATGAAGAAGCTTCTTCTATTCCAAGGAATAGGGGTATAGATCCCCAGAGTTTATCCAGGAATGGTTATAGGAAGAAAAAACAAGTAGAAGTAGTTGCTTATGATTCCCTGGTGAGGGACAGTAATTTGTCTATCAGACATAAGAAACAATTTTCAACCTCTGAGAGATGGAGTATGACAGAGCATCCTACGATACGTCCAACCTGAGGTCTGTTGCCTATGCCTGACGCTTCCTGTAATGACAGGTGATACCAGAAAAAGAAAACTAAAAAGCTTTGCTATGAACTATTAAACTGTGAGCAAACACTTGAAGGCTTTGAGGGGGTAGGTGGTTTGCATCTCTATTGGGAATGGAAATAGAAGATACAGGAAAGAAATGCATATTGGAGAAATTCACTTAGAAGCAGAGATTTCGTTATGACATGACCATAGGTTGCTCTTGAGACAACAAAGACGTTAAGGTTGGAAGCCAGATAGCAGATAGTGGAAAAGAAAGTAGATGGTGGTAAAGCACAAACTTTGGATGCTGAAATTTTTAAAAAGAATAGGAGGAAAGCTATGTCTTTATATAGTAGGAATTTATTGATATATCATAGATTAACAGCTAGAAGGGACCTCATTGATAATCTCCTCCAACTCTGAAGAAATTGAGGTCCAGACAAAGTAACCTATCTAGGGTCACACTGGCAGTAAGTAGCAAAGTTTTGATTTAACGCAGTCCCTTTTACTCCAGAAGTCATAGTCTTTCTATTGCATCATGATAGTATTGTTTATTACGTGTGTGTTGACCACCTGCCTAAGAAAATGGTTTCTGAGAATAAGATTTATAATTCTGTCAGTGTGGAATAATGTATAAAGGACTAAATTTGAAGTTAAAAAACACCTGAGTTTAAATCTTGCCTTTAACGATTCCTCATTGTTTGATCATAGGGCAGTAATTTAATCTCTCTGAGCCTCAGTTTCCTCATCTATAAATGGGCACAAAGGTACATTTAGAATCTATTGCACAAGGTTTATGGGAAGATAAAGTGAGCAAATTCATGGAAAGGCTTTGTAAGCTTTAAAGTGCGATATGAATGCTATTTATTGTTTTTAATATTATAGCAAACTTTGGCTCTTCACTAGCAACAAAGTGCATCTAGCAAGGGTTAGTAAATTTTACCTGGATTTAAATTTTACTAGAAAATATGTTCGAAATGCCTTTATCTGAAAAGGTCTGGGGAGGAAGATAAGCGCTCATATATATCTTCCCAGTTTGATACCACAGAGAGTAGCAGGTACAATAGTGGAAGATAAATACTATTAGAGAACACCAATAACTCATGAGAGACAATTTCCAAGAAGGGAGCTAGGAATAAAACTCATAGGCACATGTGTCTATATGTAAATATACACAAAGTTAAAGACATAAGAGGAATTTAACCTGAAAGGTACCACCGATACTTTGTGAGATGGCACTCATAATGAAAATATGGCTCTGAACATGTATAACTAATATGAAAAGAAATAGAGTAGATTAAAGAAGTGAGGGGATGGTTGTTTTCTTTAAATATTAAAAAGCAAAAGTTCACAAGGAAATTCAGAAACATGAAGGCAGGAGACTCAGGGTAAGAGCACATGAGTGAAGAACAGTAGAAGAAAAGACAGAGACAATATTGTCATCAGGATATGCTGCAGACTACATGGAGAGAATAAGATATTGATCTTGGAATTCAAGAAATAGATGAAAGATAAAAATCCTGGCAAAGAGATGAAAATAAGAGATGATAAGAATACAAGCTAAATCAATTATCACTATCATTTTTCTCTGTTTTCTTTTAAAAGGAGAATGATTTTTAGCCTTTTTCTATATATGGAACAAAAGTAGTTAACAGGAAATCAAAAGAGTTGCCAGTTCAGAAAGCCGTGGGGAAATACGTCCTGGGGTACCATAACAGAAGGCAGTTGTAATCATTGAACTGCAATAAGTAATCTTTGAAAGATTATAGAGAAGTTTACAAGTGCCATAGCTAATAGTAATAGCTAAAATGTATATAGTGCTTTAAGGTTTACAAAGCATTTCATTTTACAATTTTTTTTTCATTTTATCCTTAAAACAGCCCTGGGTTGCTCTTATTATCCCTGTATTACAAATGAGGTAATAGAAACAGTCAAAGTTTAATTGACTTATCCAAGGTTACACAGGTAGTAAGAGTCTGAGACTGGATTTGAACTCAGATGTTCCCAAACCCAGATCCAGTGATTTACCCACTGTTACCTACCTGCCTCATAGGACCCAAAAAGGACAAAAATCCTGGTTTTTTTTTTAAAGGATATGGCATATGCTCCATAGTATAGGTCAGCAATTTGATTTCACTTCTTATCTATATTCTAGAACATGTTGTTAAAGGGACAGTTAATGAGTATTTAGAAATGGAAACGATGATTTATAAAAGCCAATATGACATCACTAAAAGCAGAGGTAGTCAGACTAATATTATCTCCTTTTAAAAAATTTTGGACAAAGTATCTAGATTGATAGATATGATGACTTTATCTCCATATAAGGAAAAGCTTCCTAATAATTAGGGCTTCCTGAAAGTGGAAGGAGTTGTTTTTAGGATGTAATGGGCTCTGGATCATTAGAGGTCTTTAATGAAAGTGTAGATGACCTCCTATTGGCAATATTGTAGGGAAGATTCTTATTGGTTGATAGAAGTTGAACTCTGAAATATCTTTTGATTCTTAGTTTTTGGAATTCTGCAAACTCTGGTCATTCAAACTTAGTAGCTAAGAGAACTATTTATCAACCCGGAGTTCAGGGGAGGAAATGCTTATCCATAGTAGAAATGGGGGTGGGGGTAAAGTGATAAAGAGAAGATAGCAAATTATGATTCCAGGGCATGAAGAAAAAGAATACACCTGGCTAAAATGGAGAAATGCTATTACCTTATGCAGTTGCCAATAATAGTACTATAGTTATGTAAGTTTAAGGCTTATGTTATACTTTCCTCATGATTATTATATGTTATAGTCACCATTTTACAGATGAGTAAAGGTCAGAGAGGTAAAGTAATTTGTGCAGTGTCACACGGCTAATAACTACTAGTTCTAGAATTCTTAGTCAGATTTCTTGGGTTTGCTGCTTTTCTTCTAGTCTTGGCTGAATTGGTTTTGTTTGTGTAAAAACTTAATTTAATCAAAATTATTCATTTTATATTCTATAACGTTCGCTGTCTCTTGTTTGGTCACAAATTCTTTCCTTATCCACAGATCTGACAGGTAAATTATTTCATGCTCAACTAATTTGCCTATAGTTTTACCCTTTGTGTCTAAATCATGTACCCATTTATACCTTATCTTGATATATGGTAAGAGATGTTGTAGACCAGCTCAAACTTTAATAGAAATGGGAGTCACTAACCTCTACATAAGACACTCTGTGGACCACACATTTTCTTAGGTTTAAAGTATAATATTATCTATATTTTAATGTATGTCTATTTTGTTAAATATTTTTCTAATATATTTTAAACTGGTTTAGGCTGTATTCTGGAGTTTTGTGACTGCTTGCAGCCAACAGGTAACATATTCGATGCCTCTACCTTAGACCATTAAAAATATACCAGAGAAATTTCAAGGTCCCATAAGTAAGTAAAGAGCTTGCCTGGTACAACTTTGAATCAATATTATCCCTAGGTTGTGTTCCCTACCACTATCCATAGTTTAGTATAGGGAAAAGAGCTGTGGACTAAGTAGGAGGCTGGAGAACAATATAGCTGTTCTGGATTTGTCATTCACAAACAGGAAGATTTTCAGCGAGTCACCTGACTTCTGTGGACTTCATTGTTTTATTCTATAAAATGAAGGTATTGGAAAAATTGATGTCTAAGGGCCTTTATAGTCCAATTTCCATGAATAACTATGAACATGTTGCATTACCTCAATAAATTCTTTGAAGGCAAGGACTGTTTCCTTTCCGTCTTTATGTACCCAACTTCTAGCACAGAATCTTGCATATAATAGGCATTTCACATTTATTGAATTAAAGAAGCATATGAATTAAACAATTAGTGAACCAACCCCCCATCCAATAATTCTAAGAACTGCCATTGATCAATCCATCTTCTCAATGGACCTATAGAGAGTCTGAAGCATTATAGCTGACAAGCTCTGACTGCCAAGGAAATTCATAAATTGGAAGTTTCCCTTTCAAACTTCTACCGCATCCTTGGAAGACAACTGCAGTTTAGAAAATAAAACACAACATCCAAGGAGCTCCCCATGATTGCAAATAGAAAATTCACCAAAGCATTAAGTGATATTAAAGTTTTATCCTTGTCTGATCTGTTATCTGTCTAGAACCCTAAAATAATGGTGATTTGCATTAATTGAAGTTATCAGGAAGTGCCACAGAAAAGGAAGGGGAATTAATGTGTAAATGATTGTTATTTCTTTCAGCATCTCATAGAGTTTAGCAAAATCAAGACTAACAGCTATGGATTATATCTATCACAGCTTTATTTCAGGCTTTTACCAAACTGCATATTTAACTCATTGGCAACTAGAATCACTCAATATTAACATTCTTAAAACCTCTAATAAACATTACTTTGTGTATGAAAGGCCCTTCTTTTGGATTAGGGGCTGATTAAAAACAGAAGATTCCGCAAATGCAAGCCAGCAGAGGGTGAAAGCAATGACTAAGGGTGATCACCGCTGATTTGGCCAAACAGGGCCCTCTCCCAAGGTTTGCCCAAAACCAGATTGGAGCTGCTGATGTAGTAAAGGGGAAGGAGCCCTAGAAATATTGAGAAGTGAATCTTCCTCACTTTTGACAACAGTAACCTGCTCACTCCTAGAGCTCTGATTCCTCAAGGTTCATGGGATATGATTTACTTGACTCCATACTGTTAATTCTATTTTTTAAAAATCCTATGCATTAGCACCAACTCAAAGATATAACTACCATGGGGAGAATGGGATTTTGCCCCAGAGAACTGACTTTCAGGAAAGGGTCTTCCTCCCAATGGAGATCACTATCCCCACATTTAGGCACCGAGTGCCCAGCTACATAGCACTGCCACAGGCAACCAGGTCTATTGTCCAAAGCACCCCCTCAAGATCCCCCTTATCATGGAACCTCTCTTATGTGTACACCTCTCCTGCTACCTCCTGTAAGGGCTAAGAGTTTTCTGTTCCAGACATCCTGTCTCACTCTAGCACCACCACTCCTCCACTGTTTTTGCTGCAGGTGAAAATCATTTGTTACAGCTCCACACAAACTCTCCTATTCACTATTAAGAACATTCTTATGTTCCTCATGCAGACATTGTTAGCACCAAGCCTGTCTACCTGGCATTACACCTTTAGAGGCAATTATATCTATTCTAAGGTATCATGTGCATGGTTGTTTATAGTTCTCTAGGTGAAGTCTAACTACTTTATATACAATAAGACTGTCTCCTTTGATTTATACTGTATTTTTCTAGCAATTCTGTTTGGCTTCTTCAATACAGAACATAGCATGTTTTAAACCATGGGGAATTTTTCCATAATAACTCCCAAATTTATTTGCACCTTCTGGTTATATGCTGCAGTGCCTTTCTATTTCTTCTCTCTTTGAGGTCTTTGCTTCAGAGCTTGTTATTCTCTCTTTGTCTGTACCAGACTCCACTTGCTATGCTAGCAAATACATTTAAATGATTTAGCCCTCTGTGTGCTGGCCTTCTTGTTCCACGCTACAGCTCACATCTCCTCATTTACTATCATTTTCAAAACTCAGTGCTGCTTTTCTTACCAGTGTGAAATCTGGGGAGATGTTAGTGAGACATTTTAGGAAAGTCTCTGTCCCTTTAAAGCCTAAGCTAGGCTCAGGTCAGACAGAACAGCAGTATGGAAGGGGGCCAGAAGAGAAAAGACAAGAAAAATAGGGTCCACAAGTCTTTAAAAGAACTGGGATTGTTTTAAAAGTGCCTATTTTTTAATTCCTTTTTCACCAGCATTGAATTCTGGGGATGTTGTTCTGTTCTGCACTTTACACAATCCTCTCCTTTTCCTCAGCTCTCATTGTCCACTATACCTCTCAGCTCAGTCAACACTCACAATCCTTTATTCACTTCCTAGGGGATCTATTATTGCCCTACCTCTTCATTCCTATAAATCCACCAAGAGGAAAGAAAATGAAACAACATGAAATTTTCTGACCCAGCCTTATCTAGTCAAGGACTATTTTCTTCTTGTCCAAGAACTTGGTATTACATATATTGTACCTGCTCTATGGGAAGGCCAATGAATTTACTGTAAGGTGCTCAGCAAAAAAAAAAAAGAAAAAGAAAAAGAAAAAGACCTAACAAATCACAAAGATTAGAGGAAAGCTTGAGCCCACACTGTTACAACTGCCTGTTTAGCTTAAGGCAGGTTTCCAAATTGATAATATACTCTATATGCTTTTACAATTATTAAAAGACTCAAAACACTGAGCAAAAGTTAAACATCAGCATCACTCCATTTCCATCCCCCCGCCAAAAAAAACCCAACTGTATGCTAATCCTTACTAAACTAAAAAGAAATTCTTTTAGGTAACTAAAAATTCTTTTTTAAAAAATCATACAGAAAGAAGATTTATAACCTTGTTTATCTCCAAAGGAAAGAACAAAGAGTTAGTTTTATAAGGTACACTAAAGATCAATAAAGATTTTTGAATTATTAAACCAGTAAAAATAAGCAACTAAATAAAGAGGCAGTAGTTTGATAGAGAAAAGAATAGCTGGACTTGGAATGAAAGAAGACTTGGGTTTGAGTTGTCTCTATCACTGACTAAGAGCTTAGAACAAAACCTGGGACATAGTATGTGCTTAATAAATGCTTGTTGACTATTTAATGACTAAATAAACCTCAGCCAAGTCACTTTTTGTGTCTGATTCTCAGTTTCCTCGTGGTCATCTCCCAACCATTCCTCCTCAGTTCTTCCTTCCACCTGGACTCAGATTCCCTCCCTGGGGCCCTGAGCTCATATTAATGAATTTTTACCATTCCTAGCATGGTTTCTGATGCACTATAATCTTCCCAGCAATATCCAAGCCACTAATATTCAGGTACCCTTCTAGCCACTTTCCCTTTCCTTTAACCTCTAGCTCCTATTTCTGTAATGTCATCCCCTATTTTAATATAGACTCATTGAGGGCTGGGGCTATTGTGGTCATTGTTGTGGTTGTGGTTATTGTTTTATTTTGAAACCCTTGGGCATTTATGATAGTACCTGACCCACTGATAAGTGCTTAATAAATGCTTTTTCACTCATTTGCAAACTGGAGAGAATAATTCTTGTAATAATCTACCTACCTTATAGGGTTGCTGTGGGTATCAAAGACTCCAAGTACCAAAAGGGAAGGAATTATTTCTTTTTTAACCTCTTACCTCCTTCAGAACCTAGTGCAACATTCTACACACACCAGGTACTTGGTTGTTGGTTGTTGAAGTGAATTAAAATGACATTTAAAGAGATAGCCTGTAAAAATTATCTGTAAATAGGCAGCTAGATGACTCAACAGACAGAGCATTGTGCCTGGAGTCAGGAAGTTCTGAGTTTAAAACTTGTCTCAGATACTTACTAGCTATGTGACCCTGGACAAGTAACTTAACCTCTCTTTGCCTTATTGTTTGTCCTTTGTTTCGAAGAGTACCAAGGCATCAAGGAGGTAATGCCATGACATGTGAGTGAACTGGATTTAAATGAGGGGTGGATGTGCAAAGTCACCAGTCTCACTTTCTCCTCTGGAGCCATCTGGGTTCAGTGGCAAGATATAAATTAGGATGACTACAGATGGCCCTAGATGCAGTGGTAGACCAAGGTCTACCTTGGTAGACCTTGGCCTTTTTAAACTAAGGACTTTAAAAAGTCTCAGTTTGACTGAGACAGTTCCCATTCAGTGATTAGGTCTAGGTAAGAAATGAGGCAGAGAATGGCCTCTTTAACCTAGTCAAAAAAACTCATTCTGGGAGGGGAAGATCTCAGGGTATCTGGACAAACCAGAAATAATTGCTATTTGTAAAGGTATGATTCCCTATGTGGACAGAGGGAAGGAAAAAAGAAGGAAGGAAGGAAGGAAGGAAGGAAGGAAGGAAGGAAGGAAGGAAGGAAGGAAGGAAGGAAGGAAGGAA
>CM053622.1:689683466-689705533 GCA_028646595.1 Phalanger gymnotis | reverse complement strand
TGGAGATAGAAGGGAATATACATTTTTCTTAGCAGTATATCACACCTACACAAAATTGGCTGTATTAGAGCATAAAATCCTAACAATCTAATGCAGAAAGGCAGAAATATTAAATGCATCCTTTTCAGATCATGATGCAATTATAATTACATGTAATAATAGGCCATTGAAAGCCAGACTAAAATGAATTGGAAACTAAATAATCTAATCCTAAAGAATTAGTGGGTCAAACAACAAATCATAGAAATAATTAACAACTTCATCCAAGAGAATGACAATAATGAGACAACATACCAAATCTTATGGGATGCAGTAAAAGCAATTTGTAGGGGAAATTTAATATATTTAAAAGCTTACATGAATAAAATAGAGAAAGAGGAGATCAATGAATTAGGCATACAACTAAAAAATGCTAGAAGAAGAACAAATTAAAAATCCCCAATTAAATACCAAATTAGAAATTCTCAAAATGAAAGGAGAGATTAATAAAATTGAAATTGACAAAACTATTGAGATAATAAATAAGGCTAAGATCTGGTTTTATGAAAAAACCAATGAAATAGATAAACCTTTGGTTAATCTATTTAAAAAAAGAAAGAAGAAAACCAAATTGCCAGAATCAAAAATGAAAAGGTGAATACACCACCAATGAAGAGAAAGTGAAAACAATAATTAGGAATTATTTTGCCTGATTGTATGCCAAAAAAAATTGACAATCTTAGTGAACTGGATGAATATTTACAAAAGCATAAATTGCCTAGATTAACAGAAGAGGAAATAAAATACTTAAATAACCACATTTCAGAAAAAGAAATTAAACAAGCCATCAATGAGCTCCCTAAGAAAAAATATTCAGGGCCAGTTGGATTTACAAGTGAATTCTATCAAACATTAAAAGAACAATTAAGTCCAATACTATATAAATTATTTGGGGAAATAGGTGAAGAAGGAGTCCTACTAAATTATTTTTATGATACAAATATAGTGCTGATATATAAACCTGAAAGTGCCAAAACAAAGAAAGAAAATTATAGACCAATTTCTGTAATTAATATAGATGCAAAAATTGTAATGAAATGTTAGCAAAAATATTGCAACAAATTATCACAAGGATAATACACTATGACTAGGTAGGATTTATGCCAGAAATGCAGGGCTGCTTCCATATTAGGAAAATTATCAGCACAATTGACCATATCATCTTTAACAAAACTAACAGAAATCATACGACCATCTCAATAGACACAGAAAAAGGTTTTGACAAAATACAACATGCATTCCTATTAAAAAAAAAACCCCAGAGAGCATAGGAATAAATGGAGCCTTCCTTAAAATGATAAGTAGCATCTCTTTAAAACTATCAACAGGCATTATATATAATGGGGATAAGCTAGAAGGAGTTCCAATAAGATCAGAGGTGAAGCAAAGATGTCTATTATCACCAGCGTTATTCAACATTGTGCTAAAAATTTTAGCTTTAGCAATGAGAAGAAAAAAAAATGAAGGAATTAGAATATGCAAGAAACAAAGCTATCACTCTTTGCTGATGAAATGATGGTATACTTAGAGAATCCTAGAGCATTGAGTAAAAAACTAATAAAAATAATATAATCAATAACTTTAGCAAAGTTGCAACATTTAAAATGAGGTCACGAAAATCATTGGCATACATTACTAACAAAGCCCAATAGCAAGAGATAGAGAAATTCCATTTAAAGTTACTGTAGCCATTATAAAATATTTGGGAGTCTACCTGCCAAAGAAAATTCAGGAACTATATGAACACAATTAAAACACTTTCCATACTTGTCAGATCTAAATAATTTGAAAAAAAAATCAGTTGTTCATGGGTAGGCAGAACTAATATAATAAAAATGACAATTCTACCTAAACTGATTTAGTTATTCAGTTCCACACCAATAAAAAAGCCAAAAATTGTTTTATATAGCTAAAAAAAATAATTAAAAAATTCATCTGGAAGAGCAAAAGTTCCAGAATATCAAGGTATTAATGAAAAGAAATGCTAAGGAAGGTGGTCTAGCCATACCATATCTTATACTATAAAGCAACCATCATCAAAACTACTTGGTACTGGCTAATAAATAAAGTGGTGGATCAGTGGAATAAGTTAGGTACACAAGACACAGTAGTCAATGGCTACAACAATCTACTTTTTGATAAACCCAAAGACTCCAGCTTCTGGGAAAAGAGCTCATTATTTGACAAAAAACTTCTGGGAAAACTGGAAAATAGGATGGAAGAAACTAGGCATAGACCAATGCCTTACGCAGTACATCAAGATAAAATCAAGATGGGTATTTGATTTAGATATAAAGGCTGATACTTTAAGCAAAGTAGGAGAGCAAGGAATAGTTCACTTGTCCGATATATGCAGAACTGAAGAATTTATGACCAAACCAAAGATAAAGAATTTTATGAAATGCAAAATGGATAGTTTTGGTTACATAAATCAGATTAATATAGAAATCTATCTTACTTTATAAAGATGTAGGAAAGGAGGAGATTAAGTAAAATGGGAGAGGCAGTGACAGAAGGGAGGGCAGATCAGAACAGGTGATGAATAGAAGCAGAACACCAGGAGATGTGGGAAAGAGTGAAAGGAGAGAGAAGACAAACAGAAAGAAGAATACGGTGGAGGGAAATACACAGGTAGTTAGAACATGAATGTATAAACTATCCCATAAAATGGAAGCAGATAGTAGTGGATCAAAAATGAGAATCCTACAATATGTTGTTTAGAAGAAACACATTTGAAGCAGAGAGAGATACATAGAGTAAAGGTAAAAGGCTGGAGCAGAATCTATTATGCTTCAGTTGAAATAAAAAAGGAGGGGTTGCAATCCTGATCTCAGACAAAGTAAAGCAAAAATAGACCTAATTACAAGAGGTAAAGAAGGAAACTATGTCTTGCTAAAAGGTACCATAGAAAATGAAGCAATCAAACTAGAAAAAATGAGGAAGAACACCCATCAGAGATCTATGGCTCAGGGAAGAATTCATGAACATACATGAGATAGAGTGCATTACCAAATGTAGAATAGATAGTTTTGGAAATATTAAACTGAAAAGCTTTCGTACAAGCAAAATCAATGCAACCAAAAGTAGAAGGAAAACAGAAAGCTGGGAAGCCAATCTTTACAGCAATAAAGGCCTCGTTTCTCAAATGTATAGAGAACTGAGTCAAATTTATGAGAATATAAGCCATTCCCCAATTGATAAATGATCAGAGGATATGAACAGGGAATTTTCAGATGAAGAAATCAAAGCTATCTATAGGCATATGAAGAAGTGCTCTAAATCACTTTTGATTAGACAAACACAAAACAACTCTGAAATACCACCTCACACCTATCAGATTGTCTAACATGACAAAAAGAAAAAGGATAAATGTTGAAGAGGATGTGGGAAAATTTGAACACTAAAGTACCATTGGTGGAGTTGAGAACTGATCCAACCATTCTGGAGAGCAATTTGAAACTATGCCCAAAGGACAACCAAACTATGCTTGCCCTTTGATTCAGCAATACCACTTTTAGATCTGTATCCCAAAGAGATCATAAAAAGGGAAAAGGACCTACATGTGCAAAAATATTTATAGCAACCCTTTTTGTGGAGGCAAAATATTGGAATTTGAGGGGATGCCCTTTAATTGGGGAATGGCTGAACTAGATGTGGTATATGAATGTAACAGAATACTATTGTGTAACAAGAAAAGACGAACAGGTACATTTCAGGAAAACCTGGAAAGGTATGTACAAACTGATGCAAAGCAAAATGAGCAGAACCAGAAAAACGTATACCTAGTATCAGAAACATCATTTAATGATCAACTATGAATGACTCAGCTTTTCTCAGCAACACAATGATCCAAGATAAGTACAGAGGATTCACAATGGAAAATGCTATCCATATCCAGATAAAGAACTGTTAGATTCTGAATGCAGACTGAAGCATATTTTTTCAACTTACTTTATTCTTTCCCATGTTTTTTTTTTGTTTTGGTCTGTTTTATCTTCTACGACCATGATGAATGTGGGAATGCTTTACATGATATTATTAGTATAAACTATATCAAACTGTCTACCATTTTCAGAAGAGGGTAGGGAAGTGAGGGAAGGAGAAAAATTGGGAACTCAAAATCTTTTAAAATGAATGTTAAAAATTTTCTTGATATGTTATTTTGGGAAAAAAATAAAATACTATTTAAAGCAAAAGAAAAAAGAAAAAATGGAACAAAAAAGTAAAAGTTGTCAATTGAATTTTTGTAATGAGGGATTAGCTAATAAGACCACATATTATTTAGGGCTGTGTGGATGTCAATCAGTCAATAAACTTTTATTAAATGTCTATGTTTTGCCAGGTCACGTACTAGACACTAGAGATAAAAAAAGAGGGAAAAGATAGCCATTTCCCTTAAGCAGGTCACAATCTAATCGAAGTGACAAAAAGCAAATATGTACAACAACATTTATACATAATAAATAGGAAAACATTGAAAGAAGTAAAGCACTAAAATTATGATGAGCTAGGAAAGCCTTCTTATAGACAATGAGATTTAAGTTGGGACTTTAAGGAAGCCAAGAAGTCAGGAGGCAGATAGAAGAAGGGTAAGAATTCCAGGCCTGGAAGAGAGCCAGAGAAGATGCCTATAGCTAAGAGATGGAATGTCTTGTTCATGGAGCAACAAGGAAGCCAGTGTCACTGGATTGAAGAGTGGTGGGGAAGGACGTGTAAGAAGATTAGAAATCAAAGCTAAAAATAGCCATGTGAAAAAAAATTCTAAATCACTAATTAGAGAACTAAAAATCAAAATAAATCTCAGGTACCACTTCACTCCTATCAGATGGGGTAATATGACCAAAAAGGAAAATTACAAGTGCTGGAGGGGATATGGAAAAATAAGTACACTAATGCACTGTTGGTGGAGTTGTGAACTAGTCCAACCATTCTGAAGGACTATTAGGAATTATGTCCAAAAGACTATAACATTGTGCAGCATCCAGTATACATTGTGCTTTCATCCAGTAATACAGCTACTAGCTTTGTATTCAAAATAGATCAAGAAAAAGTGAAAGGCCCTCTATGGTCAAAAATATTTATAGCAGCTTCTGTAATGGTAAAGAATTAGAAAACAAGGGGATGCCCATCAGCTGGGGAAGGCTAAACAAGTCATGGTATATGATTTTGATGGAATACTATTGTGTTGTAAGAAATGGATTCAGAAAATCCTAGGAAGATCTATATTGTACATAGTAGCAGCAATAGTGTAACAATGATGAAGCATGAAAAATTTAGATACTGTCAACAATACAATGATCCCCAACAATCCCAAAGGACCCATGAGGAAAAATTCAATCCACCCCCAGAGAGAGAACCGATGAACTCTTATTGCAGATTGAAGCTTACTTTTTCCACTTTATTTTCCTTGCATTTTTTTTGCAATATGGCTAATATGGAAATATGTTTTGCATTTCACATGTATAGTAAGTATCATGTTTCTTGCCTTCTCTATCAGTTGAAGAAGAATTGGAGGTAAAAATAAATTTAAAAAAAGAATGTTAAAAAAAGGAAAAAGAAAACTGGAAAGATTGGGGGTGCAGTTATGAAAGATTTGAATGCCAAGTGGAGGATTTTGTATGTGATCCTAGAAATGATATGGAGCCATTGGAATTTATTGAGTAGGGGGGTGAAATGGTCATATCTGTACTTCAGGAAAATCACTTTACTGGCTGAATGAAGGATGGATTAGAGTGGTGAGACACTTGAGGCAGGCAGACCCACCATCAGGCTATAGCAATAGTCCAGTTGTGAGGTAATGAGGGCTTGTTCCAGCATGGTAGCAGTGTTAGAGGAAAGAAAGGGGCATATTCAAGAGATGACGCAAAGATGAAATTAACAGGCTTTGGCAAAAGATTAGATTTTAGGAATGAGATACAGTAAGGAGTTGAGGATGACCTCTACATTATGAGCCAGAGAGCCTGGGAAGATGATGTTGCCCTCTAAAGCAATAAGAAAGGTAGGAGGTGGGGCAAAGTTTAAGGGGAAAGATGAGTCTTGTTTTGGACATATTGTATTTAAGATGTCTACATGCTAGTTGTTGACACATGGAACTTTGTGGAAACAGCTTCTGTCTCTAAAGGACTAAGGAGCTGTTGCTATGTGATGAAGAGAATTTTTGTTTATTTTTTTTCACTGTATTTATAGCTGGAAATAAAAATTATTAACTGGAACTGAATTCACATACATAAATGTATATTATCTTCTTCAACCCTGCACCCATTTTTAGGTTTTGCCTTTTCCTTTCTTGAAATCAAGCAAAGGAAGATCTACTGTGGCCATCTGGGTGTGAGAGGAACATCATAACCTATATATTACTAGCCACCATGTGTCCACAAACATTTAGTGCCTCTGTTTATTTTGTCTCTTTTATATGAAAATGGGATGAATCAGGTTACATTTTTGTAAGCATCAAAATGTTGTTGTTTTGTCCTTTGTTCTCAAAAAAGACCATGGCATCAGGTAGGTGATGCCATGACTTGCAAGTGAATTGGATTTAAGTGAGGGAGGGCAGTATAAAGTCACTAGCCTCACTTTCTCCTCTGAAGCCATCTGAATCCAGTGGCCAGATATAAGTCAGGTTGACTAGAGATGACCTCAAATGCAATGGGAGACCTTGGCCTTTTTTAAGCTAAGGTCTTTCCCAGCTCTCAGTTTGACTAAGGCAATGCCTATTCAATGATTAGGGCTAGATAAGAAATGAGACAATGAATGGCCTCTTTTACCTAGTCAAAAAGTCAGTCTGGGAGGGGAAAACCTTCAGAGTTTCTAAGCATCCAAAGGTTGGAAGCTCAGGAAATGAATTCCATAGCAGAGTCTGCCAGTAGCCATGACCTGGCAGTCAAGTCGGTGAATCCTTAAGGCAAGGAAGTAACTTATCCATCAGCTATAACATACTCAGAAGTGAACTTGTTGGCAACTCTACAAGGGGATAAAAGGACTCCCAAAACCAGAAGGTACCTTTCAGTATGTGTTCCCTACATGTGTTTTCATTATGTTACCACTGCAAATTTTACCTCATGGTTCCCAACACCTGTAAATGTCAGGAAGGACAATGAGCCCAATAATGTGAAGGAGATTGAAAGGATGTCCATCAGTTGGGGAATGGATAAATAAGTTGTGGTATGTAAGTATGGTGGAATACTATTGTGCTATAAGAAATGATGAGCAGAACAGTTTCAGAAAAACCTGGGAGGACTTAAATGAATTGATGCAACGTAAAGCAAGCAAAACATCGTACATAATAATTGCAATATTGTAAGGGTGAGCAACTGTAAAAGACAATGATCCATTTTACTTCCCATGCTCCTTTATCTCATTTGGTCATAAACTCTTCCTTGCATCTCAGCCAAGCACCTTGATCTATAAAATTAAAATTTATAATACAAATAGTGGCTTCATTTCTATTATTGGCTGAAGTTTTGTTGTGTTTCGTTTTGGGCTAGTCTCACCCTCTGACCTAAGTATATAATGTGACATTTTCAATTTATCCCTTCAAGAATCTGTGATTTCTCTACTAGAGAGGCAAATTAATGTTCCTTTATACCAAAGGTGGCACACACACAGGTCATACCAATTGTGATACTCCCAAGTGTAGCCCAAACCAGATTGAAATGTAATTTGGAAATATTTAGAAAAATAAATAAAAATACAATAAAGCATAAATAATATTAAACTTTAAAACTAAGTCAATATATGGCTCACAGAGACTCATAAGTATGGGCTAGTGGCCATTGCTTCTATTTAAGTTGAAAACCACTGCTCTACACAGTAGTACATAGTGATTATAAGTTGACTGGTGGCCACTCTTTAGTAATAAACTTCCCCTAACTTATCTGGATTGGTGATCAGATAACAAATATAGTTTATCTTGAGGATCACACTTAAAGCACCTGGAAAACTTGTTAAGATCTTCCAGAAACTGTATTCTACTGGCATAACATTTGGGAAACCAAGTTCACATTCACACTATGATGGGTCATCAGAAAAGAACAGTAATGGCTAAATTTGATGTTTAAGTTTGCAAAAAAAAAAATCCTAAATTCAGAGAATTCCTCCATACATCTCATGTCCCCCATGAAGCTCTCCCCAATGACTCTAGCCCATAATTGTGTCTCTCATCTTGGTATAGCTACAGCACTTACTGTCTGAGCTGCTTACTTATACCTTAATGTCTTCCATTATTTGGTAACTGTTCATATGTCTCTATGTCTTATTCTTAACAACACTATATATTTAAGCTGTTTGCTTTTAAAATATACATGTATATTCATTTATTTAATGTTAGCTGAGATGAAAGAAGTTATCATGCTTCCTCAGAGCCTCCACAGAGCTCATGACATTGTAGATATTCAATTAAAGTTTGTTGATTGATTGACTGATGCTGCAGGAAGTGGAGCAAGTAGTCCTACCTAATGGTCTGGAACATGGGAAATTTATGGAGCCCTCAAGATCAATGAGCTGTAACTCCTCCAAACATTCTCCCAAGAAAAAAGCATTATGCTTCTTTCAATGAAGAGAGAGGGTAATGGCATAAAAGTGGATATTTCCAAGGACTGAACAGATCAAGTTCTATATGCTGAGAACTGAAGTTTTTGAAATAATCACAATTTCCATGAATTTAAACATTTTTATAGCTTTTCTTGATCACAATTTTGGAGAAAGGGTAAGGAATTTCACTGATAAAAAATTGACCCCAAAATACAAGTGATTATTACTTTATGTATGTGTTATATCTACCTTATGTCCCATTAAACATAGAAGATCTGAGAATTAAAAAGGAACTTAGAGGTTCAACCCATTCCTGAAGCGTGAGGGCCCTCTATAATGTAAGGTCTTTAAAAGCAGAATCTGTCTTGCTATTGTATTTGTATCTACTACATCTAGTAGACCATGTAGCAATGATTAGTAAGTGTTAGTTGATAGATTAACATTTCAAGTAAATATCCATAGGCACATAGATTTGGAACTGGAAGGAACATTAGACATCATCTAGTCCAACTCTATCATTTCACAGATGATTAAACTGAGGACTAGAGAGACTCAATGTTTTGCCTGAGGCTACAAGTATTAAGTAGCCAAGCCAAACTTTGAACTGAAGTCCTCTGACAACCCTCACTCCCACCCAAACCAGCACTTTCAATTGCATATTCCTGTAGCTTCAATTTGTCCTTTTGTGACAAAGAATGAGAGGTATCCTGGAGCTAGCTTGAACCAGCTCATGAGAGCCAATTGTTAAATTTTCAGCATATTTACACCTCAGTATTCTGCAAACACGATTACAGTTTGATTTATTATTTAGTCATTTCTAGATTCAGAAAATGATGAAGAAAATATTAATTGTATAGATTAAACTTCAGGAGTGTCAGATGTACATTTTTTCCAGGGAGCTGATTGTTAAACATTTTTTAACAGCACACAACTGTAAGGATCCCGCAAGATTCCACCACTATACGGTGGACTTTCAGACAAGACTGTTAAAATTTCTTTATTATTTTGTGTTCAAATCTACTGGAGATGGCATCCTTTGAGATCAAGGAATGCTAAAAAAGATCCAATGGTACTGTCAGGTGAAAGATCATGAGGTCAGGATTAGAGGAAAGCAGAGTAGTGGAAGGTTGAAGGTTGTCACTCTGCTCGGATAAACTTGGGCAGCTTTTTGTCCATTTGTCAACAACTGAAGTCTGTTTTCTTCCTAGCACATAGATCAAGAACATAACGGAGAAGAATTTCAACACTAGCAAAAAAGAGATGACTGCTACTACTTCCTTTGATTGATGTGAGCCCATATGCAACTGCTGGAAGAAATCCTAAATTGCTAAAAATCAGAAAGTTTGGGGCAAGAGAGTGAATTCCATAAGGGCACTTTTGGCTCATAAAAAATTAACCAAAATACAAGTGATTATTACTTTATGTGTATGTTATGTCCACCATGTCCCCTGTCCCCATTAAACATAGAAGATTTAAGAATTAAAAGGAAACTTAAAGGTTCAACCTATTTCTGAAGCATGAGGGCCATGACAAGCACATGAATAATAATAGAGTACACTGAAAGAGGCTAAGTATCCATTTGCCTCATGATTTCCAAATGTAATCAAAAGGGCATTAAACTGTAAAGCAAAGGAAAAGAAAATCTGCCTATGTATATCAAGTTAGATACCATAAAGTAATTGTGATATAGAAAGAATAGCAAGAGCCATGCCCACAAGTTCACAGACTATATCATATCTATATATGTATGTAATGTATATATGTATATATGTGTATGTATATATGTCTGTGTATATGTATATGTAAGAAAAAGAAAGCAATGCAATAAAACCCATCATGCCTTCAAAGATTCATGCACAAATGCATGAATCCCAAGGCACGGAGAAAATTTTAATCTCATATACCTCATTGCAGCTTGGTGAGGTGAAACACATGCCTGGAATATGGCTTTGAGTGTTATATCTTGTTCAGAAGAAACATAAGTCAGAGTAGGAGAGGGAAGGGGAGTAAGGGTAGAAAATTTATAATAAGACGTGCTCATATAGAAATCTAAGAACCAAAGGTGTAAAACATGTTAATAGAGACATAAGCAGAAGCATTTTCAAAATTACTCTGAATATACTGTAGGTCACCAGGACAGAAAGAAGAAATAAGTGAGAAGCTCTAAAAACAGTTTATAAGACAAGCAAAGGGATATAATATAATAGTGATTTGATACTTCAGTTATCCAGACATTTCCTAGAACTTATTCCTTGACAAAAGTAAATCAGCTTCTTGATCCACTTTAATAAATTCATCTTTCAAATAGTAATTGGAATCAAATGGAATCGAAAGGCGTACATTTCATTTCAGGTGATTCTCACCTACAAGGAAAAATGTGTCAGACAAGATGGATCTTGACAGTATGTGATCATTTTCTCCTTGAGTTTGTGATAGAGACAAAAGGAAAGATAGGAAAGTCTGATATTTGCCACTAATTCAGAAAAAAAATTACAAAGAGTGTAGCGGAAGAAAGGTAGGAACTCATGAACTAAAATTCCACAGAGGACATCAGTCTAGGAGGGAAATGGAGTTCTCAGGAATGAAAATCTCAAGAAACAAAAAGAAAAATTCCATTAAGGATCAAAACAGTAGCTGTCTAAAGAGATATACGTGGACACAAAGTGAGCTCATGAATCAAATTAGATTTTTAAAAATCTATCTTCTTATATAGAAATTGGAAGCAAAGCAGGTAAAGTATGATTCTTTGCACTTTGGCTTCAAATCTCATCATTCAACTGATACTGCTTTCTTCAAGGTTAACAATGTATTAATTGCTAAATTTGATGACCTTTTCTCAGTCTTTATCTTATCTACAGCATTGGAGACTATTGATCACCTGATCCACTTAGACAGTTTCTCTAATCCAGATTTTTGTGAAAATACTATCTCCTGGTTTCTACCTAGGGTGGTTATGAAAATCAAATGAGATAATTTTCAATTCAATAAATGTTTATTATTAAGCATTGCTATCTGCCAGGCACTGTGCTAGTTGCTGGGATACAAATAAGAAAAAGAAAGACAGTCCCTGCCCTCAAGTAGCTTGCAATCTAATGGAGGAAAACAACACACAAAAGGAAGCTGGAAAGGGAAGGATGGAGGATTGGCCATAGGAGAATCTTGATCAGTAGAGTTGAAACCAAGCAAAGGTAGAGATGGAAAGTAGTAATATTCATGAAGTGCTTTTGTGCTGTGTGTCACACTTATAGTAGGTGCTTAATAAATGCTGATTTCCTCCTTCTGTTAAAAATAGTTTCCATTAATCATCATCTTTTTCTTACAGTCTTTATGTTGGTATGTCTTAGGGCTGTATTTCTTCCATATGAGGATTAGTTGACAGCACTAGGAATGTTTAGTTTAGATATGATAACTCTAAGGAGGCGTAACATAGTTGTCCACAAGTATCCAAAGAGCAATTATGTGGAAGAAGGTTTTGACTTATGTTGCTTTTCCCAAAAAGGAACTAATGGGTAGATGCTATAAAGAGACAGATATAGAAGATGAAGAAGATACTACTTAGCAGAGTTATCCAAAAATGGGATGAAAGAGAGTACATCTCTTCAAATAAAAGCTGGATATTTACTCGTTGAGAATGTTGTAGAGGAGAATCCTATTTAGGTATGAGTTGGACCAATTGACCTCTGAGGTTCCTTCCAATTGTATTTTGGCAAATTCAAAATTTTCTCTAATCAGCATATCTTCTTAATAAGCAATGCTATTTCACATCTTCATTTACTATGTTATTTTGAGAAAAGCATACCTTTCCAAAACCATATGCCAGTAATAGGCCCCACCAACCAAGTCTCTGTGAACTTAAATATATCTCCTTTCATTAAGATCTCTAGTTCACTTTGCTTATATTCTAAACTTTGTGCATCTGTATCTAGACACCATTGTTGGTATTGCTGGCGCTTTTTTATTAGAGATTTTTCTCCTCTAAATTTGTGGATATACTCCATAGCTATGATATTGAGCTGGATCTATGTAGGCAGGTTTCTTCCCCCTACTTCTTCCTTTTCAGTTTAAAGCCCCTTTAATTATGTTTGCAAGACTTCAGGTAAGGTCTTTCAGGGCAGGAACTGTATTGTGTTACATAAATTTATTCATTCTTCTTTTTTATCCCCAGCAGAGTGTTTCTTGCATAGTATGCACTTAATAAATATTTGTTCAATTGAATTAGATTGAATTTAATCAGTGACCCAAGTCAAGAAGAAAAGAAGCTTAACCAAAAATGGCAAACAAATTAAAGCATTATTCATTCGCTACAAATTCCCTATAGCATTTGTCTAGTGTGATGCTACCTAACACAGAATTAGACTTTCTACCATAATAGCAAATAGTTTGCCATTGGCCTTTGGAACAAAGCATTATCCATTTATTCAAAGCATTGTACATGAAACAACTAAGCAGAAATATGCTTGTCAGAGTAGACAGAGTTGACAGCATCACATAATTTGTCAGAAGCTGTCAAATACATTAAAATTATGTGGCATGAGATCAAGCTTGAGCACATAGTTAAATATTTTGCAAAGCATGGCCTCATTAGAAATTTCACTTCAATTGAAGGATTCAAGAGCAACTTTGAAAAAAAAAAACAAAAATGTAATAAGAAGCCTTTTTTCATGGTTGATTTTTCTTAAATAATTTTGTAAACTAAATGCATCAAAAAGTACCGAAATCCACTGTATACATAGATAGAATTGAAAGGCAAAACTTTCCTTCAAATCATGATTTTAAAATTTGATTAAAGAAATTACCCTCTGTAACTATCTAGTATGGGTAAAAGATCACCTGTAGGATTATTTGTACATACATGAATACTTTCCTTTAATTGGGAGGGTTGTAAGAATATAATTTGAAACCCTACTTCTTTGATTTTTATTCTCTTTTCCAGAGCTTTGAGGACAACTATAATGCATTGTTCAAAGAACTACTATGCCCCACTCAGTATATAAAAGCAAAAAGATGTGTGAAATATGGTCCTTGAAGTCAAGGAGCTTATAGTCAACTTGTGGGGATTTGGCATTGAAACATAAGGCAATAATAACAATGTAGAGGATAATTGTCAATATGCCTATGTAGTTCTTATTGCAAAGTATACAAGACTCTCCATATAGAAGATGGAAGTAAACTATTTATCCAGACACCAGAGAACCAGATCCCATAACCAAATGCTCAGCTCCCACAGCCAGTCAGTCCACTCCATCATAACAGCAAGGAACCCAAAACATTCAATACAGATTATCACAACATGGAGCCTCACCACCCTGAAACCTCTCTGACCCCCTGCTGGGGTTTTCCCCAAAACAAATTCACAGTACATCTAAGTCAGCCTGTTCAGTTCTAACAATCACAAGGGCAGCCATTAGCAGCCATAACATCTCTCTCTGTGCATTTTTCTGTGTCATAACTTCCTTCTCCTGTCAGGAGGCTCCTCCTACCATGTAACTTAGGCTTCCTATGACATAAGTAGGTCACATGGCCTATTAATGGATGGGAAAAATCTTCAAATCCAAATTGCTACTACAGGCATGCATACAAGAAAAAAGAAAAACAACAATAAAATTTAACATAGAACTAAGGACTAAGGAAAAGCTCTAAGGGTTCAGCAAAGATTATTCTCAAAATTTAAGGGTGAGTATAATATTACAATTCATTGTGTATGATGGGTACTTACTAAATAATTAATCAATTAATGAATAAAATAATGATTAAGTGTAAATTAAGACTCTCTTGGAAAGGTTACATGGAGAATATTTAAAGAATGGATATGGGACAATTACAGAAGCCTAGCTCTGTTACTGTCTAATTGACCTCACTGTATTCAATTTTCTTTTTTTTTTTTTAAATCTGGGATGGTTAAACTAGATTGTCTCTAAGGTTTAGTTCCAAATCGATGTTCTTATGAGTCTAAGAAAATAATGAGGAAAGTTTATTTATGATAAATAGACTTGTCTAAATGGAATATTAAGATGCATGTAGGAGATAGTGGAGGATGTTAGGAAAAACTAGTAAAGCTAAATTGCATGTCGGAGGGAGTGGCACCAATCAGTAAACATCCTCTCCATTTCAACATTATAAAAAATATAGGATTTGACACTTTCCAAGTTAGGAAAGGAACATGCACCCAAATTTATCTCCACTTCATCTGAAGGGCACAAAAGACTCTGATCTTCTGGGAAAGAGGTATTCTTTTTCATGTTGCCCAGAATCTTGGAGGAATCTCCATATTGGACTGCCTACCTTTGCTCCCATAGGCACATTGATCATGGTTTTCCTCGGGCTCATAGGAGCATAGCTTTAAAACTGAAAAGGCAAATAAACATCATCCACTCCAAACCCCATCCCCAATCATTTCATAGATGTAAGGCAACTGAAAGACAGAGAAGGAACTTCCCCAAGGCCACAACAGTAGTAAATGATAAGTAATATTTATTAAAAACTGTCAGCAAGCACTATCTGTACTGGGGATAAGCTAGAAGCCTTCTCAATACAATCGGGGGTGAAACAAAGATGCCAATTGTCATCTCTATTATTTAATATTGTACTAAAATGTTAGCTATAGCAATAAGAGAAGAAAAATAAATTAAAAGGATTAGAATAGGCAATGGGGAAACAAAACTATCACTCTTTGCAGATGATATGTTATATTTGGAAAATCCTAGAGAATAAACTAAAAAACTACTCAAAATCATTAACAAATTTAGCAGAGTTGCAATATACAAAATAAACCCACATAAATCATGAGCATTTGTATCTATTACCAACAAAGTCCAGTAGCAAGAGATAGAAAGATAAATTCCATTTAAAATAACTACAGACAATATAAAATACTTGGGAATCTACCTGTCAAAACAAACCCAGGAACTATATGAACACAACTATAAAATACTTTTCACAAAAATAAAGTCAGATATAAACAATTGGAAAAATATTAGTTGCTTGTGGGTAGGCCAAGCCAGTATAATAAAAATGACAATTCTACCCAAATTAATCTCTTTATTCAGTGCCATACCAAACCATCAACAAATTATTTTATAGAAGTAGAGAAAATAATACAATTCATCTGGAATAACAAAAGCTCGAGGATATTAAGGTAATCAAAGGGAAAAAATGCAAAAGAAGATGTCCTAGCTATACCAGATCTCAAACTATATTACAAAGCAGTAATTATCAAAAAAAAATTGGTATTGGCTAAGAAACAGAGTAGTGGATCAGAGGCATAGATTAGGTACAAATTACATTACAGCAAATGATCATAGTAACCTAGTATATGATACACTCAAAGATCCAAGTTTCTGTAACAAAAAGTCATTATTTGACAAAAACTGTTGGGAAAACTGGAAAATAGTATGGCAAAAACTAGGCATAGAGTATCGTCTTACACTGTATACCAAGATAAGGTCAAAATAAGTACACAACGTATACACAAAGGGTGATACCATAAACAAATTAAGAGAGCATGGAATAGTTTATATGTAAGATTTATGGATAAGGGAAGAATTTAGGCCCAAAAAACATTTGGAGATCATTAAAAAATTTAAAATAGATCATTTTAATGATGTAAAGTCAAGATTTTGTAAAAAAAAAAAAAAACAATGCAACCAAAAGTATAACAAAAACAGAAAACTGGGGGGGGGCGGATTTTGCAACAAAGGCCTCATTTCTCAAATATACAGAGAACTAAGTCAAATTTATAAAAATAGAAGTCATTCCCCAGTTGATAAATGGTTAAAGGATATGAAAAAGGCAGTTTTCCAACAAAGAAATTAAAGCTATCTATAGTCATATAATAAAATCCTCTAAATCACTATTGATGTGAGCAATGCAAATTAAAACAACTCTGAAGTATCACCTCACACCTGTCAGATTCGCTAATATAACGAAGAAGATAAATGTTGGATGTTGGATGGGGTGTGGGAAAGCTGAGACACTTGCACTGTTGGTGGAGTTGTGAACTGATCCAATTATTGAGCAATTTTGAACTATGCCCAAAGTACTATAAAACTGTGCATACCCTTTGGTACAGAAATACTACCAATACCCCAAAGAAATCCATCTATTTGTACAAAAATATTTATAGCAGCTCTTTTTTGGTGGCTAAGAATTGGAAATCAAAGGGATGCCCTTAACTGGGGAATAGTTAAACAAGTTGTGGTATATGATTGTAATGGAATGTTATTTTGTTATAAGAAATGACAAGCACCATGATTTCAGAAAAACCTGGAAAAACTTATGTGAAGTGATGCACAGTAAGGTGAACAGAACCAAGACAATGGCATTCACAGTAGCAGCAATACTGTTCAATGGAGAATTGTGAATGGCTTAGCTATTCTCAGCAATACAATGATCTAAGACAATTCCAAAGGACTGAAACATACTATCGCCTCCAGAGAAAGAACTGATATTGATTGAATACAGATGGAAGCATGCTATTTTTCACTTTCCTTCTTTCATTTTTTCTTTTATTTGAGTGTTCTTGTACAAAATGACTAATGTGGAAATATTTTAAATACTTCCACATGAATAGCCTATATCTGAATACTTACTATCTCAGTGCAGCTAGGTGGCTCAGTGAGTAGAGCACCAGCTTTGGAGTCAGGAGGACCTGAGTTCAAATCCAGCCTCAGACAGTTGACACACTTACTAGCCGTGTGACCTTGGGCAAGTCACTTAACTCCAATTGTCCTGCTTTCTCCCCTCAAAAAAAGAAAAAAAAATGAATACTTACTAACTCAGGAAGGGGGAGGGCTACCAGAGAGAGGGATAGAATTTGGACTTCAAAATTTTAAATAAAGATGTTAAAAATTAAAAAAATACAGCAATTTGGCAAAAAAAAAGGTGTGACCTGAGAATTGCTTTGAAAATTGCATTCCTAAGTCTGGAGCTAACCAAACAAAGGACACAGGTTCATGGTAGGTAGTCAGACTATGCAGCTTTAACATTATAATAGCTTTCATGTGGAATGTAAATGGATACCTTTCAGAGTTTTAGAATTCCACTAAGTAACTTGATTTTTCTTCTTAGAATCTAAAAACAGAATGGGATCTCCAAGAGCTTTTAGGGCTATGCTCACATCTAAGTCAACTAGAATCCCCCAAGCAATTTACTTGGAGAGTTATCATTTAGCTTTTACTTATAGGTCCCAATTAGGCAATTCATTAATTCTCAAGGCAGTCCATCTACTTCTGGACAGGTCTAATTGTTGCAAAGATTTTTTTTTTCCTTATATGAAGCCAATATCTATCTAAATCTCTCACTTCCCCCATGTTTAACTGTTAAGATAGGTGGAGCTAATGAGAAGAAAAATTGGTCCTTTTTCCACAATACAACCTAATCAATACTTGAAGACAGCTAGTATATTCAAACTACCTTCTTCAGCTAAATCCTTCTCAATTCTGTCAATAGAGTCTTCTACAGTGTTTTCTCCAGTTTCCTCATTAGCCACGTATATGAGGATGTGAGTGTGGTTGGGAAGTATTTAGGATTCTGGGAATTTAATAAAAACCAAAATATCTTGTACCCGAGAATGGTCAGCTTCTACCATTTGACCATCTCTAAGTAATTAATAACCACTAATCTATTTTCATGCTATCCCAGTAAGAGATTTTTCAGAAAAGTAAAGCTTAAAATTTTCAATTTCCATGGTTATTGACAAGCTCCAAGCTACAGGTCTACTTTCTTTCCAGTGCAATGTTGTCTAGACATCTGAAGACAAATAGCACTGAGTCTTCTAGTTTCCAGAGAGAAGTAATGCACATGTGTACCAGGTTAAGTTCAGAGATAGCATATATCTGACCTGGCAGTACATAGTCCCAGGGAACTATTTAGAGAATGAAGGTGATCTAAATGAATGGATGTACAAAGTAGGCAGAACTAGTTATGCCCAAGCTCTAGTTATTATCTTTGACAGGGAAAAGAAAAATTTTCTTGATTAAGCATAAAAGGGAAGAAATTTCAAATGAATGCCTAAAGCATGTATTCCAGTAGAGCTTTCAGATAGAAACTTAAGGCAAAAGGTAGTATAGTGATGTGGGGTCTGCTTCTGCTGGGCAGTTAGACAAAGTAGATCATGAAATGCTTTCCCAGACAACAAAGCCCCATAAAAATGCCAGCCCATTAATCATCGGTGATTTTAATTACCCTAATATTGATTAGTATAGCAACTATGCAAAAATCTAAGGCAGGACTTGTGCTTCCCCAAGCTTGCTTTTTTCCCCTCTTCACATTTTCTTGAACAGCTGGTTTAGCTAAAACCTATATTAAGACTGAAAAATTGAGCAAACTTGAATAAAGTAGAGATTATGAAAGGTTGTAGTGGGTAACTATTGAGGACAATGGAATTCTAATTTCTCTTAGAAACCTTTGCTTCTTGAAATAATGCTCGACAGTAGATTTTGTTCCTAAACAAAGAGTTCTCCTGCATTTGGTTATCTATTGGAAAGGTAGGAAATGTTTGATTTTGTTTCCTGGTCTGCCTGTCTAGGACTCGTTTTCTATTATAATACAGTAAAAATGTCTGAGTAAAAATAGAATAAAGTTAATGCAAAATAAAGTTACTATCACACTTATTTGACATTAAAGTTGAAAAAAAAAGTTACTCACTACTTTCTTCTCAGGTCTGTCTAGCACATTTCTGTCTCATGGTATCTATTTCAAGTGCATCAAACAGAAAATTCCCAATCCTTTCCTTTGGACTCCAAGATCAAAGAAATATAAAAGAACAAAATAAAATCAATCAAAATAAAAACCAAAATTAGAAGTAATCTTGAAAAAGTGACTCATTTATATTATTGCCAATTCTGAGTATTTTCACTGGCTGGATCCCGTACATGCATTCTCTACTTCCTTTTATCTGCCTCTAGTCTTCCGTTGAGTCTCAGATAAAGTATCAGATTTTTTTCTTCCCTCTTGACATTATCTCCATTTTGTATAAATCTTGTTTGTATATACCGAATTGCATTAGAATGTGAGCTCCCTGAGAGTAAGAACTGTCTGTTGCATTTTTCTGAATCTCCAGCATTTAGAATAGTACCTGACACAAAAAAGGCACTTAATAAATGTTTCTTGATTTGATATGGTTTATGTTGGAGTCTTCTGTTGTACCTAACATAACTAGTATCCCTAAAAGACAAGAGCCCTTACAAATACATGAAATCATGAAACTATTCCTAATTTTTCTGAAAAGGATAATGATTTATTGGCTTGAATAAAATCCTCTGTTAGGAATACAAGTATCAGGGTGCAAAAATATGTGTCTGTAGGTCTTTCAAACATTATGAAATCCTAGCATCTTTGTGGAAATTCAAATATTTTATCATTTAATAACAGGAACTCAGGCTCGGTTGAAATCAAAACACTAGGGATTTTGGGTTTTTTTTAGTTTTGTTGGCTGATTGCTTCATTTAATCCTGAAATTAACAAACATAAAAACAACATTTATATGTATATAGGAAATAGAACAGCAAAAGAGGGTAAAATGTGTAATCACTAATATTTATTATGTACAACTTGTTTTGTAAAGTTTATAACAAATTCAGTAGTTTGCTTTCCATACTATTCCACTTGCACATGTTTCTTTCTGAACTTCCTTCTCTTCTGTGAATTTCTAAAAATTTTTATCTTCTTTTTTTTCTTGGTACTCCCTTTCCTGCCAATCATCCCCTCCTCAAATAAAAAAAAAAGAAACAGTCCTTTTTAAAATATGCATAATTAAACAAAACAAATTAAATATTTGCAATGTTCTCTCAGGACCAATGATAGTTGATCAAACTTATCAAATGATAGTTGTTTTGTTGTTGTTGTTATTGTTGTTGTTGTTGTTGTTTTTAATAAAGGGAGAAGATGTTTGTATCAGTAAGGCAAGATTCACAATATCAATGGTGACCATGAATATGCCTGTGTAGTTCAGAATCACAGAATATGAGACTCTCGGTATAGAAGGCAGAAGAAGTAAAACATTTATTCAGACACTGGAGGATCAGATCCCAAAAGCAATAATTCTAATTCAAGATAGCAATAATTGTAATCCAAAACCAGTAAGTGCACTTCACTATAAAAGTAAGGAGATTAAAACACAACATCAAAGCAAGGAACTAAACCATCCTGCAACCTTCCCTTCTACCCGGACCTTCCTGTAAACACTCACTCACAAACCCTAGCTGTCTGCTTGTCTGAGTCCTCTCTTCTTCTTTCTCTCTTGAAGTTCTCTTCTCTCTTGCAGTTCTCTCTCTCTCTCTCTCTTCTCTCTGCCCTTGAAGTTCTCTCTTCTGAGCTTAAGGGCTACCCTCAGGATATATACATACTTTTTAGGGCCTGAGGTCTTCACACTTCTCATGACCTAGTTAGCAAAAGAGTGTGGGACTTCCTACAAACAAGACTCCCTTGATCAAGCTTCCCTTAATTAGCTCTGCTTGAGGCCTATTAAGGGGATTAATGGGTGGGAAGATCTTTAATCAAGATTAGCACCACAATGTTCCACATATCAATCAGTCAACTTGAATTTATTGAGGACCTACAAGGAGCCAGGCATTCTTTTATACAAATACAAAAAAAAGAAACAATCACTTCAAAAGAAACATGTATTCTAATGGGGAAATACCAACATATACAGGCAAATACACAATAAATTTAAAAGAGTAAATTTGAATAAATAAAAAGTAGTTAAACGCAAGCAAGCTTAAAAGGGAGGGTTTTAGCAGTGGAAAAAAATTAGGAAGGGCTTTATGTAGAATGTGTTTTATCTTCAAGGAAGAGACAGGCTAGGAGGTAGAAATGAGGAGGGAATGCTTTTCAGAGATAGAGGAGTAGAAATGGAGGCAGGGAAGTAGGGAAGAAAAGGAACCATAAAGTCATGGAGAAAGGAGAAGGACTGTTGTGATTGTGAAAAACAAAGAAACTAGATGGCGGCTGGAAAGCAGGGACTTGCATGAGCTCTCCTCCCACCCTCCACAAACCCCACCCCTCCACAGATCCCTCCAAACACCTATAAAAATGGTTCTGAACAAATTCTAGAACTACAGAACCCATGAAATAGCAGAGGGAAGCAGGGCTCTAGCTCTGGACAGCCTGGATGGTCACTGGGTAAGGTCTATCACAAGGAGCTGGGAGCAGAGAGGAGCAGATCTGGGAGTGGAGAGGAGGAGAGCCCAGTGTGGGCTGTGCCTGGACCGACCAGACCAGGAACAGGGTGGAACAGGCCCTAGCGCTCTGAATCAGTGAGCTATAGCAGTTACCAGACTTCTCAAACCACAAACACCAAAGACGACAGAGAAAGTTAGTGGGAAAAGCTGCAGGGGACAGACTGAACAGAGTTTGCAGTTCGGCCACAGCCCTAGAGGAAGCAGGGATGGTGCAGCTACAGAACTACAGCTGCAGTTACTTCCAGCCCCAGGCCCACCTGGTGGGAGGAATTAAGGGGCAGATTAGAGCTGGAGTGCAGAGCCTGGTTAAGATTTGAG
>CM053622.1:689667427-689682966 GCA_028646595.1 Phalanger gymnotis | reverse complement strand
GGAGGTCAGTGTGGGACCGACCTTACCCAGGGACCATCCAGGCTGTCCTGCGGTGGAGCCCTGCTTCCCTCTGCCACTTTGTGGGTTCTGCAGCTCTAAAATTGGTTCAGAGCCATTGTTTTATAGGTTTTTGGAGGAACTTGGTGGGGAGCTCACGCCAGTCACTGCTTCCCAGCCGCCATCTTGGCTCCGCCCCCCACAAATTCTTTTTATTAAGGGGATTTGTTCTGTGAAGTTTGGATTCAAAGGACTGCACTTGAGGACCTAGAGGGTCACATGTGGCCTTGAGGCTGCTGGTTTCTGTTCTAGATGCATAGTTTTGAGTGGATTCTGTTCTATATAGTCTCAAGCACTTCCAGATTCTGGCACAGCTGAAAACCTTTTATATCTCTATCTCTGGACAGAATAGATGTCACCATATTCTCTTAGCTTAAAAGTATGCCAGTAAGGCAAGATTCGTGACCTCAAGGATGACCATGAACATGCCTGTATGGTTCAAGATCACAGAGTATAAGAAATTCTCTAAGTAGAAGGCAAAGTATAACATTTATTTAGAAATGAGAGAATCTAATCCCAGGACCAGTAATTCTAATTCCATACTGTAGCAATTATATTCCAAAACCAGTAAGCCCACCTCAATGTAGCAACAAGGAAATTATAATAAGGTATTATAGCAAGGAGCTAAGCCATCCTACAACCTTCCCCCCTGCTAGGGCCTTCCTGTAAACAATTACTCACAAATCCTAACTCCCTGCTCAGCACTCTCTCCTGCAGCGCTGCTGAGTTTGACTTCCTTGATATCTGCAACTCTCTCCTGTTCTGCACTCTCCACTCTGCTGTCTCTCTCCATGCTGGCTCTCCCTCAGTGTCTGCTACCTCAATGTCCTCTTGATATCAGCTTCTGAATCCTGTTCTCAGTTCTGCTGTTCCCAGTTCTGCTGCTCTCAGTTCTGGGCTCTCCTTTTATACAGTCCTTGCTGGCATCTGATTGGATAGACCTCAGTGCACATGCCATTGGCTATGGTCTTAGCAACTCCCCTTAAGGCCCAGAGGGCTTCACACCTCTCCTGGCCCAACTAGCAAAAGGGGTCTCACTAACTGGCCTCTGGGGTCTCATATCTACTTAGTCAAAGGGTGTGGACCTGCCTCTATTCAGGCCTCCTGAGGTCTACTGAGTGGGTGGGAAATCTTTAATCCCTGATCAGCATCACAAAGGTGTAGACTTGTCTCTAACCTTGCTCCCCTTTGTTGGCCCCACCTGAGGCCTATTCAATGGGTGAGGAAAGGTCTTTCTCTTACTGATTGGCCTTACAAAAGCCTATACATAGAATTTATTACCAGTCAGTCAATAAGTAAACAAGAATTTGTTAAGCACCTATTATGTCCCAAGAACTGTGCTAAGTTCTAGGGATACAAAGAAAGGTAAAAAGCTGCATCTTCTCTCAAGGAATGTACAAATTAATAGATGAGATAACATTTAAACAATTATCTAAAAACAAGATATATATGTATATGTATATACACATATATACACATATATACACATATATACACATATGTATGTACGTATATAGGTATATGAATAAAATAAATTGGAGAAAATTAACATAGGGAAGGCATTATCCTTAAGAAGGAAGGGTCAGAAAAGACTTCTTGTAGAAGGGAGCAGAGGAGTAAAAGCTTTCCAACCACGGGGGACAGGTAATGAAAATGTTCAGAGTTTCTTGTTTGACACACAGCCAAGGAGATGAGTTTCACTGCATCATGGAGTTCTTGGAAGAGCTAGAAGGGCAATGTAAGAACATTGAAAAGGCAAGAAGTGACCAGGTTACAAAAAGCTTTAAAAATCAAGCAAAGATATCGTGTTTGATCCTGGAGGTGATAAGGAGACACTAGAGTTGACTGAATAGGAAGGTGACGTGATGAAACATGTTCCTTAGAAAAATTAAGTGACAGCTGAACAAATGGAGAGGAGTGAGGACAGACGGGAGGCAAGCAGACCCACTCATCAGGCTATTTCAAAAAATCACAGGAGTGAAGTGATGAGGGACTGCCCCAGAGGGAAAAAAGAAGAATAATATAAAACAGGACTTATTTGCAAATGGTTGAATATGAGATGGGGAATAGGGAGAGTGAGGAGCAAAGGATGAGACCTCATTTGTGAGACCAGGTGACTGGGAGGATAGTGATCCCTTGACAGTAATAGGGATATATGGAGCATTCAGGGAGAACTGAGACCTCTGTTATGAGGGCTCTCAAGCTCTTTACAGGCTTGCTCATCTACTTTTGGTTCCACCTTCACATAACTCTCAGCTGTGGCTCCAAGAAGTGACTCCAAGCACGATGAGCAACCACACTCCACTAAAACCATCTTGGCAGATGGGCTAAACCAGATAGAGGGTAACTGAGGGTAACAGTCCTCAAATCCATTAGTTAGAGGGGGATGTCTACCTGTAAAGGCAATCAGTGAAGGGGAAGATCTGCCCCGCCCATTTGAGTGGGCTTCGGGAGCAGGGCTTTCAGGGTCCTTTGGGGAGTAGCTAGGACTGGAGCCAATGGTAGGCACCTGAGTTCTGGTCCACCCGATGACATGAAGCCTGTGGTGGGAGGAGGTTGCTGAACAGTTGGAGCAGAGCTAAGAGGCAGTTGGTGAGACAGTTGGAGAGAGAGCAGTTAAGAGCTGAAGGAGAGAGGAAGCAGCCAGCTAGCTAGAACACAGCTTGGAGACCGTGGCGGAAGCAGCAGAAGTGGCAGTGGCGGCAGCAGCAGGCGCTACAAAAAAGCAGGACTGACCCTTGCGTAGACCAAAGACTGCCGAGCAGGGGCTTGAGGCCAGTGGGTGGTCTTCTTGCTGGAGGGTCCTGGCATTGGGGGAAAAGCACCAATGTGGCTTGGTTTTTCTTCAATAATGTTTTTCTGTGGCCTCCTGGTCATTATTGTGAGATGGGCATACTGGTTTTGGAAGGTTCTTGCTAGGATGTCGAATTGGGGACACTGGTCCATGGGTCTGCTACTTTTGAGTTTCAATAAATGCTTTAATTCCTCTGCCTTCTACTTAGAGAATTCCTTATATCCTGTGATTCTGGACCATTCAGGCATATATGGTTATCTTTGAAGTCATGAATTCTGCCTCAATGATATACTAAGCCAAGACTTTCTCTGGTGGAATGGATAGATGAGAACAATTTGCCATGAAAGCAACTAAAATAGGAGCTGTGGAGCACTTAGAGCTTGGTCAGACATCAAAGACACCAAGATCATCCATTGCATACTGGGCCATTGCTAGTCATCTTGACTTTTGTCATGCCACTGGACTTTGATGACTGGAAGAGAGAGTGAATCTGATGACTTCGTGCATCTCTGCCTCACTTAAATCCAATTCACTAGCAAGTCAAGAAAGATATCATTGTTCCTCTTCAAAATGAAGGAAAAATAAGAATAAGGATGTAAGGAAGTGCAGGAAGTGGGGACATCTTGGTGGGAGGAATGATAATGTATTCAGTTTTGGACATGTTGAAATTAAGATGTCTATTTGATGTTTCTTGTTGCTGTTGCTACTGCTGCTGCTGCTTCTGATGACAATGATGTTCATATCTTTGGCAGAAAAGGCAGAAGAAAAAATTTCTTGCCCTTGGACATAAATCTTACTGTTCCCTATACTGTTCCCTCAGAGTCTTGGCTACTTCTTTTCATCTGTTTGGCAGGCAATTCTCAAGCTCATCTTCCAAGGCAGGTTGATTATCTGCTCCTCTACTTAACAAACTTTGATAACTTCCTATTACCTTCAGGATCAAATATAAAATCCTTTGTTTGATTTTAATAGCATTCATAATCTGACCTCTTCCTATCTTTGCAGGATTTTTACAATTTAATTCTCTCCATGTGCTCTATGATCCCATGACACCGGACTAGTGCTGTTCCTTACACACAGCATTTGCCAAACTCTGTGCAATTTTCCCTGGCTGTTCCCCATGAACAAGGAATATTCTCCCTTCTCTTTTTTACCTCCTAGTTCAACTGGCTTCCTTCAAGGCATAGCTCAAATCCTACCTTCTACAAGAGACCTTACCTAGTACTCTTCTATGCTAATGCTGAGATTATTTTCAAATTATCCTATATGTATTTTGTATGTACATAGTAGTTCTCATGTTGCCTCTTTATATTATAATATGAACTGGTTGAGGGTAGGGACTGATTTGACCTTTCATTTTATTCCTATTATTTAGCACAATGCCTTTCACATAGTGAGTACATAATAAATGCTTACTGATGTGACTGGACCTGTTGAGGTCCCCAGAAAGTCCACAACATAAGAAAATAAAATTTAGAATAGACAAAAAGGAAAGGGAAATAATAAGGAGCACAATACAAAGAAAAAGGTATGAGTAAGCAATGCCCAACAAATGATTTAATGACTAAGTACTCTCTTAATAAAACAGACAGGATTTCAGGATGTTTTTAAATAAATTAACACAGTTCTAACTCCTTTCAATCAACAAATATGTTTTTCACACCTTTCTAGGTACCAGGGATACAAAGACAGAAATGAGAAGAGTCCCTGCTCTTCAGGAGTTTACTTTAGAAACTGATTATTGCAGGATTTTGAAATGGGGGACTTTATTTCATAGACATTATCTGAAGAACTTATTTGGTAGTATTTATATTTCCCTTCAGACTTGGGCCTTCCAATACTCCTTCTAATTCCTTTAGTATTTTTATTTGAATCAACTCCTCTGAGCTTTGGTTTCTTTGATGCCCTCAATTGGCAATGAACCTATATTCATGGGAAGAGCCATCAGTTGTCCTGAGTTCTGGGGCCAGGCATATAAAAAAAAACACTTGTTGTGGGGAAATACATTGAGCAATCAAAGGGTTTTGCCTATGATCTTGTTTTTTAAGGTATAGTACTCAGGAGACGAGGTGACAAAAATGTACTTTTGGGACTAGCTTGTTCTCCAATTTGCATGTTGCTTTTCCTTCGGATCAGATTCTATGCGAAATATGATTAATCACTACCTATATTCACATTTGACATCTTAAATTATTTTTTTGCAGTCTCCTAATGGCAATTCACTGGCAGAATGGCCCAGACCACCACAATCAATGAAGTGGAAACAGACAAGAATAACAAAGTTAGTTCAGAACTTTACTAATCTTTACCATCAAGTCAGCCCAAACCTGGAAGTAGTAGGCTCCACTACACTAGCTAGCTCATAGAAACAGTAGAGACTAGAAAACCTTTTGTTTTTTTAATAGTATTTTAATTTTTTCCAATTCCATGTATGGACAATTTTAATATTCATTTTTATAAAATTTTGAGTTCCAAATCTTCTTCCTCCCTACTTTCCCCCTTCCCTGACACTGTAAGCAATTTGACATAGGTTATATATGTTTAATCTTGTAAAACCTATGGAAATCCTTTTCAAAAGCAGACGTAAATCTTATAAGTCCTCCCTGGCCTTTTCTTCCTTATGATTCAAACAAATTTTGTTCTAAAAGCATTTAATCGAAGACTCTCAGATTTTAAAGGGACCTAAAGGCCATGTAGCCTAAACAGAATTCCCTCAACAACATTCTAAAAAGTAGTCAATGTTCAATCTAATCTTTGCTTGAAAGCCAGCAATGAGATCACAGTAGAAAAAAAGTAAGAAGAGAAACGGGGCATATACCTCTCACAGATAAGGGGAGGAATGTATACTTAACCAAACCAGAGATAGAGGCAATTATGAAAGGATGGATTAAACAATAAAATAATAGATAAAAAGATAAAACTTTGATTATTTGAAACTGAAAAGCTTTTGCTCAGACAAAATTAGGATAGGAGGGAAAATATTATATGGGGATAAATTTATATAAAAGATTTCTGATAATGGTAAGGTATCCAACATATATATATATATATATATATATATATATATATATATAAATATATATATATATATACACATACATACATACATATCTAGGCATGTATGCATATGCATGTATATGTATACATACACATATATGCACATATTATACATATAGATATATACATGCTATTATATATAACAGCCATTGCAAAACAAAGGCTGTGAAAACAATTCTCAAAAGAAGATTTGCAAAATATTCATAACCATATACAAATTCTCCAAATCACTAATGACAAAAGAAATATAAATCAAAACAACCCTGAGATTTTCCTTTATACCCTACAAATTGGCCAAAATGACCCCAAAATGCCAGTAGTCGATGTTTAAGGAGATATGGTATGATAGGCTGTGAAATGTTAAAACCATTTTGGAAAGCAATTTTAGAATTTTACAAATAAAGTGACTAAAATGTCCATACCCTTTGAACCAGTTTTCATTAACAGGATTATACCCTAAGGAAACCATTAACAAGAAGAAAGCCCCCATATATTTCAAAATATTTATAGCAGTACTTTTTTGACAGCTCAGAATTAGAAATAAAGTAGATGCCCCTCAATTGTCTCTCATGTACAACAAATTGTGGTATATGAATGTAATTGTACATTAATTACTGTGCTGAAAGGAATTAAGCACATGAGGGGCACAGAAAGATCTATGTGAACTGATGCAAACTGAAATAAAAAGGAACAAGAAAATAATACACACAGTAACTACAAAAACGCAAGTGGAAAGAGTAACACATCAAAAAAAAATCAAAAGTAAACATAATAAAATTATAAAGATCAGGTAGGTCTTGAATAGAAATGTGAAAGGATACTTTCAACCCATCCCTTGGTGGAGGTGGGAGGTCCATAGGTGTTACAAATGTACATGTTTGTTTGTTTCGACATGTTGATTCAGTTGTGCTGATTATTTTTCCTTTCTAAAACAATACTATTTGTTGTATGAGATGGTTCTCTGAGAGGAGAAGAATGGGGAAAGATATTTGGGTTATGATGACATAAAAAAACAGAAGATATCAATAAAAACTTATTTTTAAAAATTATAAAGAAAGCCCAAAAATATGTTGGATGTGGGGTGTGTGCAGGAAGAGATTCAGCAACTATTTTCCAAGGCACCCTATTCTACTTCTGAATAGCTCTAATTGCTAGGAAGCTGCTCTTTTTATTAAAATGAAATTTGCCCAGTTTCTGCCATACCATTTTCCAATTTTCCCAGCACTTTTTGTGAAATAGTGAATTCTTAACCCAGAAGCTGGATTCTTTGGGTGTATCAAAGAGTAGATTGCTATCTATAGTTGTTCACTACTGCGTCTTGTGTACCTAACCTATTCCACTGATCCACCACTCTATCTTATCCAGTGCCAAGTAGTTTTGATGACTGCTGCTTTATAGTACAGTTTAATATCTGGTATAGCTAGGCTACTTTCCTTAGTATTTCTTTTAATTAATTCCCTTGACTGGACCTTTTGTTCTTCCAGATGAGTTTTGTTATTATTTTATCCAGTGCTGTAAAATAACTTTTTGGGAGTTGAATTAGTATGGCACTGAATAAGTAAATTAGTTTAGGTAAAATTGTCATTTTTTGTTATATTAGCTCAGCCTAACCACGAGCAACTGTTATTTTTCCATTTATTTATATCTGACTTTATTTCTGTGAAAAGTGTTTCCTAATTAAGTTCATATAGGCCCTGGGTTTGTCTTGGCAGGTAGATTGCCAAACATTTTATATATATTTATATAATATTTTATATAGGATATGAACAGACAGTTTTCAGAGGAAGAAATTAAAGATATCTATAGGCATATGAAAAAATGCTCCAAATCACCATTGATTAGAGAACTTCAAATCAAAACAACTCTTAGGTACCACATCTCTACGGTCAGATTGGCTAATACGACAAAACAAGAAAATGATAAATGCTGGAGAGGATGTGGGAAAATTGGAACACTGTTACATTATTGGTGGAGTTGAGACCTGATCCAGCCATTCTGGAGAGCAATTTGGAATCATGCCCAAAGGGCTATAAAAATGTGCCTACCCTTTTACCCAGCAATGCTACTTCTAGGGTTGTATCCCAAAGAGATCACAGAAGTGGGAAAGGGACCTGTATGTACAAAAATATTTATAGCAGCTCTTTTTGTGGTAGCAAAGAACTGGAAATCAAGGGGATGCCCATCAATTAGAGAATGGCTGAAGAAGTTGTGGTATATGAATGTAACCAATACTATTGTGCTATAAGAAACGGGGAAGATACGGACTTCATGATAACTTGGAAAGACCTACATGATCCGATGCTGAGTGAGGGGAGCAGAACCAGGAGAATATTGTACACAACCACAGTCATATTGCTTCTGTAATGACTAACTTTGATAGACTTGGCTCTTCTCAACAATACAAGGTTCAAAGACAGCTCCAAAGGACTCATGATGGAAAGAGCTATCTACATCCAGAGAAAAAACTACAGAGTCTGATTGCAGATTGAGGCAAACTATTTGCTCTCTCCTTTTTTTTCTTTTTTCTTTTTTTTTTTTTTTGGTTTTGTTTCTTTTTTTCTCATGATTCATTCCATTGGTCATAATTCTTCTTTACAACTTGACTATTATGTAAGTTTAATATGAAGGTATATGTAGAACATGTATCAGATTCCATACCATTTTGGGGGGAGGGAGGAGAAGAGGGAGGGAAGAAAATTTGGAACTCTAAAAAACTTGTGGAACTGAATGCTGTTAACTAAAAATAAAAAATCTAATTAAAAAATGAAATTTGCGCTTTTGAAAATTCCATCAATTTTTTCTTAGTTCTATTCCTTGGGGCAAAAATGGATGACTTGCAAACCTGGTCTATATGAGTGGTCTTCAAATATTTATATACAGTTATCTTAGCACTAGGAAATCTTTCCTAAAGATAAATTGCCCTCAATTTCTTCAACTAATCCTTATGTGACATTGATATACTATCTTAGTTGTTCTGCATTTTATGAATACCTTCCTAAAAATGTGACTCCCATCTTTTCCCTATAGCCTTTACACAGACCTCTACCACAATTGAGTGAGTATTTAAAGTTCCTATGCTTTTGAAAGCAAATTCATATCCCTACTCCTATACCTCAGGGACAGCATAAGGTGAATATGGAGCTAACCTTGGAGTCAGGAAGACCATGGTTCGAATAACTCCTTTGACATAAAGAGGGCATATAAGAAAGTCACAATTTCTCAGTGGCTCAGGAAAATAGCTTAAGACCAAAAATTGCAGAATATGTTCTCATCTTTATTGGTAAAGAGAGTTTTCTCACTGACAATTCCAAATATCAAAGAAATCACAAGTCCAGTCCAAAAAAATTAAAAGGTATAAACCTCACTGGCATCCCTGTCCCCTTATCACCTCCAGTATTTAGGAAGCCTGCTTTTCTTAAAAACAGAATGAACATACTGTCCTTGTATCATAGAGTTCGTAATCAATCACTAGAATAGTGAAACAATCATGACCAGAAGAGTTGGAGAAAAGAATTGGGAACAAAAATGGAGACCAATATCAAGAGTTTTTTTTTTTTAAAGCTTTCAGTTAAGGTTGAAAAACATGTCCAAACTCCTTTCACAAGACAAATATTGTCCTAGTACCTAAATGCAGGAAAGGATAACAATGGGCTAATTTCATTTATTAATTTGATTTTTTAATTTTAATAAAATTTTGACCAAAATACTGCAGAAATATATAAATACATATAAATATATAAATTTAAATAAATATATAAAAGATTGCTTACTACGATCAAGTTGGATTTATATCAGCTTTGCGAGGAAAATTAAACATTAGGAAACTTTAGAAAATATTGGAGAGTGTCTAAAACCACCTGATAATGCCAATAGAAAAAGTTGTTGACAAAGTAAAGCATTTCTTCCTAAAACACATAAAGCATGGGCAGAAAAGTATTTTTTTAATATTAGAGAATTCATCTTTCTAAAACTAAAAACTATCCACTGAGGAAATACTTTTACAACAAATGCATAAATTAAACAAATGTAATATCAATACAATTTGAAGATCTTCCCATCCATTTATACCCATGTGACCTGTCTGAGTCACATGAGTTTGAGTCACATGGAAGCCTGAGTCACATGGGCTTGTGGTAGGAGGAGCTGGCTCAACAGGTGGATCAAGAAGGGGTAGAGCAGGAAGGGTAGAGCAGAGCTGAGAGGAAGTGAGACAGAGCAGTCAGAGCTGGGAGAGACACATACAACAGCAGCTAGCATGAGTGAGAGCCCTTGTTTTGCCCTTGTTTGCAGGAAGGCTCTAACAGAAGGAAAGCTTGGGGATGTCGGTGCCCCCTGCATTGATAATGTACACAAATTTCTTTGTTGCTATGATGGATTTGGCTTTCTAATATTCAGATTTGACTTGCTGGTGTTTGAATAAATGTTTTGGTTTCACCTTCGATGAAGAGAGTGTGTTATATTTTGCGATTCAAAACTACACCAGCATATTCATAGCAGCCACTGTGGGTATTGCATTGGTTCTACAACAAGAATATTCCATCTTGCTTCCTTTATTTAACATCATTCAAGAAAAGTTAGCAATGACAATTAAAAAAGAAAAAACTGAGGATGAAGAATAGACAAAGAGGATATAAAATTATCCTTAATTGCTGATGACATGATTAAGACAAGTGATAGCTTCATCAAAGTAGTGAAATTCAAAATATGCATAAAATCAGTATAAATTCTACGTGGCAAGAACAAAATTTGGGAGGAAATAAGGAAAGGTAAACCCAATTAAATATAACTACAAGATTAATGAAATATCTGATAATCTATTAAGGCACACTCAAGACCTGTAATGATAAAAATATAAGATGTTCCTTAAGATATTCAACATTCATGGCTGGGTCATGCCAATATTATAACAATGATTTTACTAATTACAAAATCAATATATAAATTTAGTGGTATTCCAATTAAACTACAAAGGGACAGATGGTAGCATTACACAAAATAACAATAAAAGTTATTGGGAAAACAAAAGCTCTTTAGTCTCAACAAATATTTTTTAAAAGTTGGCCCAAAGAATAAATATGACTATCAATTTTCAAACCTTACTATTGAATAGGAATCAATGAAAGTATTTGATGCCAGTTTAATAAAATAGAAAAATAGATTAATAGAAAGAACTATATAAAAATATCAGAAGTAACTTATTTGAGTAACTCAATATTTTCTAAACACCAAGACTTAAATCAGCTGGAGAATGCTCTATTTTAAAATAATTGCTGGGAAGACCAAAAAGGAGATTGTAGATATTAAATTTAAGCTAAAATCTTAGATCATGTGTCTTAATAAATGGATTGTGATCTGAATATTAACAATTTTAATATAAAAATCTCAAGAGAAAACAAAATGAGGTACCATTCATAGCTGTGACTATGGAGAGAAATCTTAATTGAACAAAGGATAGAAGTAAACATAAAATATTTGGTAGACATTTTAAATATAATGATTTTTTAAAAATGTTGCAAAAATTACATGCAACTAGGATAAGAAGGGAAGCAATCAATTGGGAAAATATTCTGCATATCAATTATATCTGATAGTCTTGTTATTCAAGATATATAGAGAAATCATAAATATATAACACTAAAGGTAAATATATACATGGTCAAAAACATGAACAAGCAGTTTTCAAGATAAGAATTGAAGTACTAGCAAAAACATAAATCAAAACAAATCTGAGGTTTTACCTTACCTCCAGAAAATTTCCAATAATAACAAAAGATTGCAATAGTCAGTACTGAAAAGCAATTGAGAATTATACTAAGAAAATGATAGGCACTTCACCACCAGTACTACTGCCAGTGCTATATCCACTTCTTTTCTATCCTACCTAGCACAAAGACTCACATATAGTAGTCAATCAACAATTACTTATTGAGATTAATTGAAAATATGACTTTTTCCTCTCATTTTGTATTGCATTATCTCATTCTCTGCCAACATCTCTTATAGTGCTATTCTTTGCAAAATAATGCAATATATGGATCCCATAATAGTCTAATTATGTGACTTTGACACTGATTGAATGGCCAAACCCAAAGAGTCATTGCTAATGATTTGATGTCCACTTGGAAGAAAATCTCCAGTGCAGTGCCTGCCTGAGATTTGTGCTCAGTCTTATGTCAATCATCTGTGACAGCTCCTTGAAAAACAATTAAATGGAATGCTTATAAATAGGAAGATGACACAAAGCTGGGGCTAGTTGCAAACATCTTGAGTGACAGAGACAAGGTTCAAAGTGACAAATTAGGGTATTAATTTTAACAGGGAATAGTCCAAAATCTTATATTTGGTTTCAAAAATCAACTTCATAAATACATGGGAATGGTACAGTTAAATACAAATTTGTCAGTAAAAGATATCCAGGTTATAGTGAACTATAAGCTCAATATCAGACTACATCATAGACAACAACAACTATGAATTGGTAACAGTTCTGAACTGTGCTAAGTGCCTCAGTTAAGATGCAATATACACAGATATATTCAAAGTAGCCCCACTTTTTTGTAGGAAAAAAACTGGAAACAGAGTAGATGTCCCTTGAAAAAAGATTGGCTAAATAAACTGTGTCATGTAAATGTAATAAAATATTACTGGGATGTAGTAAACTATGTATATAAAATATTATTAGAAGCATCAGAAGATTTCTATGAACTTATGAAAAAGGAAGCAAATAGAAACAGAAAAGAAACTGATAACATGTAAACATTGAACTCCAGCTTGTCCCCACCAAAAGAGATGAAAAAAATTGCTCCTCCTTGCTTTACAGAGAATCTTGGGTGTAGAACATTGCATATTTTGTCAGAATTTATTGGTGTATTGATTAGTCTTACTGAACTTTAAAAAAAATCTTTGTGTTAAGGGATGTCTATGGGATTAGGAGGAAGAGGATATATTCAAAATTGAAGATGATGCAAAAACAAAAACTATCAATAAAATAAAGATAAAATAAATCAAAGAATAAGTGAAGAATGTAATAAAGAAGCTAAAAATGAAAAATATGTGACATAGATTTCATTAAGAGAAGCAAAGTGTCCAAAATTAGGAAAGTCATAGTTTTGCCATACTGTGTCCTGGCTTAACCACTTCTGGAGTATTGTGTTCAGTTCTGAGTTCTGCATTTTAAAAAGGATATTGGTAAGCTGAGAAAAGATCAGAGAAAGACACCAAAATGGTAAATATCTGGACTTTATGATAGCTGAGGGCTGGCTGAAGTATTTGAGGGTGCTTAGAGAAAGGGCAACTAAGGAAAATTTTTTAACTCTCTTTAGTAATTTGAAATGTTGTCCTATAGAAAAGGCAGGACACTTGTTCCATTTGGTCCCAGAGAATGGAACTAGGAGCAATAAGTGGAGGCCTCAAGGAAGCGAATTAAATCTGATTTAAAGGAAAAAAAATGTTAACAATTAGAGCTCTTCAAAAGTAAAATAAGCTTCCTCTGGAGGTGATTATTTCCCTTTACTTCAAGTCTTCAAGGAAAGACTGCTTGTGATGTATATTGAAGTAGAGATTCTTTTGGGAGTATGGGCTAGACTGCATAATTCCTAAGGTCTTGTGTAACATTCTGTGATCCTATGTGACATTGCTGTAATGAGAGGAATAAAAAGAAGCCCTGCCAGAGACAGAGTTCCAAACCAACAAATTCATTGAGCCTTTTATGCAAATGACTGTCTCAGCCAGTGACATGTACCACTGTATACAGAGAGCTCAAATGAGACCCTTAAACTCTGCGGTCTAGGCCTCTTCCTAAGCATCTCATTACTAACCCGAAGAGCTCAGCTAATGGAGTTTAAAGTGACAGAGTCTTTTATAGTGTAATAAAACCTTTTAAGATGTACTTCAGGGGCTTCTAATTCTCTCAGCAACATAGTAAATATAATGAACATAAAAATTATCCTTGCAGCTGTTGTATGTGTCAGGAACAATAACACAATCTCAGCACGGCATAAGACCAAAATAGCATCTGGCATTTTGATTCACCCAATTTAATCACATGGAATTTGAACATTTACCATTTTACACATTTTGTTTATTGATTTACATTATTTTTATAAGATTACAGGGAAAACCTATCTGGGCACACAAACTTACAACAGGCCCATCCTCCTCATTTCACTCATTGACTCCAGTACTAGAAGAGTACTAATTTGTAACCTTTCAAAGTTCATGGAGGGACTATAGTCTACAACTCAGCATGAGTCAAAGGAGTCCAACAAAGAGTTCTCCATGTCTGCAAGGAAATTATGAAGTCTCAGGGACTTTGAATCAAGAAAAAAGGGGAAAAAAATCTTTTGAAAACAGAATGCTTACCATAATCTTAGAATTAAAAAAAACCTGTAGAAAATAATAAGCACAGAGAATATGATTTCCCTACTCCTTGACTTCCTTATCTCCAGGAGCCATCTTTTTTTGACAATTACAGAATCTAATGAGATTCCTAGCACTACCTGTCTAGACAAATTAAATCTTATTTTCTTTTAAAATAATCAGGATTTGAATTGGTGAAAATTTCTGTAAAAAGCAAAAGAACTTTTCCTCAATAGAGACAATCACAATGGTTTGAGGTGCCATTGGCCAGATGGCCAGATAATACCCCTTCCTCCCTCCACCCCCATGGAGAAAAGGGAAAGCATCTTCTTCAGAATATGACCCTTGTCTGTAAGTTTCTGAGATGTATCCCACAAAAAAAATCTTAAGACAAAGATTTTTGTTGATATTAATACTGGGAAGTGGGAGGGGGAAGCACTGGGCTAATTGTTATGTTGTAGACTTTGTCTCCTAGTGTTCTGCTGAGTTATATGTGTTTCTTTTAGACTTTAAAAAATAGAGGGCTAGCTGAATATAAAAAAAAACCCAGTCACTTGGTGTTTGAATTTTGTTTGATAGTTTGAAAATCAATAATATTTAATAAAAACACTAAATTAATATTAAATGATTGAACATTGAATATTACTTAGAAGACAAATCTCTCATTCTAGAGATCCATAATAAAAGTTACAATCCATGGAGATATTTAGTTCATTCAGGAGTGTGTAACTATCCACTCCTCTGTGTTGAAATGGAGCAGCTTCTCTATTGAGATTTGGCAATGAGATGGTTCGGTAGATAGTATATTAGATTTGGAGTCTGGAAGAGCTGGGTCCAAATCCTTCTTCAGACACTTACTTAGCCATGTGACCCCGAGCAAATCACTTAACCTTTCGAACTAAGTTTCCTTATCTGTAAAATGGTGGATAATAATAATGCCTACTTCAGATGATTATTGTGATGATCAAATGAAATGACTTATGCAAAATTCTTTACTAACCTTTAAGCATGATGACAATGCTAGCTATTACTATTATGAACTTCCTCTGCCAAATGGCCCCTAGTATTAGCCCTTTAATTCTGCTAGATCTATAACAACATTTTTTTTTAATTTATTTTTGACATGTTTGGTTTTCAGCATTGATTTTCACAGGCGTTTGAATTACACATTTTCTCCCCATTTCCTCCCCCCGCCACTCCAAGATGGCGTACATTCTGGTTGACCTGTTCCCCAGTCAGCCCTCCCCTCCGTCGCCCCATTCCCTTCCCATCC
>CM053622.1:689645994-689666927 GCA_028646595.1 Phalanger gymnotis | reverse complement strand
ATATAAACATATACATATATACACATACATATACATACATGCATATTCCCTTCAGCTACCCAAATATTGAAGTCTCATGAAACATACGCATCATCTTTCCATGTAGGAATGTAAACAAAACAGTTCAACTTTAGTAAATCCCTTGCAATTTCTTTTTCTTGATGACCTTTTCATGCTTCTCTTGATTCTTGTGTTTGAAAGTCAAACTTTCTATTCAGCTCTGGTCTTTTCACTGAGAAAGCTTGAAAGTCCTCTATTTTATTGAAAATCCATATTTTGCCATGGAGCATGATACTCAGTTTTGCTGGGTAGGTGATTCTTAGCTTTAATCCTAGCTCTGTTGCCCTCTGGAACATCACATTCCAAGCCCTTTGATCCCTTAATGTAGAAGCTGCTAGATATTGTGTTTTCCTGATTGTGTTTCCACGATACTCAAATTGTTCCTTTCTGATTGCTTGTAGTATTTTCTCCTTGATCTGGGAGCTCTGGAATTTGGTGACAATACTCCTAGGAGTTTCCTTTTTGAGATCTTTTTCAGGAGGCTATTGGTGGATTCTTTCAATTTCCATTTTACCATCTTGTTCTAAAATATTACCCTCTGGTTCTAAAAAGGGCAGTTTTTTTTTATAACTTCTTGAAAGATGATATCTAGGCTCTTTTTTTATCATATCTTTTAAGTAGTCCAGTAATTTTTAGATGATCTCTCCTGGATCTATTTTGCAGGTCAGTGGTTTTTCCAATTTGATAGGTCACATTGTTTTCCACTTTTTCATTCCCTTGGTTCTGTTTTATAATATCTTTATTTCTCATAAAGTCACTAGCTTCTACTTGCTCCAATATAATTTTTAAGGTAGTATTTTCTTCAGTGGTCTTTTGGACCTCCTTTTCCATTTGGCTAATGCGGCCTTTCAAGGCATTCTTCTCCTCATTGGCTTTTTGGAGCTTTTTTGCTTTTGAATTAGTCTATTTTTTAAGATGTTATTTTCATCAGTATTTTTTGGGTCTCCTTTAGCACATCATTGACTTGTTTTTCATGGTTTTCTTGAATCACTCTCATTTCTCTTCCCAAATATTCCTCAACTTCTCTAACTTGCTTTTCCAAATCCTTTTAGAGCTCTTCTATGGCCTGAGAGCACTTCATGTTTTTCTTGGAGGCTTTTGATGTAGGTTCTTTGACTTTGTTGACTTCTTCTGGCTGTATGTTTTGGTTTTCTTTGTCACCAAAGAAAGATTCCAAAGTCTGAGTCTGAATCTGAGAGCATTTTTGCTGCCTGTTCATGTCCCAGCCAATTACTTGACCATTGAGCTTTTTGTGGGGGTATGACTACTTGTAGAGTAGAGAGTACTTTGTCCCAAGCTTGAGGGGCTGCACTGTTGTTTTCAGAGCTATTTCTACACAACAAACTCTGCCACACCAGCACTCATCCTCCCTTAAGAACTGCCACCCCAGAAGGGACTCAGATCTGAGCAGGCTCTGCACTCCTGCTCTGATCTGCCATTTAATTCCTCCCACAAGGTGTGACTGCGGCAAGAAGCAACTGCACCTGTAGCTCTGGAAGCAGCCTTAGAGCTGCAGCACCTCCACTGCCCCCAGGCAGTAGCCTATGGGGAACTCTTTTTACTCAGTCCCCGCAGTTTTTTCCCACTAACCTTCTCTGTTGTCTTTGGGGTTTGTGGGTTAAGAAGTCTGGTAATTGCCACAGCTCACTGATCCAGGGCACTAAGGCCTGTTCTGCCTGCCTCTCAGTCTGGTTGGTCCATGCACAGCCCATGTTGGGCTCTGCTCCATTCAGCTCCCAGCACAGTGAGATAGACCTTACCCAGAGACCATTCAGGCTGTCTTGGGCTGGAGCCCTGCTTCCCTCTGCTGTTTCATGGGTTCTGCGGTTCTAGAATTTGTTCAGAACCATTTTAATAGGTGTTTGGAGGGTCCTGGGGGAGAGCTTTAGGCAAGTTCTTGCTCTCCAGCTGCCATCTTAGCTCTGCCCCAACTCAGGGAAGGTCTTTAATCACATTAACACCACAAGTACTTGGCATAGTGCCTGGGATATAGAAAATAGTTAATAAATATTTATTGACTTCACTTCACTTCATTTCCCCATAAAGACTCTAATAAGTTTTTATGAAATAGTAGCTACCATACCATGATTTTGGTGATCAGATATCTTTCGTGGAGCAGGTTAGAAATGAGTAAATATCACCCTGTTTCATATGTGAAATGTCTCAAAAAATGGCCAAGAGTCCTTCATGAACACTGCCACATTAAATACTGCCACATTTTTTTTTCTGCTGGAGCTAATTGGACTATCTATCACATTGGAACCTGCTACACAGAGCAGCATGAAATGACTATGTTCACAAAAGAATGAGGACTCCTATGAAAAGGATTCACTGATAAACGTCTGTCTGGGGACAGAAGGGAACTAATAGGTTTACTTGTACAATTAGAGTATGAAGGGCATTGCTCCCTTAGCCCTAGAGTAGGTCAAGTTATAGCTTGTCAGAGAAAATAGCTCCAAAGTGCCTCCTATTTAGATTCTTACATGTAACATTCAAGATAAAAGTACCCTGAAAACCCAAAACAAGGACATACAGCTTTATTAAGTTGTACCCAGTTCAGAGACATCCACTTTCAAGAGAAGATACTCCACTTTCTTGCCCTTTCTAAATAAAAGAAAATGAGATGAGTTGGCACTTATGAAATTTAACTGCACCTGGAATGATGTAAAATGTTTGTAAATGTCTGTGAATACTTGGATATACGATTGTTTCTTCATCATGGGTAGTTCTGCATAGGATTGAATACCCTGGCTCAGCAAATCTGACCAAGATAGTATCACAGGATCATAGATTTAGGAGACCTTAGCTTTTGATTTAAAGGATCTTAAAGGTCATCTATTCGTTCAATAATAAATCTGCAAATCCTAGATAAGATTCTGATTTCTATAGGAAGCCTTCCCCAATCCCTCAATTCTGGTGCCTTTCCTCTGTTCATTATTTCCTATTTATTCTACACATGGCTTACTTTGTATATATTTGTTTATGTGTTGTCTACTCCATTAAATTCAAGCTCTTTCAGGGTAGGGACTGTCTTTTGCCTCTTTTTATATCCCCGTCACTTAGCACTGTGCCTGCAACATAGGAGGTGCTTAATAAATGTTTGTTGATTGGTTGATTGATCTAAAAGAGCTGAAATGGTCTTCAGAGACCATTTAATATACACACCTCCTTTTAGAAGTGAGAAAACTGAAGCCCTAGAAATTTGAATTACTTGCCTAAGATCACACAGCTAGTAAATGTCAGAGCTAGAATCTGATTCCAATTACCCTGACATGATATCCAGAATTCTTTGCTCTATATCATACTGTTTCCAGTGGTACATCGAGGTGATAAAACTGTATTTGTTTTGAGTTCAATGTCTCCAAGCTTTTCATTACAATTCTCAGCATTCAATTCAATTCAAGTATTGAATACCTAATGCCCCTCCCCAACTTCAGTGAATATCTGTATAAATATTTGTATAACAATTCAGCACAAATGCATTGTCTTCATTTAATTTCCTATACCAGTCCATTTACTTTGAATAGTAAGAAAGTCAGAATACTTAATCCTAGGGTCATCCCACAACAAAATTATCAAATGGAGGAAATTGTACAATATCAGCAGTGCTTTCTACTTTCGAAACCTTTTTTTTTTTTAAAACTTCATTGTCATCCCCTTTCAGTTTCAACTATTTTACCCTAATGCTATCTTTTTACTCCCTTTCCCTATGGAAACCAGCTCCCAAGGAAACATTTATATCTTAAGGAGAGTTTAAATCTACCAGAGGCCATTTGCATTCTAAGCTTCCCATTATACATTGGAAGGCAGGGTACATTGGAAGGGCACTCTAAGTCATCATATCACCTTCATGATATCACTGAGTCCTCTTCCAGCACAAAGGACAAACAACAATCTGTGAGTAGTAGTAGTTGCCCCATTGGGGCTCCAACTGGCCAGGTCCAGATGCACAATGCTGCTCCCTCCCTCCTTCCTTCCTTCCTTCCTTCCTTCCTTCCTTCCTTCCTTCCTTCCTTCCTTCCTTCCTTCCTTCCTTTTTTCTTTCCTTCTCTCTCTCCCTCCTCTACGTTTATCCACATAGGGAATCATACCTTTACCTCTAGATGCTCTCTCCAAATGAATATAAATTTTGATCACTGAAACCTCACAAGATATCTGGGGGTTTATGGACTAGATTTCTATTTTTAAGGACCATGCCTTAAACCCAAATCATTCTGGCTCTTCCTGATTGGCTAGCAATTAGTCCTATCCCAAGCCTCACTTGATTATTGCTTGAGTTTTGATGGTTCAGAGTGAATGCGAATAGCAATTATTTCTGTTTTGGCCAGAAACCCTAAGGGTCTTCCCCTCCCAGATTGATTTTTTTATTAGGTAAAAGGTTATTTTTTGCCTCATTCTTAACTAGTTTAAATCACTGAATGGACATTGCTGCTGACAAACTCTGAGACCTGGGAAAGACTTTGGCTTAAAATGGCAAAAGTCTCCCACTGCATGGGGGGCATATCCAGTCATCCTTACATATATCTTGCCACTGAACCCAGAAGGCTCCAGAGACGAGAGTGAGGATGGTGACTTTGCACAGCCAAGACTCACTTAAATCCAATTCACTTGCAAGTCCTGGCATCACCTAGTTGCTTTCACTGGTCCTCTTTTGAGAATGAAGGACAAACAAAAACAACAACAAAATGATTAACAGGGAGTGTTCTCTACTCCAACTCTGCAGAAGACTGGCCCTAATCACTGTTATCATGGGGGCACTTAACTCATTTGGTTTGACCCATCAACTACATCAAAATGTCAACCTACTTGCTTGAATCAGGTAAGTAACATAAGTATCTACTAAAACAGACAGAAAATAGCATTGTCAACACAAAAGAGATGCCCTCTCACTCTCTCTTTCTCAACAATTTATCTTTTCAAATAGTAGGTTCTGCATATTCACCATTGTCTTCTGTAGGCTTCTTTCTCCTTTAACTCTGACCTATTTGGGCTGAAAATCCATCTACTTAAATGTATCTTGACTGATAAGATTATGGATAACAACATTCATGTCAGAGTCAGTGCTTTGCTCCTTTGTGATACACAGGATATACTCAGACAGTCTAAAGGGAAGATTTATAATGTAGTTGCAGAATATCATTCAAATGTCTTGGCCCATTAAGTTACTATTGATGCTTAACTAATGTGTTCTTTCCTTGAAATGACTATCTTTTCAAAACATTGGATTGGGACAGGCCAAGGAGATGAAGATATAATGGGTGAGTTTGCTTGAGATTTCTATTCCAAAGGGAGGAATTCAGAATGCAGCTAGGATAAGATCTGAAGTACTAGTTTTTTTTTTCAAAAATTAATATAGAAAAATACTTTCACTTATTTATCTATAGCAAATAAAACATTTGCTCAGATACTGCTGCATAAAATACCAGGAACAGAATGCTCCAGGATTTCATCCTTAACTCTGTCCTGTTCAATGGTGTTATCCATTCATTGAAGAGGTAGATAGCTTACTTGTCTTATGCCAAGCTGAGAGAAAGCCAGGAGAGTGAATCTACTAAAAGACATGATCAGGATCAGAAAAGGTCTTGAGAGGCTTTAATGCTAGGTCTTTATTTTCTTTTAACATGCCTACCTAATTCATTAAATATCTATAATTTTATCAGTGTGGGAATACTTTCTAGCAACATGATCTAAATTTTTATATACTTTAGTAGGTAGTTTTTGATAAATATTTTTGCCAAAACCTTCCCTACTCAGGGGTACCTTGGTGATGTCCCTCTTTGACCTTAACCAAGATGGTGTTTTGGATAACCAGCGTAAAACTCTATCACTGGCCCAGTCTCAGAATCTTTCTATTATAGTAAGACTGCCAAAACTTTCATTCCATTGCTTTATTTTTAAAAAAACCAGGGTAACTTCCACATCATGTTGAGGCATAAGAATACAATTTTAGTGGACATGGAAGTTGTACATCAGGTATGGTTTTCACTGCCACTTCATGTCTATTTGGATAAGCGGTTGCCAGAACTTTCTATGAAAAGCAAAAATACTTAATCTGGAAGAATATTTAATAAGTGTAAATATAAAGTCCTACATGTATGTTCAAAAACTTAATGGGAGGGGGGAAGATACATGACTAGATAAGAATTCATGCAAAAGATATATGGAGATTTTATTGTACTAAATTTGTACTATTTAATGTATGTCAACTTAATATATGTCCCAAAAGCCTATGTATTCCTAATTTGCCCAGTTTTAGAAATGACTTGGAAACTGGTAATAGCCTCCTCAAAGTATTCGAAGAATTGTTAAATAGAAGGGAAATTAGATCAGAGGGTAAGAAAGGAGAGTGGATTGCAAGCTCCCTGATGACAGGACTCCATGTGTTGCTCATAGTATATATTCAATAATCACCTATTAAATTAAAATGAATTGAATTCACACCACCAATCTTAGCCTAGGTTATTTTGCTTGGTTTCTGAGAGCACAAGTAAGGAAATTAACCATGGTCAGCTGCAGAGGCAAATCTTAACTTAATTTGAAAGTAGAGAGGGAGAAGGAAGGCAGAACATTCTCACAATTAGAGAGTATCCAAAGGTGAAATGTGCTGCCTCAGGAAATCCTGAGTTCCTAACCAACAGAAGGTTTTGTACAGAGGCTGGATGACCACTGTTCCAGGATGCTATGGAGATGATTCTTGCTTGGGGATAGTTGGTCAGGATGTTTTCTGAGGTTCCTTCATTTTAAACATTCTTTAATTCTAGGATTAAAAATACTGTGCAGCATTATAGAAGTAAGGATCATTCGTTGAAGCATGGAAAAAAATACTGAATTGCCTTCATATTTTCATTTCAAGATATAAAATAATTCCTACTTCTTGTTCTGTGTTATATGCCTTTGTCCTCTGTATCCAAAGCTGCTAGTTTTGCAATCAAGGATACTGTGGTTAAAATGACTTTCTTTTTAAATGGATATGGCTGAAAAAAATAGTCTATTACTAAATAGTCTTTTAAAGGAAGATCACCGGCAACAACATCACCTTTATCAATTATGATAAGTGTCATTGTGTGAGGCACTGTATAGAGTAATTCAGGTTGATATAGCTATAGTAACTATTTTCTGAGCCAATAATTGAGACACATGGTCTGATGAAAGATATTCCATTTTGCAAAGATTTCTTATTTTCTAAAATAGGAATGTATAGGTATTCTTCTCTTCTTGACATTGATTGCCTTGGAAAATAAGGGTTGCATTGAAATCATAGATTTAAGCCTGGGATTCTTGGTTTACTGTCAGAAAACCACTTACTTCCCCTACAAGAATGAGAATAAGGGAAGCCTCAGACACTCTAATGTATGCCTTAAAATGCTGTGGGTGCAGCAATTCCCCCACAAGTTTCATTGCCTTGTCCAGTTTGGCCACTTATTAACTCTGTGCTATTACGACAACTTAAAAAATCTTTCTCTGCATCAACCACAACAAGGAGCTAGTCTAAAAAGATCACCAGCATCACAAAATCCTTTGCTACTCTCTATTAATTTATTTTTCCCAGTTGGTTTTATGGAGTTAGTAATTGGTTGCATCCGTCCCCAGTTGTTTTGTCTAAACTATTGTCATGCTTTCATACTTGCTCCCTGGGTTGTTGTATTTGTACATTGGATATAATTTTCACTAATTCCATATGCTTTCATTTGTTCACACCTCTGACCCATGGAACTCTACAAGGAAAACAAACATCATTAATTCTAAAGAACAGTTAATGACCCTACTTTTGATCTAGCACATTTAATATGCTAGACACAATAGACGTAGCTTGAGAAGTCCATCTCTATTTCTGTTATCTAATGGCCCCTTGGAAACCTCTTGATCCAGTCTGAAGTTGTCTTGAGGCAGATTTCCAAGAAAAGCTAAAATTGTACAAAACAGCCAACCCAAATCACTTCTTCTTCCCTGCTAAATTTGTCAGACTCATATGCCCAGAGAGATATCATTCAAGGCCTCTGTGCATATTTCAAATACTGAGTATTATCTGTTTTGCAAATAGAATGAAGACTACATATTATATGATGTATAATATAGTATACATTAATAATAGTTAATATATTGTTATATATGTTGTCTCTTCAACTAGATAATTAGCTCCCTGAGATCAGGGTCCATGTTTTGTCTTTCTTTGTGTCCCTATTGGTAACTAGTGCCTTATACAGAATAGGTACAGAAGAAATACTTATTGAATGAATTACACATTACAAGCAGGCCAACCTACTGGAAAAGAAACTCCTAAAAGAAAAACAGAAGTGCATAATGTACAGAAAGCCATCCTCAAATTCAGGAAGCTCTGGAGTCAAGTCTCACTTCTGATACTTACTGGCTCTGTGACACTGGGCTTGTCACTTGTGCTCTCAGTTCCCTCTCGGGACCTCTCCAACTCTGAAAGTTGCAGAATAGATGCCCAGATGAACTGATAGAGGAAGTTTACTTTCTGCAAGTTTCCTACACCAATAAAGACACATCAGGCCATTTCTAAACCATGCAACCTACACTCCTGCCATCTACCTCATCTCCCTTCCCCTGGAAATGGGCCTACACCCTCGGAGTCTGGGCTAAGATAAGTGAGCTTTTGCTTTATCTTACTTGGATCCAGGCTGCTCTGCCACTTGGCAGTCATTTACAAACCATGCTCCTTGGCATGTTCCCCTCTCATTTCTAGCTCTAATTTATTTGTTGACTTTCTCCATTAGAATGTCTATATCTTGAAGGAAGTAATTATTTTACTTGCTTTAATTCATATTCCCAATGCTTAGCACAGATCTAGGAACATAGTAAATGCTTCGTAATTTTTTTTTATTTATTCCCTAAACAAAGAGGGGGAGGAAATAGGCACAAGCTCATAGATCCTCTTATTTGATACCTATGACATGATGGGTAATGAATAAACATAAACCTTCCTGTGAAATCAACAAAACCATGTGCTGTTTATTGGCCAAGTGTGTTATTCAATCAATTACCAAATCTTATTACTGCTTCCTTCTACTCACATAGTTCAGGCTATCATAGGATCCTTGATCTGACATATTAAAATAGCCTCCTAATTGGTCTCCTTGCCTGAAGTCTCTCCTCACTCCACTTTATCCTCCAAACTGCTGCCAAAATAGTTTCCCTAAAGCACGTCTCATCATGTCATCCCTCTTCTCAATAAAATCTAGTAGTTCCCTATTACAAACCCTAAGATTAAAAAAAAAAACCTCCCATTTGTTAACTCCAATTAAAGTTATTCATAGGCTGGCTTTTTCCTAACTTTGCAACCTTATTAAACATAACAGCCTTCCATTACACTTTAGAGTGCAGGCATACCAAACTACTTGCTATTCCTCGTCCATGAATCCTCACACATGACACCCTATCTTCCATTTCCATGCTTTGTACTGTCTGGCCCCATGCCCACAATGTTCCCCCTCTGTAGTGTTAATGTGATTAAAGACCTTCTTAGCTCATTCAATGGGATCTTTACTTACACCCTTTACTTACTAGATGAGAGGCCCACACCCTCTTGCTATTTAGGTCAGGAGAAGTGTGAAACCCTCAGGTCCCTAAGGAGAGATGTTAAGACCAGAGCCAATTGTATATGTACTGAGTTCTAGCCAATCAGATGCCAGCTAGGACTGTATATAAGGAAAGCCCAGAGTGTGAGAGAAGCAGAACAGAGAACAGCAGAATTGAGAAGCAGACATCAAGAAGATATTGAGGCAGTGGGCATAGACTGCAGAGGGGAGACTGCAGATAACAGAGTTGTGGAGATTAAAGAGCTGAGAATCTATAGCATAGAGAGATTGGAGAACTAAGAATCCAGAGAATCCAGCAGACTGCAAGGACTCTGAGAGCTGTAAGGGCTTTCAGAACTACAGGAAAGGATGCAGGCAAGCAGATAGTTGGGACTCATGAGTGATTGTTTACAGGAAGGCTCTAGCAGGGGGTAAGGTTGCAGGATGAAATTGGCTCCTTGCTATAATACTGCGTTATAATTTCTTTGTTGCTACATTGAGGTGGGCTTACTGGTTTTGGAATATAATTACTGCTATATAGAATTGGAGTTATTGGTCTTGTAATCTGGTTCTCTGCTGTCTAAATAAATGTTATACTTCCTCTCTTTCTACAATAGAGATTTTTTTCATACTTTGCAATTCCAAACCTTACAGGCATGTTCATGGTCATCCTCAATGTCATGAATCTTGCTTTACTGATATACCCTCCTCACCTCTGCCTCTTGAAACCCCCAACTTTCTTCATGACTTAGCTCTAGGAAAAAAATGACAGAGGAAGATGCATACTTCTGTCACTGTCTCTATCTCTTCCCTGCCAATTTCAGATGCTGTATTTTTATCAAGGTCATAATTTACACCTTCATACCCTATGAGCAATTGTCATTCCCTAGCCCATCCTTAATATGAAAAGTAAGGCTTAATTCTCTATCAGATTCTGTAAGGTTCATTTCATAAACAAAGATATTGGCCCATTTCATAAAGGAAACTATCTCTTTGATCCAATCTCTGGGTAATCTTTATTTTGAGATCTTTACTCTGATGGACTGCAATAAATATCTGGCAGGCTCCCAACAAATCTGAACCACCCGACCACAGATAATCTTGGAATAATATAGTTGGACTTCCCTCAAGTCAGTTGGTTCCCTTCAAGTAATTGCACAGCAATGGCTAATAGGAAGAAGGGAATGGAGATATAGCCTATATGCAATCAACAATTTAAATTGTCTACAAAATCACTAAATTCACAAAATGTACCTAGCTCTATCCATATTTAATAATACCAAACCATTTCTTTCTTTTGCTAAACCAATTTTTTTGTTCCCTAAGTCACCAAGATAAGAAAATAGACTCTTCTTCATATAACAAATAAGTAAATTCTCCTACTTTACGAAAACACAATATATTAAACATAGAGCTCTAAAATAGTCCAATAAATAAGGAAGTGAATTCCATATTAAAGAAGAGTTTTTATGTTTACAAAAGAATATATTAGAGAGTTTTTTAAAGAGTAAGCTCCCATAGAACTCTACAAATATTAGATCTGCTCCACTTCAATTTATACACAGCTCTTTGAAAATGCATCTATTCTGTAAAGTAAGGTCCACCTATACAAAGACATTTCTCATCCTTTTGAATACATCTTGGCAAAATAATGTGCGAAGAAAATAGAAACAAAGTAAAAGGATACTCTCTGCTTCAGGATAGCCTTGGTTTCTTTGATCTCTGAGAATGTCATCTAAGTCTGATTTCCTTGGCCCATAAACCTAGACACTTATGTGTTCAGTCTCCATTGTTTCAACAAGGGAGTGAATGGTATTAGATTTTGCTCAGAATAGGTCGTCACCTGAGGACTACTCAGCAACTTAGGCAAAGTTATCCCGATATCTTTGGACCTCACCTGAGTCATCTCAATGTTTCTTTTCGTTTCTATGGTAGGGATGAACTAGCCATCATACTTTATGTTGTTAGCCTCCTCTATTCAATGGTCAGCATTTTCGGTTCAATAATTCTGCAAGCTGTAAAAAGAGCCATCCGTCAGACCTCACACAATCTCATCCTCCTCAGGTGTATGGAAAGACTGGGCTGAAATATTCTGTGCAGGTTGGAATGTGCACTCAGGCAGTGACATAGAAATCAGTAAAGCAGACACTAATGATCTACTTCCATTAACAACTGCTCATTTGGGTGGTAAGTGACCTGAGACGAAGAGGAAATGCAATTTAGGCTGCCAATACAGTAAAAAATGGCGGCCATTACTGTTCTATAGAGGTTATAATCAATGATACTTTTTATTGGCTCAATTGAACTACATTGTAGCTGATTAAATCCATGCTTTGATGGCATGAAGTAAAATAAAAGAGTTTAGGAACTTTCATAGCTTTTACAAAATCACCTCATGTACAATTGCTTTTTCCTTAATGCCTTATTAATGTTGGGGAGTCACCTCATACATCTGACAACTGTGCTTTCTCCCCAGTGAGACATCTTTGACCTCTTCACTAGGGTAATGGTCAAAAATTCTCACATATCCAGAGAAGGAAGCAGCTAGTTCTCTTTAGATTATTTCTTAAATATCTTAATCTTAAATGGCTGACATTTCCATATATGTTGAATGCTTTTAAATTTTTTAACCCAATTTGAACCAACATTCAACTGACAATAGAATACACTAACAACAAGCAAATCATTTTCAAAGTGGCTATCACAGTTCTTTCTCATACACAATGTTATTATTAACTTTATATTTCTACCTTCTAAGAATGTAAAATGCAAGTCAATATTCAAATGTGGATCTCCTTCAAATTTCAACATAGTTGGGTTAGAGCTTATAACTTTACTCTTGGTAATAAGTTATAAATGCCCTAAAAATGATCCATAGGTTGATTTCACTGACCAGAAATTCATTTTAGCTTTTAGTTCTTCTGAGTATCTCTTTACCTTTCATAGCAATTGGGGAAAGTGTCCCTAGGGATTGATTTCCTCAAAAAGAATTGGAGCCAAGTAAACTATGAGGAAACTTTGTCCAAGGCTCTCTCACTTTCACCATGTTTCTTTGTTCTTTGCAAATTGCAAGGTCTAGGCTGTGTGGCGATGACTGAAAATGCTGAAGAGCTTTGTCTACTTCTCTCGGCAACAAGTTAAATCTATAGCCTGGTATCGTGTCTCTCTACAACTGCCTGGTACATACTAAGCTCAATATCAATGCTTAGTGATAGTTGACTGGTTGTGTGCGTGTGTGCGTGTGTGTGTGTGTGTGTGTAATTCCAGGAGGCGAGCCTTAGCAACAATAAGTATGTTCATAATATCCATCTGTCCCTCTAGGAATTTGGGATGCTATGGAAGAAAAGTCAATGCAATTATTTCATAAACATTTATTAAGCACCTACCACATTCCCATAACTGTGTGATGTGATAGAGATGGCTGAGGTTTATCTCATTTTCATGACAAATCAATGTCATCCTTCTGAAATGCATCAAATAATTTTAAGTTATGTAATTGATGTTAATTACAATCTCTAAACTCCAATGTCATCAATATCGGACACACACACACGTACACATGCAAACACATGTATGTATATAAAAGTTTTGCCCTCTTTAACTTCTCTGAACTGGGAGAAGAAGTGATGAGAAGACTAGGGAGTGTCCTGCTCCCTTCTGCCTTCCCAACTTCAAGATGAAGCAGATCTGCATAATGGACTTGATATAGCCAGGGTGGGTCGTCTGTGTGGGTGGAGAAAGCAACTACTGAACAGCTGCACCAATTCTATCACTGGGACAGCTATAACCCCTAGCAGAAGTTATATTATGTTTTGTTTGAAGGTGTACAATTACACTTCTTTATCAACAGCCCTACTGGGACTACTGACAGTCAGGATTTCCCTCATTCCTTAGAGCAAGATATGTGTCCAGATCAAGGGAAAACTATAGGAGTTGAACAGAGCTAAGACAAATTTGATAGCCTACTGAGAAAGTAGCAGAGGTGCCTAGGTCATTCTCGTTTCTCTTTAAGGCTATAGAAAATACATCACAGAATTAAATGTGATAGAACTTTTCAAGAATTCCTGCACTATGTCTCTCTCTCTCACTGAGCCCAGATGACTTTTATTAAGTACCAATTAAATGCAGTAGGTACACTGTGCTAGATACTGAGATACAGAGACAAAAATGTAATAGTTACTACCCTCCAGAAGCTTACATTCTCCTAGGAGTACATAAGGCTACATAAATAAGTGAATAAATGAATTAATGAATATTAATATACACATATATTCTATAAATATGTAAATAGATAAGAAAATGATCAAATAAATACAAAATGTCTACAAATTAAATGCAAAGGGATTTTTATTAATTTATTCATTTAATAAATATTAAATTGTTATGATGTACGAGGCACTGTATGTGCTATGAGATATCACAGAGATGTGTGTGTGTGTGTGTGAGAGAGAGAGAGAGAGAGAGAGAGAGAGAGAGAGAGAATGTGTATGTATGTGTATTACTTTAAGGAGATTAAGATCTAGTAGACTTAGAAAGAACTGGTACAAAGTAACATAACACTTAATACAGTTGATGACTATAAAGCCTCCAACAAGAGGAAATTCCTGATATTCATCCACAGTTCTTAGCAATTTCATTTTCTGTTGGAGTTACTTTATATTGCTTTTTATTTATTGATATCTTTTTAGGTGTTGTATTCCTCTAATACAATGCAAGCTCCTTGGGGGCAGGGATTATTTTGTTATTTGTTTTTTTTTTTACTTTGTATCCCCAATACTCTATCTATATAGTAGGTGCTTAATGAATGTTTGTTGAAATGAATTCAAATGAATTGAGTGCCCACTTACAGATGAGGATGCTGAGGCCCAGAAAAAAATACATTATTTTCCCATAATTACACAGCACATTTGTGGTAGAAGTATGATTCAAATTCAGTCCCCTTTCCTTTCTACTATAACCCAGCAGTCCCTCCTTACCTTCAAAGACAGCCCTGTATAATAAAACTTAAGCTTTAAAGTTGATAGATTCTTGACCCAGAGATTTTTGGAGCTAAGAATAGATACTTGGTTTAATCACTATTTGCCAACATTAATCATGCCAGAAGTTGCTCTGTCCTTCAGTGACTTTTAAAGTGCTGTGTGAAAAGAGTCCTAGAACTATTGAGGAGTTTCCTACCGGGCACTGACCTGTTTCTCCTTTTAAGAAAAAGCCAATCCAAGATTCATCTCCCACTCTTCCAATTTGAATAGATCAAAATTGGGGACTTTCCCTCCTTCGAAAAATGTCACTTAAGGCAATTTGTTGTAATATCTTTATGCACAGATGAATAAAATGAACCCAAATTAACTGTGTCCTTAATCTTAGGACAAAATACCTGAACAGCAAATGTTATTTTCAATTTGATCAACCCTTCTGAATATTTATTCTATTTAGGTAGTCAAGAAAGAGAAACAGGCCAAGTGTACTTGTCATCCTATACTCAACGAAGCAGTTTTTCTCCAAAGGGAGCCAGGTCTGCATTTTATTGTTTTGTCAGTTTCTCTGGATTTAAAATAAGAACTAATGTTGCTCTACTCAGGGCTATCTTTAGCTCACTCAAATGATTTATTCTCTTCCTCCTTAGGAAATAGTACACATCAGGCAGTTCCCAGTGGGACCTTAAAGAAATGTGGAAATGTTTATTTAATTTCATTTTTCATCTCTTCACCTTGAAAGTTCAAAATCTTTTGCATCTCAGCCTCTGGGCTAATTGGGTTGTGAATGACATTCCGCTCCTATTTATTTCATTGGAATATGAAATAAATGTCATAAGGCTGGGTTTATTTTAAAATCAAGGGCATCCATTTCCTGATGGTTGGAAATATTGTGTTGATATAATTTGTATTAGATGTATTTTCCATTTTTCATAAAATGGTAGTTTTGTGCACTGAAGACTTTCACCTAGTTGTTGAATAGTTTTAATACCTTATCGTTTAATCATTTAGTCAATTGGTGATACTGTGTATAGAACCAGGCCGCTGGCAGTATTTTCCTCTAAAATGGTAGGAAGACCAAACAACAAATCTCTCTGTTTCTGTGTCTCTGTGTCTCTGTCTCTCTCTGCCTCTGTGTCTCTGTCTCTGTCTCTGTCTCTCTCTCTGTCTCTGTGTGTGTGTGTGTGTATCTGTCTCTCATACATATATACTTTATATTCACAAATGTATATTTATATGCAAATATATACACATATATGTACATACATATATGTGCTTAGGTCTCATTTAACTTCAGCTCTGTGATTTTCAGTTCACCAACAACCATCACAGCCCTTTGTACATTAGTGGTGTGAGCTCCTGATTTGTTAGGTCCAATAAAAGACTGAGCCATGGCCAGCCCTTGAGAGGTGAGCATCTCTTCCTTGAGGAAAGCTGATTCACAGACATCAAGCACATATCCCACCATTAGACAAGTACCCAAAACCTTTCCAGCTGTGAGGGGAACCAGATCTTTGGATCTTCTACTGGCTTATAATCTAAGAAGTTACACTTGTCTCCATATGGTGATGAAGCAGCAGAATGGGACTTTAGTAGATGAGTATATATCCATTATTTATTTCGAAATAGATTTTATTGATATATTATCTTTTTTTATCACCTAGATTTCCAATGTAATCTTCTCCTTTTTTCCCTCTACCAAGAGCCATACCTTATATCATTTTTAAAAAGAGGGGAAAAAATCAGCAAACCCAACCAATACATAAAAATATGATATTATGGCAATGGCTTATACCTGTGGATAGCTCAAATATGAAAATGAGTAGGGGAAGCTGTCTTCTAATATATCTTCTTTGGGGTCAAGCTTGATAGCCATAATTCCACTTCATTAAAAAATATCTGTTTGTGATTCTTCCATTTACATTGTTGTAGTCATTGTGCATATTATTTTTCTAGCTCTTATTCCTTCACATTGTATGAATGCTTGTAAGTCTTTTTATGTTTCTCTGTATTCATTATATTTATCATTTGTTATTAGCACATTCTAGTACATTCATATACCACAATTTCTTCAGCCATTCCCATACCAATGAGCATCTTCTTGTTCTTGTTTCTAGTTCTTTGCGAGCACATATACAAAAAAAACCTATTGATATAAATAAAAATGGTGTACATAGGGACTTTATTTTTGTCAGTAACCTCCTTAGGAATTATGTCTAGCAACGGAATCTTTTGATCAAAGGGTATGGATATTGTGGCCATTGTATTTGCATAATTCCAAATTGTTTTCCAGAAGTTATGTAATTTTCAGCTCTACCTAGAATGCATTAAGATGCCTATTTCTGGACAACTTCTCCACCATTTACTATTCCCATTTTTGCCATCTTCAACAATTCCTCAGTATGACATGAAACCTGAGATATATTTCATGTGGTTGCAAATAGTTTAGAATTTTTACTTGGAAAGCCATTTGTTAATATCTTTGACTGTTTATCTGCTAGGTAATGGCTTTTGGTCTTATTAGAATGATCATTTATAGAAAGGATATCATCACATTTTTAGGACTTCTTATATTTTGGCTTTTTTATTTGGTTTCAGTCTATCTAAATTTGTTACGCTTTTATGATATTTAGCTTGATCTTATGCTATCATGACATCTGTTTCTCTCTGTCTCTGTCTCTGTCTTTCTCTCTGTCACACACACATACATGTACACACACACACACACACACACACACACACAATATCTATAGAAAGTTCAGGCCATAGCACTATTTTGAGACTGAGACTTTAAAAATGCATCTCCTGGTACCTCTTGTCCACATCAACCAGGCAGACCTGAAGGAAACTGTTTAATTAGTACTATTAAAAAGAGCTGGAGCAAGGCCCTCGTAATTTCCTTTCTCCTTCTCCCTTCTCAAAATCCTTTCCTCTGAGACCTCCTCCATGAATACTCCACCTCTCCTATCTATTGATAGTCATGAGTCTAATATTGTAGCCTTTAAGTTTTTGGTCATATCTGTGATTCCACTAGTGTAGGAAACTCCTAATGAGTTCCAAAAAAGAAAGTTTTTCATTCAATAAAGTTTGATACCTCATCTGCTATACATCAGAAACAGGGCTTGAACAAAGCCTTTTTTGATTCTGCATACAGAACTATATTCAATACACTACATCATCTTTCTGCCTTTTTCTTCTCTCTCCCTTTCCTGTGTATCCAGATCATTATGTAGTGTCTTTAGGATGGAGTTGCTTGGGATGTATAGTAAGAGTTTATTTGTGTACTATTTTGTCTTGAAAGACTCTTCTCCATGATTAATAGGTATGATTAAGGCTGTCTCTCTCCTGACTTCTTGAATGACACTGGCCCTTTCCATGAAAATAAGTATATGATTCCATAATTCTTTCTCACTGACCATATAAACCTTGTTAAATTAACACAATGTATCATAAACATTAGATTAAAACTATGGACCATAAATATCAGCTTAAGCTTCAATACAGCAGAAAGGACAAGCCAAGAGGGTGAAAGAAATTCTTACATGAACTTTCCCCCCAAGCCCCTCCTTTAAATAATGACTCTAAGTTAATTCTAGAGAAGCCAAACATGCAAAAAGGAGTGAAACAATTTTCCAGCCCAAGGCAACCAAGAAGGTTGTCAGGAAAGGTCTGTTGCTGCAAGGTGAGAGAGGAGAACAGTCCAGCAGAAGCTGCACCAGGAAAGACTGGACCCCAGCAAACAAGGAGCAGGCCTCAGGGTGACTGAATCAGTGGCAGTAGTGGCAGGTTCCAGATCTCTCAGCCCATAGACAGTAAGGGGATCAGAAAATGGGTCAAAAGGAGAGTTACAGGGGTTCCTTTGCTGGCACCAGGGCCAGGACTCTGTCACAATGCCTGTACTTGGATCTCGGTCACATTCCTAGGTCTTAGTTCCGGTGCAAGAAGGAGCACCAGCACAGCAGAGCTTGCAGCTGCAGGGTAGCAGGGACCTGGTTAGAGTTTTGGAGTTGAAAAAAGTGCTTACGGTCACTCACAAATCAGTGCACAGTATAGGAGAGCAGTAAACACACCTCTCCCTAGATCATACCATTTTAGAAGAGCCCAAAACTTAGAGGGCCCCAGAATCACATCTGAAACCAGCTGCAGAAAAAACCTGAAGTTTGGGACAGAGTCTCTTCCCCTTAGAAAGCAGAGCTCTACTTTAGCATAGTTAAAAATCAAGAAATAGGCTGGGAAAAAGAGTAAACAACAAGAAATTCTGACCATAGAAAGTTATTGTGGGACAAGAAAAGATAAAAACACACTCAGAAGACAACAAAGTCAATATTTCTGCATCCAAAGCCTCCAAGAGAAATATGGATTGGTTTCAGGCCATGGAAGAACTCAAAAAGGATTTTTAAAATTAAGTAAGATAAGTGGAGGGAAAATTGTGAAGAGAAATGAGAGCAGTGCAAGAAAATCATGAAAGGGGACAGAGCCAAGATGGTGACTGGAAAGCAGGGACTTGCTTAAGATGCTCCTCAAATCCCTCCAAACACCTGTAAAAATGGCTCTGAACAAATTCCAGAGCTGCAGAACCCACAAAATAGCAGAGGGAAACAGGTATCCATCCCAGGAGAGCCTGAATGGTCACTTAGAAAGGTCTATCATGAGTTGCTGAGAGCGGAGGGCAGCCCAGCATGAGCCACACCAGGACAGACCAGACCCTGACTCAGGCAGCAAAAACAGGCCTTGGGGCCATGAAACAATAAGCTGTGGCAGTTACCAGACTTCTCAATCCACAAAAGCCAAAGAGCAGATTAGGGGGAAAGTACGGGATCCAGTTGAGAACAATCTGGCCGCCAACTCTGGGGGTGGAGGAAGTGGTGCAGTGGTGGCCATAGCAGCAGCAGGAAGCTCCTGAGGCAGCCTCCAGAGTGCCAGTGTCAGCAGCTTCCCGAGTTGCTGGCTCACACGGTGGGAGGAATCTAGCAGGAGATCAGAGGTGGAGTACAAGGAATGCTTTGTGAGCACAAAGGCAGATTCTCTCGCTATGCCCTGCTTGGATCTGTATTGTGGTCCCGGCTGGTGGTTCTTGGGGGAGGAGGACCACTGCAGTGAGAGAGCCTGGGGTGACTGTGGAAGGGAAGTAGCTCTGAAAACAGCAGTGCTGGGACCCTAAAGCTTGGGACAAAGTACTCTCTACTACAAGCAGTCACATCCTGATAAAAAAAAGCTCAAGGGTCAAGTAGTTGGCTGGGAACATGAACAGGAAGCAAAAATGAACTCAGACTCAAACTCAGACTCAAACTCAAACTCTAGATTCCTTTTTTGCTCACAAAGAAGACCAAAACATACAGCCAGAAGAAGTCAACAAAGTCATAGAGACTACATCAAAAGCTTCCAAGAAAAATATGAATTTGGCTCAGGCCATGGAAGAGCTCAAAAAACATCTGGAAAAGCAAGTAAGAGAAGTACAGGAAAAATTGGGAAGAGAAATGACAGTGATGCAAGAAAACCATGAAAAACAAGTCAATGACTTGCTAAAGGAGAGCCAAAAAATACTGAAGAAAATAACACCATAAAGAATAGACTAACACAAATGTCAAAAGAGCTGCAAAAAGCCAATGAGGAGAAGAATGCCTTGAAAGGCAGAATTAGCCAAATGGAAAAGGAGGACCAAAAGACTACTGAAGAAAATACCACCTTAAAAATTAGGTTGTAGCAAGTGAAACCTAGTGACTTTATGAGAAATCAAGATATAATACGGAACCAAAGGAATAAAAAAATGGAAGATGATGTGAAATATCTCATTGGAGAAACCACCAATCTGGAAAATAGATCCAGGAGAGATCATTTAAAAATTATTGGACTACCTGAAAGCCCTGATCAAAAAAAGAGCATAGACATCATCTTTCAAGAAATTATCAAGGAAAACCGCCCTCATATCCTAGAACCAGAGGGTAAAATAGAAATTGAAAGAATCCACCAATAGCCTCTTGAAAAAGATCCCCAAAAGAAAACTCCTAGGAATATTGTCACCAAATTCCAGAGCTCTCAGATCAAGGAGAAAATATTGCAAGCAGCCAGAACGAAACAATATGAATATTGTGGAAACACAATCAGAATAAAACAAGATCTAGCAGCTTCTACATTAAGGGATCAAAGCACTTGGAATATGATATTCTAGAGGTCAAAGGAGCTAGGATTAAAACCAAGAATCACCTACCCAGCAAAACTGAGTATCGTGCTCCAAGGCAAAATATGGATTTTCAATAAAATAGAGGACCTTCAAGCTTTCTCAATGAAAAACCAGAGCTGAATAGAAAATTTGACTTTCAAGTACAAGAATCAAGAGAAGCATGAAAAGGTAAACAAGAAA
>CM053622.1:689621352-689645894 GCA_028646595.1 Phalanger gymnotis | reverse complement strand
ATTATCTCACATATAAGTGGCAAGAAAAAGCAATTCTTTTGGAAAGGAAGAGGGGGTAGGTGAGGGGGGATGAGTGAATCTTACTCTCATCAGATTTGACTTGAGAAGGGAATAAGATACACACCCAAATGGGTATCTTACTCCACAGGAAAGTAAGGGGAAGGGGATTTAAAAAAGGGGGGTGATAGAAGGGAAGGCAGATAGGAGGAGGAAGTAATCAAAAGCAAACACCTTTGAAAAAGGACAGGGTCAAGGGAGAAAACTGAATAAAGGTGAACAGGATAGGATGGAAGGAAATATAGTTATCCTTTCACAACATGAGCATTGTGGAAGTGTTTTATATTATGATACATGTGTGGCCTATGTTGAATTACTTGCCTTCCCAGGGAGAGTGGGTGGGAAGGGAAGAGGGGAGAGAATTTGGAACTCAAAGTTTTAAAAGCAGATGCTTAAAAAAAATTAAAAAGTTTTTTTTTGCAGGCAAAATAATAAACAAACATGAGATGCTCACATTTCAAAAAAAAATAAAAGATCATGAAAAAAAGAGTCAACAGCTTGTTAAAAGAGACACAAAAATCCAGAGAAGAATGCCTTGAAAAGTAGAATTGGCGGGAGCCAAGATGGCAGAGAAAGCAGTAAACCACTGTAGCTTTCCCATATTCACCTCAAAACAACCATAAAATAGCACCCTAGAAAAAAATCTTGGAACAATATAGCCAGCTGAAAGATGGGGTGGAAAGGTCTTTTAGCCTGGAAGACTTGGAGAATTGGCAAGAAAGGTCCATCTCACTCTGGTAAAAGGAGAGCACATTCCAGAACAGGAAGAATCCCAGCAATCCAGCGGCAAGCCCTACCTCAGCAAACCAGTGGGAAATATTGAGCTCCAGGATGGTGGAGCAAGCAAATGCAAACACTACCCCTGATATGGCTTAGCCAAGCTGAGGAACCAGCAGACACCAGCTCCAGGAACCACTACCTGCTACAGTGTAGGTGTGGGCAAACAGATATCCTCCAGGGGCCAGACTTCCATGTGCTTTGGTGTAGCCCTACAGAAACACAGAAAAACCCCACTGGGCCTCATCACACACGAGACACCAGTGTTAGGACCCCAGCTTATCACCAGGTAAGCTGCCAGACCCCCATGGCCTCCAGCAGCACCAGCCACCTTCCAATTCACCCCTTCAACATAGCACCAGCCACAAGTGCCCCCAGTGGGCCTCAGGGCAACAACAGCCCAGCACCAAGTAAATAGTCAGGGCCTGTAGCCACTGGCACATGAAGCTTGAGACAGAGCCCATTCCATCCTGGGAGCAGAGATAAAATTTAAAAGGAAGGACAAAGGAAAAACAAAATGAGCAAAAAACAACAGAAAAAGAATCTGACCATAGAAAGTTATTATAGTGACAGAGAAGCCCAAAACACAAACTCACAAGAGGACAAAAATGTCAAAACACTTGTGACAAAACACCCAAAGATAAAGGGGAAGTGGTCTCAAACCCAGAAAGAACTCATGGAAGAGCTCAAAAAGGAGCTAAAAAAATCACAAGAGAAATAGAAGAAAAATATGAAAAAAATGAAAGTGATGCAAGAGAATTTTGAAAAGAGACTCAATAGTTTGGTAAACTGCTTAAAAAGTAGAGTAGGCCAAATGGAAAAGGGGATACAAAAATCTACTGAAGAAAATAAGTCCTTAAAGAGTACAATTCGCCAAATGGAAAAGAAAGTACAAAAGTTAATTGAGGTAAACAACATGTTAAAACTTAGAATTTGGGAAGTGGAAGTGATGTCTATGAGACATCAAGAATCAATCAAACAAATTTAAAGGAATGGAAAAAAAATGGAAGAAAATATAAAATATCTCATCAGAAAAACAAGTGACCTAGAAAATAGATCCAGGACAGACAAAATAAGAATCATTGGACTACATGAAAGCCATAATCAAAAGGAGGACTTGGATAGCATCTTTCAAGAAACTATCAAGGAAAACTGCCCTGATGTCCTGGAATCCGAGGGCAAAATAGGCATTGAAAGAATCCACTGATGACCTCATGAAAGAGATCCCAAAATAAAAACCCAGAGGAACATTATAGCCAAATTTCAGAACTATCAGGTCAAGGAAAAATGCTACAAGTGGCCAGAAAGAAACAATTCAAATATTGTGGAGCCACAATCAGGATTACATAAGACTTGGCAGCTGCAACATTAAAGGATCAGAGGACATGGAACATGATATTTCAGAAGGCAAAGGAGCTAGGATTACAACCAAGAATCACTTACCCAGAAAAATTAAGCATAATACATCAAGGGAAAAAATGATTATTCAATAAAATAGAAAGATTTCAAGCTTTGATAAGGAGATCGGGACTGAACAAAAAATTTGACCTCCAGTATCAAGACCCAAGAGAAGCATAATCAAGTAAAAAGAGGAAATAATACATGAGGTAATCAATAGAGCTAAACTATTTGCTTACATGGGAACATGATATTTGTAATTCTTAAAAAACTGTATCACAGCTAGAAGGAAGATATGGCATGAGTATGGGTATAAGATGAATTTGAGGGAATGACGTGAAAAAAAATTAAGGAATGGATAAGAAGAGTGTACTGAGTACAGAATGAGGGCAGAAGCAGAATGGGGTAAATTATTTCACATGAAAAAACATGAAAGTCTTATAGTGGAGGGGAAGATGGGATGGTAGATGGTGAGCATCACTTGAACCTTACTTCCATCAGTATTGGTTCAAAGAGGGAATAATATACACAATCAGTTGGATATAGAAATCTATCTTACATGACAGGTAAGTAGGAAATGAGGAGATCTATGAGGGATGGCAGATCAGTGGAGGTGGTAGATAGAAGCAAAACACTGGTGAGGAGGGAATGGGTGAAAGAAGAGAGAAGACAAACAGGAAGAAGAATAGAATGGAGGGAAATATACAGTGAGTAATCATAACTGTGAATGGAAATGGGGTGAACTCTCCCACAAAATGGAAGCAAATAGCAGAAAAGATCAAAAACAAGAATCCTACAATATATTGTTTACAAGAAACACACTCAAAGCAGAGAGATACACACAGAGTAAACATAAAAGGCTGGAGCGGAATCTACTATTCTTTAGATGAAGTTAAAAAAAAAGTGGGAGTCACAATCCTGATCTCAGATAAAGCAAAAGCAAAAATAGATCTAATTAAAAGAGGTAAAAAAGGAAACTACATCATGCTAAAATGTACCATAAAAATGATACGATATCAACACTAAACCTATATGCACAAAATGTTATAGCATCCAAATTCTTAAAGGAGAAGTTAAGTGAGTTACGGAAAGAGACAGCAAAATTATACTGTGGGTTATCTCAATTGTCCCTGCTCAGAACTTGATAAATCCAACCAAAAATAAACAAGAAAGAAATTAAAGAGGTAAATAGAATATTAGAAAACTTAGGTGTGAGAGACCTTTGGTGAAAACTGAATGGGAACAGAAAGGGATATACATTTTCTCAGCAGCACATGGCAACTAAAGAAAAAAAAATGACCATATAATAGGGAATGAAAACTTCAAAATCAAATGTAAAAAGGCAGAAATATTAAATGTATTCTTTTCGGATCATAATGCAATAAAATGCATTCAAGAAAGGGCAGTAGAAACAAAGATTAAAAATTAATTGAAAATTAAATAACCTAATCTTAAAGACTAAGTTGGCCAAAGAACAAATCGTGAAGCAATCAATAATTTTATTAAAGAGAATGACAACACTGAGACAACATACCAAAATTTATGAAATGTAGCCAATGCAATACTTAGAGGGAAATTTATTTCTTTATATTCTCATATCAACAAAATGTAAAAAGAACAGATCAGTGAATTGGGAATGCAACTAAAAAATACAAATTAACCAAATTAACAAAAAAAAAAACAAACTAAAAATCACCAATTGAGCACCAAATTGGAAATCTTGAAAATCAAAGGTGAGGTTAATAAGTTTGAAAGTAAAAAAGAAATAAAACTATTGAACTAATAAACCTAGGAGCTGGTTTTATGGAAACCCAATAAGATAAATAAGCCATTGGTTAGTATGATATTGTAAAAACAGAATACCAAATATTCAGTATCAAAAATGAAAAAGGTGAAATCACCACCAGTAAAGAAATTAAAGCAATCCTTAGGAAATATTTTGCATAATTATATGCAAACACATATTACAATCTGAGTAAATTCGATGAATATTTATGAAAATATAAGTTACCTAGATTAACAGATCAGGAAATAGATTTCCTAAATAACCAGATCTTAGAAAAATAAATTGACCAAGCAATTAATGAACTCCTTAGGAAAAAATTCTCAGGGCCGGATGGTTTCATGAGTGGGTCTACCAAACATTTAAAGAACAATTCATTCCAATACTACATAAACTATTTGGAAAAATAGGCAAAGAAGGAGCCCTAAGAAACTTATTTTATTACACAAATATGGTACTGATACCTAAACCAGGAAGAGCTAAAACAAAGAAAATTTTCCTAATGAACATCAATGCAAAAATTTAGAACAAAATACTAGCAAGGCAATTATAGCAATTTACCACAAGGATATACATTATGACCAGGTGGGATTTCTACCAGGAATGCAGGGTTAGTTCAATATTAGGAGAACTATCAACATAATTGACCATATCAATAACAAAACCAATAGAAATCACAGGATTATCTCAATAGATGCTGAAAAAGCTTTTGACAAAACACAGCACACATTCCTATTAAAAAACACTAGAGAGCACAGGAATAAAAGGAGAATTGCTTTAAATGAGAAGCTGTATCTATCTAAAACCATCAGCAAGCATAATGTCTAATGGGGATAAACTAGAAGTTTGCTCAATCAGAGATGAAGCAAGTATTTCCATTATTACCAGTATTATTCAATATAGTACTAGAAATGTTAGTACAGCAGTAAGAGAAGAAAAAGAAATTGCAGGAATTCGAATAGGCAATGAGGAAATAAAATTATTACTTTTTGTGAATGATATGATGGCATACTTAGAGAACCCTAGAGCATCAACTAAAAAATTACTTGAAATAATTAACAGTTAGCAAAATTGCAGGTATAAGATAAATCAATATAACATAGTATAAATAAGTCCACATAATCCACTTAAATAATATAAATTTATATATTACCAACAAAGTCAAGCAGCAAGAGATAGAAAGAGAAGTTCCATTTAAGATAACTATAAACAATATAAAATACTTGGGAGTCTACCTGCAAAGAAAAACCCAGGAACTACACAAACACAATTATAAAACATTTTTAAGACAAATAAAGTCATATCTAAAAAATTTGAAGAATATCAACTGCTCACGGGTTGGCCAAGTCAATATAATAAAAATGACAATTCTGCCTAAATTAATTTACTTATTCAGTGCCACACCAGTCAAACTACCATAAAATTATATTATAGAGCTAGAAAAAAATGACAACAAAATTCATCTGGAAGAACAAAAGGTCAAGAATATCAAGACGGTTAATAAAAAAAATACAAAGGAAGGTCTCTAGCAATATCATATCTCAGACTATATCATAAATCAGTAAGTCATCAAAACTGTCTGGTACTGACCAAGAAATGGAGGGGTGAGGGGTGGAGCCAAGATGGCAGCTAGAAAATAGGGATTTGCTTAAGCTCTCTCCCAAATCCCTCCAAACACCTGTAAAAATGGCTCTGAACAAATTCTAGAGCTACAAAACCCACAAAATAGCAGAGGGAAGTAGGTCTGTAGCCTAGGACTGCCTGGATGGTCACTGAACCTTATCAGACCAGGCACAGAGGAGATCAGGTGGAGCAGGCTGTAGGGCCCTGAAACCCTGAGCTGTGGCAGCTACCAGACTTCTCAACCCACAAGCACCAAAGAAAGCTTAGCAGGTCAGTGGTAAAACTGTTGAATCAGAGGGAGAGAAGGGTGTGGTCAGCCCCAGCCACAGGGGTAGCAGAGGTGGTGTGGTCCCAGCAGCAGGAAGCTCTTGCAACTGCTTGCAAAAAGCTTCCAAGTGGTCAGCTGCTTCTGTAGTCCCTGGCCCACACAGTGGGAGGAATTAAGCAGCAGATAAGAGTGGGAGTGCAGGGAGCACTTTGCTGGTACAGAGGAAGGGTCCTCTTGCTTTGCCCTGCTTGGATCTGGGTCACAGTACTGGTTGGCAGTTCTTGGGGGAGGAGGAAAGCTGGTGTGGCAGAGCTTGCTGTATATAAGTAGCTCTAAATACAACAACGCAATGCCGCTGAAGCTTGGGACAAAGCACTCGCACTCATCATTCTAAAGGCAGTCATACCCTGACAAAAACCTCAAGGGTCAAGTAGTTGGTAGGGAACATGAGCAAGCAGCAAAAGGCTCAGACTATTGAATCTTTTTTTTTTGGTGACAAAGAAGATAAAAACATACAGCCAGAAGAAGTCAATAAAGTCAAAGAGCCCACATCAAAAGCCTCCAAGAAAAATATGAATTGGTCTCAGTCCATGGAACAGCTCAAAAAGGATTTGGAAAGGCAAGTAAGAGAAGTAAAAGAAAAATTGGGAAGAACAATGAGAGTGATGCAAGATAATCATGAAAAACATGTCAATGGCTTGCTAAAGGAGACCCGCAAAATAATGAAGAAAATAACACTTTAAAAATGGACTAATTCAAATGGCAAAAGAGCTCCAAAAAGCCAATGAGGAGAATGCCTTGAAAGGCAGCATTAGCCAAATGGAAAAGGAGGTCCAAAAGACCACTGAAGAAAATACTACTTTAAAAATTAGAATGGATCAAGTGGAAGCTAGTAACTTTATGAGAAATCAAGAAATTATAGAACAGAACCAAAAGAATGAAAAAGTGGAAGACAATGTGAAATATCTCATTGGAAAAATCACTGACCTGGAGAATAGATCCAGGAGAGATCATTTAAAAATTATTGGAACCCCTGAAAGCCATGATATGAAAAAGAACCTAGACATCATCTTTCAAGAAATTATCAAGGAAAACTGCCCTGATATTCTAGAACCAGAGGGCAAAATAAAAATGGAAAGAATCCACCAATAGCCTCTTGAAAAAGGTCCCCAAAAGAAAACTCCTAGGAATAGTATAGCCAAATTCCAGAGTTCCCAGATCAAGGAGAAAATATTGCAAGCAGCCAGAAAGAAACAATTTCAATATTGTGGAAACACAATCAGGATAACACAAGATCCAGCAGCTTCTACCTTAAGGGTTTGAAGGGCTTTGAATATGATATTCCAGAGGTCAAAAGAGCTAGGATTAAAACCAAGAATCACTTACCCAGCAAAACTGAGTATAATACTCCAGGACAAAATATGGATTTTCAATAAAATAGAAGACTTTCAAACATTCTTGAGGAAAAGACCAGAGTTGAAGAGAAAATTTGACTTTCAAATGTAAGAATCAAGAGAAACATGAAAAGGTAAACAGGAAAGAGAAATCATAAGGGATTTTCTTAAGTTGAACTGTTTTGTTTACATTCCCACATGGATAAGATGATATTGGCAACTCATGAAATTATATATGTATATATATACATATACATATATATGTATATATATATATATATATACAGAGAGAGAGAGAGAGAGAGAGAGAGAGAGAGAGAGAGAGAGAGAGAGAGAGAGAGAGAGAGAGAGAGAGAAAGGGCACAGGGTGAGTTGAATATGAAGGGATGATATCTAAAAAAATAAATAAATACAATTAAGGCATGAGAGAGAAATATGTTTGGAGAAGGAGAAAGGGAGAGATAGAATGGGGTAAATTATCTCACATAAAAGTGGCAAGAAAAACCAATTCTATTGGAAGAGAAGAGGAGGTAGGGGAGGGGGAATGACTGACTTAAGTAGGGAATAACATACATACTCAAATGGGCATCTTACCTACAGGAAAGTATGGGGGAAGGGGATAAGAGAGAGGGTATGATAGAAGGGAAGTCAGAGTGAGGGAGGTAATCAAAGGCAAATATTTTTGAAAAGGGACAGGGTCAAGGGGGAAAATGAATAAAGAGGGACAGGATAGGATGGAGGTAAATAAAGTTAGTCTTTCACAACATGACTGTTATGGAAGTGTGTTGCACAATGATACATGTGTGGCTTATGTTGAATTGCTTGCATTCTCAAGGAGAGTGCATAGGGAGGGGAGAAAGGAGAAAATTTGGAACTCAAAGTTCTAAAAACAAATGCTCAAAAAAGAGTTGTTTTTACATGCAACTGGGACACAAGATATACAAGCAATGAGGTATAGAAATCTATCTTGCCCTACAAGAAAGTAAAGGGAAAGGGGATGGGGGGGCAGAGTGGAGTGACAGAATGGAAGGCAGACTGGGGAAAGTGGCAATCAGGATATATGCCATCTTGTGGTGGGAAGAGGGTAGAAATGGGGAGAAAAACTGTAAATCATGTAAATCAATGTTGAAAACAAAAAATATTAAATAAAGAGTATAATTCTCAAAAAAAAGAAATAGAGGGTTGGACCAGGGGAATAGATTAGGTACACAAGATACAGTAGTCAATGACCATAGTGACCTATTGTTTAATAAACCCAAAGATCCCAACTTTTGGGATAAGAACTCACTATTTGACAAAAACCTCTGGGAAAACTGGATAACAATGGGACACAAATTAGGTATAGACCATCTCACACTTTACTGCGTGCATGATTGAGACATAAATGATGAAACTATGAGCAAATTAGAAGAGCAAGGAATATTCTACCTGTTAGATCTATGGGGATGGGAAGAATTTGTGACTGAACAAGAGAGAGAGAGAGCCCATAAATAATTTTTATTATTTTAAATTAAAACATTTTTGTACAAACAAAACCAATGCAACCAAGATTAAAAAGAAAGCAGAAATCTGGGAAATAATCTTTACAGTAAAAGTCCCTGATAAATGCCTCATCTCTCAAATACATAGAAAACTGAATAAAATGTATACTAATACAGGTCATTCCCCAATTGATAAATGGTCAAATGATATGAACAAGCAGTTTTCAGATGAAGAAATTAAAGCTATCTGTAAGCATGTGAAGAACTGCTCTAAATCACTATAGACTAGAAAAATGCAAATTAAAACAACTCTGAGATACCACCTCATTCCTATCAGATTGGCTAATATGACAAAAAAGGAAAATGATGAATGTTGAGGAGGATGTGAGAAAATTGGACACTGATGCACTCTTTGTGGAATTATACACTGATCCACCCATTCTGAAGAGCAATTTTGAACTATTCCCAAAGGATAACTAAATTGTTTTTACACTTTGATCCAGCAATACCACTACTAGGTCTGTATCCCAAAGAGATCAATAAAAAGGGAAAGGACCCACATATGCAAAAAAGTATTTACAGCAACCCTTTTTTGCTGTGGCAAAATATTGGAAATTGAGGGATGAACTTCAAATGGGGAATGGCTGAACAAACTGTGGTATCTGAATGTAATGGAATACTATTGTTCAATAAGAAGTAATAAACAGGCAGATTTTGGAAAATCCTAGAAAAATTTGTATGACCTGATGCAAAGTGAAATTAGCAGAATCAGCAAAACATTGTACACAGTATCAGCAACATTATGTGATGATCAACTCTGAATGACTCATCTCTTCTCAGCAACACAATGATCCAAGACAAGTACAAAGAACTCATGAAGGAAAATGCTATCCATATCCAGATAAAGAATTGATGGACTCTGATTGCCAATAGAAGCATATTTTTTCACTTACTTTATTCTTTCTCATGTTTTTTTTCTTTTTGATCTATTTCTTTTTTCACAACTCTGACTAACATGGAAATATTTTTACATGATAGCACATGTATACACTGTATCAAACTGCCTACCATTTTCAGAAGAGGGGAGTGGAAGGAGAAAAATTTGGAACTCAGAATCTTACAAAAATGAATGTTAAAGATTTTTGTGATTTAACTGGGGGAAAATAAAATATTATTAAACTTTAAAAATAAAATAAAAAGGAGTAAGCCTCTAAAAACTCTAAAAAAAGGAGAATTGGCCAAATGGAAAGAGACATGCAAAAATTCACTGAAGAAATGAACTTCTTAGGATGTAGAATTGGCCAAACGGAAAAGTAGGTAGAAAATCTGACTGAAGACAATAATCCTTTAAAAGTTATATTTGGGCAGTGGAAGCTAAAGGATTTATGAGACATCAAGAAACAATCAAACAAAATGAAAAGAATGAAAAATAGAAGAAAATATGGAATATCTCTGGAAAAAATCTAACCTTGAAAATATATATATGAGATAATTAAAGAATTATTGGACCTACCTCCTGAAATTCATGATCAAAAGAAAGAGCCCCAGGAACACTGCCCTGATATTCTGGAACCAGAGGGTAAAACAAAAAAATGAAAGAATTCACTGATCACCTCCTGAAAAAAGTTCTCAAAATGAAAACTCTCAGGAGTACTATAACCAAATTCCAGACCTCCCAGGTCAAGGAGAGAAAATTGTAAGGAACCAGAAAGAAACAATTCATGTATTGTGGAGCCACACAAGATTTATCAGCTTCTACGTTAAAGGATAGGAGAAATCCAAATATGATATTCCGGGATTGCTAGGATTGCAACCAAGAATCACCTACCTAGCAAAACTGAGTATAACCCTTCAGGGGAAAAATACATATTCAATGAAATAGAGGACTTTCAAGTATTCTTGATGAAAAGATCAGAGTTGAATAGAAAATTTGACTTTCAAATATAAGATGCAAAAGAAGCATAAAAAGGTAAACAGGCAAGGGAAATCATAAGGGATTCAATAAGGTTAAACTTTTTATTCCTACATGGGAAAATGATATTTATAACTACTAAAAATTTTCTCATTATTAGGGCAGTTAGAAGGAGTATACGTAGACAGAAAGAAGAGGCATGAATTCAATATGATGATAATCTTTAAAAAATAGAATTAAGAGATGAGAAAGAAGAATGCACTGGGAGAAGAGGAAAGGGAGAGGTAGAATGGGATAAATTATCTGGCATAAGGGGCCTGAAAGAGATTTTACAATGGAGGGGAAAATGGGAGACGCAGGTAGGGGAGTATCTGAACCATTATCTCATCAAAATTTGCTCAAAGATGGAGTAATATACACTCAGATGGTTGTAGAAACTTGTCTTAACATGCAGGAAAGTAGTAAGGAAGGGGAATAAGAAAAGGGGGGAGCTGATAAAAAGGAGGGCAGTTTGCAAAAGGTAAAAGGTAGAAGCAAAACACTTGAGAATGGATGAGGTAAAAGGAAAGAAAGAGTAGGATAAACAGGGAGGAAATAGGATGGAGTGAAATACATAGTTGGTAATCATTCTGTGAAAAAAATTTACACTGTGTTTCTCTGATAAATACTTCATTTCTCAAACATGGGGAAAACTGAGTCAAATTTATAGAAATAAGAGTCATTCCTCAATTGATAAATGGTCAAAGGATATGAACAGGCAGTTTTCCGACAAAGTATTCAAAGCTATCTGTAGTCACATTTTTTTAAAAAAATCTCTAAATCACTATTGATAAAAAATGAAGCAACTCTGAATGAAAGTACAGTTAAAATAACTCTGAGCTACTACATCAAACCTGTAGGATTGGCTAATATGACCGAAAAGGAAAATGACAAATGTTGGAGGGGATGTAGGAAAAATTAAAATACTAATCTACTATTGGTGGAGTTGTATACTGATTCGACCATTCTGGAGAGCAATTTGGAACTATTCTTGAAGGGTTATAAAACCAGGGATGCCTTTTGACCAAGGAATACCACTACTAGGTCTGTATCCCTAAGAGATTAGGAAAAAAAAGGAAAAAGACTTATGTGTACAAAAATATTTAGAGCAGCTCTCTTAGGGGTGGGAAAGAATTGGAAATTGAGGAGATGTCTATCAATTAGGGAATGGCTGAACAAGTTGTATATGATTATGATAGAATACTATTGTGCTTTAAGAAGTGATAAGCAAGATGCTCTCAGAAAAACATGGAAAGACTCACATGAACTGGTGCAAAGTGAAATGAGCAGAACTAGGAGAACATTGTACAAGTAAAAGCCATATTGTATGATGATCTACTGCATAGCTACAATAGCTATTATCAACAATACAATGATCTAAGACAATTCCATAGGACTTATGATGAAAGTTCTGTCCATCTTCAGAGAAAGAACTGGTAGAGCCTGAAAGCAGATCAAAGATACATTTTACTTATTTTTCTTGAGGTTTGTTTTGATCTGTGTTTTCTTCCACAGCATGACTTACATGGAAATGCGTTTGGCTTGACTATACATGTACACTCTATGTCAAATTGCTTGCTTTCTCAATGAGGGGGAGTAGGGAGATGAGGGGAGGAGAGAATGTGAAACTCAAAATTAAAAAAAAGAATGTTAAAATCATTTTTACATGTTATTGTGGAAAAATAAAATATTAAGATAAAATGATTCAATATAGCATAAGGTTAAATTTACATGACATATAATGTAAGCACTAGCTTAACCCTCAATACATCAAAAGCATAATGCATACTGTATTTCTCTTAAGTAAGATCCCTAAACCCTACACTAATAATTACAAAAAAAGTAATCAGCTTAGCTAAGCCATCCTGCTTTTTTCCCCCGCAGGAGCCTCCTTTTGCTACAGAAACAAACCTGAGCTTGACACATATTGAAACTTTACAGTAAGCCTCCTCCTCAACCCAAGCAAATCCCCTTATGCTCCAGAGACATGCTATGAGAAAAGGTAATGTCCACATAAAGATTTAAGTGAAACAAAGGATAAGTCCCACAAGGAGTGTCTTACTGAGAAGTCTTCTTAAATGTGGTGTGTTTAAAATAAGAAAGAAGATAACTCAGTGACATAATGTGGGTGTTTATCCCAGGCCATTGTCTGAACTAAAGAAAAGATAAAATTGGGGCAGCTAGGTGGCACTGGCCCTAGAGTCAGGAGATGAAAATTTACCCTGAACAAACTAGTCAATTCCTTTATAATGGTTAATTTGACAACTCCATGGAATCTGATATGGAGGGTGATAATGGAAGATTTTGAAAACAGAAGTGTAATGAAAAATGCTTATGGTGATAGAAGTCAGTATCTCCCTACTGACTTCCTTTACACACATTTCCATGTTGTCCTTTATGAAAGTAAATGAGTCAAAATCTAGTTCTACAGAATCTGATTGCTGACTGAATACACATAGTGTGTGAAACATACAGAAGTTATAATGAGTTAGAAATAACATCTATAAGATGTGATCATTGAGATTGCCCTCTAATTATATTTATGTAGTTTATCATTCAATTCCTGGGAAAGGAATGAGGCAAAAAGATCCCTTTGGGGTATGGTGATCAAAAATGTCTGTCTGTTAAAACATACTAAGAAACATGAAAGAGACTAAAATTCAGTCACAGATAGTGACTGGAGCCATATGTTAGGAGGTAATCTATATGAGTATGTGTGTGTGTAGGGAGGATGATTTTTAATCATATATTTTATATTCTGCAGCATCTACATAGACTGAGAATAGTGTCGATAGTGGCATATTTAAATATGGTCAGTGATTTACATATGGATATTGAGGTACAAGGATACTTAGCTGATGTCCATGTTGTTTTCAGTAACTTTTGCTTTGACGGGCTTGAATTAAATGTGTGCTTAGATGTTGAGATATTAGAGTTGAAGTTAGTAAGATGTGAGAAAATATTTACCATAACTCAAAAGGAGGACATATATAGCACTTACCTAATGTGTCCTGATTATTTGTCCCCAAATCATACTGATCCCCAGCTACAGATTTTATTTCTATTTAGACTGGCTGACCACAGACTTTAGAATTTAGTTATAACATGAAAATCCAAGTTTTCCTTTTTTAATGTAGAATATAAGGTAATAGGTGTGAGACAACACTTTGAGAAATGAGTTTTAGCAACAAAGTCATAATCACTTGTTATTTTACCTTGGTTAAATAAATATATGTCTTCTGTCACTTCAAGTTCTTCCTAACCTGGTCTCATTCTACAAGCCCATCTATACTGTCCCTTTTCTCACCCATGACATTTCTCTCCCACGATACCCCATCTACAATATATGTGCCTTTGCTTTGGCTGGCTAACTTGTCAGAATGCTCTCCGTCCTTACCTCTGTACCTTAGTCTCCTTGACTTCTTTCAAAGCTCAGCTCAAAATCTAGCTTTTGCAAGAGGCCTTACTCAGTCATCATCTCCTCTTCCCAGATGCTAGTCCCTTCCCTTCAGACCTTCCCTCCATGCTGTGTACATCATGTATGTACCTGATGATTTCTATGTTGCCTTCCCACAGTGTGAGCTCTTTAAAGACATCTAATGGTTTTGTCATTATTTATATTCTCTCAGAATTTAACATAGTGCTTGCACATAAGTGGTTAAAATGTTTTTTTTGACTGAATGATTTGTCTTTTTTGTTTCTCAATTTTCTTCTACTGCAAATTGGGAATTTTAACTTTCCCTCACTATTACATAGAGTGAAAATAAAGAAGATATTAAATACTAAGTATATTAGACAATTCTAAAGAAAATTGCTATATATATTCAAAACTGTGTGAATATTGCATCATGATTATAGATTTGAACTTCTATTGAGACCACACAGTTATCAGAGATCAAAAGCAAACAGAAGGAAATCATAAAATCATATTGCAGAGGGAACAGAACACCTATGCCTATGATACCCACATACCTTCAGCGGATGAACATATCTTTAAATAAATGTCACAGAGGAAAATAATAAAAATCAGCCTCCTGTAGCATAGCAACAGGTAAGAGAATTTTGATGAGGCCAATTCTGAATCTATTGAAAAAAATGAAAAGATCAGAACAGCAAAGTACTTGAACTAAAAAGAACTTATGACTGGAATTTTAAGAATTCTTCTACCAATAAAATCTGCATTGAGTAACTAAATTATAATTTGATTCAATGGAGTTTTTACTGAGCTGCTAGCTGGTTCAAGGCACTGAGCATAGTGCTATGGAGCACAGAAAGATGCGAAAGTTACAGTTCTTGTCCTCAAGTGCCTTATAAATGTAGCCATACTCTGGATACACTCTCATAGAATGAGACCAGTTCCATCTCCCTTTTAGGACTCTGGGCATAAACCTGAGGGCTTGGGATGATTCTTTTCTAGTGCTGTTGGCTCCAGCACTCATTTAGCTTTATTCTCCTCATCATTACACATAAGTGATTAGTATCTAGATTTATTTAAGCAATACACAGCAATGAGAATTTATGAAGGTTATGGTTTGCTAAAGCGTAGCAAGATTAAAAGTTGAAAATATCCCCCTTTAACATCTGAAGGTACACTTGCCCCTGTGCCACCTTGGTCCCTGAGGAGAATAGCCTAAGAATTTCCACATAGCATTCACCCCACCAAGTTCACTTTCCAAATGTGGCATAGCTTATGGATGAATAAATCTGAATCTCTGCTAGTGCTTACTTGGGTCAGGCAAATGTCTACGGACTTTATTCCTCACTATCTGGCTTCTGTCAAATCCTCACACGTCTTCTAGCTCACAGGATTCTAGTGGCCTACTCTTTTAATCTTCATAGTCATTGATAATCTCTTTCCCCTAAAAACAGGAAAGAATAAACAAGGTCATGGACTTCTAGGCCTTTCAGCTCCGGTAAAGAGATGATGGCCTGAATCCTTACATCCTCCTTTGAATAGGTAGGCAAGAAGGAGGATCATCTCTTGATTTGACCAATTAGTTCTTTTTGAATGCACCCCAGTTCTGTGTACACAATGAATAGACAGTCAGTTTCTTCATCATTCTGGAACCAATAGCAGAATGCCAGCACGTGATCTAAATCAAGGAGCAGTGACACCTCCATTATCCATTGTGCATTCTCAGAAGCAGGTTACCCAGCCTCTTCCACATCATGATTACGTCAGCAGAGCAAGCTGTGATGATTGTCAGCACGGTTACATAGCATGTTTGGGAAGATAGGGCTTGTATCTAAGCAGCAATATTACAAAGTAGCACAGGAAAAGTGTCACAAGAAAGTCATAGACATGGGATTTTGATGTTTCAGATAAGAGAGCCACTAATTTTGGCAGAGAGAGAGAAAGAGAGAGAGAGAGAGAGAGAGAGAGAGAGAGAGAGAGAGAGAGAGAGAGACTAAGAAATGAAAACAAAGATATTACTTGTATCTTGAGCTTGAGGGAATAGGAAAAGGTGGCCTTGAAACATCTATGGAAGTTTGACAGGTAGAAATGCAAGAAAGTCAAGGGGAAAGGGGAATTTCAGGTATACCATAAGTCAAGGGGCAAAAGGGAAGAAAGTGCAAGGCATATTGCTACTATTCTTACTATATAATCTTAGCAAATGTCTTTTCCTTTAGTTAATTGTATCTACTGGCTGATTATTATAAGTAGGCTTACTGGAGAAGACTTGTCAGTTATAGCTTTAAGATTGCCAATGGAGCAACTTGTAATCTGGAAATAGTCACATACATCTCAAAGGACCCAATCTGTAAACCTTGGCATTGAAGAGTTGGGGAGGTAATCCATAAGGAGTGCTACAGTTATATTCCCAATAGAATGTAAAGTACGTGAAGACATAGACCAAGACAATTTCTTCAATCTTAAGTCAGTTAATATATGGAAAGGAATAGGGTACTGACAATATGGCTATTGGTCTTTTAATAATTTTTCCATTCCACTATTGGTATTAGTAGTGAGTTTATAAAATAGGAAGCCTATTTCCTCATTTTAACCCTTCTGCCTAGAAATTTTCACTGTTTAGTTCTCCTTTCTTTATTGACAAGATTAGGGTTGCAGGATTCCAGAGGATACATTCTCCCATTTCTAATGCTTTCCCTTAACGTAGAGGTTCCTAATATTTTTCTGTCCTTTGGTAGTCTGGTGAAGCTTACAACTCTGTTCTCAGAATGATGCTTTTAAATGCATAGTATAAAATAAATAGGATTACAAAGGAAACCAATTATAGAGAAATATAATTGTTCTTGAAAAAATGTTATATATATATATACGTGTATGTATAAACACGTACATAAAACTATGAAAAATTTTTGAATGTGTCCTAGTTCTGGCTAAACAGGCAATAAAGTCAGTTTCCATTAATAATCAGAAAGTGTGTGTGTGTGTGTGTGTGTGTGTGTGTGTGCGCGCACACATATCCACAGACCACAGTTTAGGAATATCTGCCTTAGGCATACACGTGAATACCCTGACATTTTTGGTGAGTGTCTGTGATTTCCAGAAAGGGAGTGACAATGCCTATCGCCACTTTATGCACAATATATACTTATTTTATGTTGAAACATCTAGGTCCAGTACCTGCCTCTAACATATACAGGTTGCGTGACCTTAGGCAAGTCACTTAACCTTTCCATTCCAGGCAAATCTCTAAAATGATAATGTGTAGATCAGGTGCAATGTGTATTGGTATAAGATATTTTCCTAACCATGACTCCTTATACCAAAGGGATCACATGACTGGTTCAAAGTCAGCTTGGACCATTTCACAAAAGTTGGTTGTTAAATTTTCAATGTGAGCATTTACACCTTGGAAATTGATGATTGATTCAAACCAGGGTTCTATTGTGTTGATTGTCAGGACTTAAGAAATTAAAGAAGAAAATGTCAATAATTTAGATTAAACTTAAAAGCGTGCCATACCTTTTTGGAGAGCAAGTTGTGAAACATTTACGAGCACACTATAGAATATACCTCTTCCCCTAACATACACAAGCTCACTACCCCCCTTACCTGTAAATTATACCTATCAAAATCATCAAATGAAAGCTAAATTTGCTAATGTACTGGAATAGAAGTACAGTTTAGAGATATTATAAAAGATAATAATAAAATAGTATTTTAGAATTGTGTTGGAGGCTCTTTTTATTTTCCTCCACCCCTAATTCTAGGATTCTCAAGTCAATTAAATTCAATTAGAATATATTTGCCACCTATTGTGTGCCAGGAACCTTGCTAGCATCAGTAAGAGATATATTGCTTGAGATGAAATGAAAATTTCAGATTTTACTTGTTGTATATCTTCCTGCTATTGATTCCATAAAACTAAGACAAGTAAACTTTATTTGTAATATTAGTTGTTTTTTTTAAGTAGATAGCTTTCAGACATGGAACAATCTTCCGGGGAAAATGGAAGAAAACTCTTTTAAAAATGAACTGGCTAAGGCACTGAAAAGGCTATGTGACTTAAGAGCCTTTTCCATTCTGCTAATGTATGATCCTATGAGATAATGCTGAGGCCTCTTGCACAGACAAAGTACTAATCTAAGCTAATGGGCAATCTAATCAAGTAATAAGTGTGATGAATTATAAATAGTTTGTACTTCATATATCCTTTCAGTTCTTGATCTCTAAGCACTTTAAAAACATTAATTGTTATAACTATCTGATCCCAACTTAATAATTATGGTATCTGAAATATGATGTTATTTAATATTAGCTATTAGACATGAAAATAGTAAATGATACGGTAGAAATATCTAGAAATTTAGGGTCTGATAATGTTGGTTCAAAACATAGTTCTACCATTTATCACCAATACAAACTTGGACAAGTCAACTAGCTTCAACTCAGTTCCATCAACTATAAAACAAGGGGCTTGACCTTTTGTTGTTCATTCATTCAGTTATGTCTGACCCCTGGACCATAGCTCACCAGACCTTTCTATCCTCCACTATCTCCCAAAGTCTTTCCAATCTCATGCTCATTCTTCCATGATATTTTATATCCATCTCATCCTTTAACATCCTCTTCTTTTGCTTTCAATAAGTCCCAAGATCAGGGTCTTTTTCCAATGAGTCTCGTCTTCTCATTATGTGGCCAAAGTATATAAGCTTCAGCTTCAGTATTTGTCTTTCCAATGAGTAGTATGAATTAATTACTTTAAGTAATGGTGGAATTTATCTCCTTGTCATCCAAGAGATTCTTAAAAGTCTTCTCCAGCACCACAATTTGAAAACATAAATTCCTTGGCGCTCAGTTTTCCTTATACTCCAACTCTCACAGCCGTACGTTGCTATTGAAAAAACCATAGCTTAGACTACATAGCCTTTGTTGGCCAGGTTATGAATCTGCTTTTTAGTATGCTGTCCAGATTCGTCATAGCTTTCCTTCCAAGGAGTGCCTTTTAATTTCATGGCTGCGGTCAGTTTGTGCAATGATCTTTGAATATAAAGAATATAAAATCTGACACTGCTTCCAGTTCTCCCTCTATATGTCAGGAAGTGATGACTAGTTGCCATGATCTCGCTTTTTTAAAAAATGTTAAGCTTCAAGCTGGCTTTTACACTCTTCTCTTTTACCTTTATCAAGAGGCTTAATTCTTTTTCATTTTCTGCCATTAGAGTGGTACGGTCTACGTATCTAAGAGTGTTGACATTTCTCCAGCCAACCTCAATTCTCACTTTTGATTCATCCATCCTGGCATTTTGCATGATGTAGTCTGTACATAAGTTAAATAAATAAGGTAATCTAGAGGACCTCTAAGGCCCCTTCTAGCTCATCTATAACATTATTATTATGTTCACTCTAGGATCATTTCCCCATCTTTTACTAGTACTGGAAGGTTGGAAACCAAGAGGGATGATGTCTGCCTTGAATTCTAGGGGTAACCCTGTGTGGCACTTCTTTTAACTTGATAGCTCACAAGCCCCCACCAATGATTTTGCTATTATCAATCAATCAGTAGATTTAAATAACTATCTTAGAAAAAAGTATTTCTCAAATGGTATAGTAAAAACAATAGTAACAAAGCATCCCCGCATCCAAAAAAAAATAATATCCTAAAAGACATAGAGAGTTTAAAGTCTCAGGACAAATGGACATAAACTTAAATCACTGAGAAACACTGGTAGGGAACACATATGGCTAAGGCCACTCACGTCTCTAGAACTGCAGGGTCTCACTGCACTCATAACAGAAGGATGGGAAGCGTCGTCAACGAGGGAAAAGTTGCTGACCTGCTGGGGTGTTTGCTGCCCACAGGGTACAACTTACTGGTAAATCTTGCCATGGGCTGGTACAAGTAGGTCAGTAGGCTTCTGAACACATCTCCTCCTGGACAAGTCTAGACATGTCAGTTGGCCACTGTCACTATCAAACCGGTCACTAAGCTACTGCTGCCAGAAGGGGCCATGCTGTATACTCCATTTTTCGGCTTGTCAAAGGGAATAGTATTTCTCTTGGGCTCACATTCTGATGGATAGCTGTAGAATCCATCATTTCCAGTCTCTAGCTCATCTGGGTATTACAGTATTCTTTCAGTGCTAGTATTGATATGTTCTTTCAAAAGGGGAAGCAACCCTTAGCCTAGGATTGCAAAAGATTTTCCTCTTTGACTGCCTCAGGACCATGAATTCGAGGTTTATTATTTCCAGGAAGGGTGTGGTAGAGGTCTAAAGTATCCTGTTCAAAAATTCTTCCTGATTTAAGCCTGGGGTCCCTCAATGAGGGACCTCAACCTTACTTATTGAGATGAGCAAGTCATATTCCCAGATTTCTACTATGATCTTATGAAAATGAATGAAGGCAACTTGTGCCCCAGAGCATATTCTTTCTCTTTGCCATCCTTTTCACATACAGTTGAACTATTCAAGCCTCGGATTCCATCAGAGGTATGAAATCCTTCTTTTATGTCTAAAATGGATTCCCTGCATATTTTGGTGTCTCTATCTTTGCCTATTCTAATGCTGAACTTTTCTGAAGTATAAACAGGGCACACTGTTATAACATGATTCTATGAACATGATATAAAATACATATTTTTAAAATTATGAATGAGTTTTTAATGATGCCAATTGCCTCACTATTCTTTCTATGTAAATTCAGAGTTTGAGAAAGTGACATTAATCTTTTAGAACATTAGAGAAGAATCTTTTGTAATTTTATTTTTATTAGCTTTTTTAAATTATTTACTACTCTCTTTTTTATTATTTCCTAGTCCATTTTCTTGAGAACTGTCCCATACTTATACCAACTAACTAGATCTTTTTCTTTGGGAAAAAAACAAATATCATGAAGGGCCATTGGGTGGAAAATACCTTGTCACAATGATGTTGACTTATTTAGCATTTGATAGGCCCTATTAAAGTTCAAAAGAAGAAGAATAACCTACTCTATAGCTAAACATGCAGCTGGCTTATATGTCACAAGTAAATTGACAAGTCATTTAAGTCAACTGGTCAGCTCCATTGAACAACTAGAATTTGATTGGCTAATTGAATTGATTAGTTATTTGTTTCAATTATGTATTGATAATATCATGAACAAGAAATTAGTGACTACATAAATGATTGTTTTAGTAATGAGAAGAATGAGATTAAGTCATATTTAATCTCATTGAACTGAAATTATATTGTTGTTATAGCTTGAACGAAAAAAATGTTCACTGCTACTCCATATTGTTGAAAACTGTCCCAGTTAGAAATTTTGAAAACCAAAGAGATCTCAAGAATTTTAAATTAAGCAACTATTTATTTATCTTCTATGCATCAGGCACTGAGCAAGGCAATAGGGACATGAAAACAAAAAGTAAATAGTCCCTGCACTCAAAGAACTTCTATTTCAAGGGGGGTGACATGAATATAGATTAGTAAATACAAAATGCATAGAAAGTATATCTAAAGGAATCTTGGTGTGAGCACTAACAACTGGAGAGAATCAAAAGAGAAGACGGCTAGGGATTTTAAGAAGTATAGAGGAGGGAGAGGAGTATTTTAGGCATGAGAACAGCATATATCAAGGCTCAGAGATGGGCAATGGAATGGCATGTACAGGGAACAGCCAACAGGCCACTTCGGCTAGAAGTAAGAAAATCCAATGGAAAGTAATACTTAAATAGCCAGGGAAGATAGATTGTAGCCATTTGGCAAAGTTGATATGGTACTGGGCCTGGAGTCAGGAACCTGAGTTGAAATCCAGCCTCAGATACTTACTAGCTATGTGACCTTAAGCAAGTCACTTAACCTGTATCTGACTCTGTTTCCTTTACTGTAAAATGGGGATAATAACAGTGACTACCTTTCAAAGTTTCTGTGAGGATCAAATGAGGTAATATTTGTAAAACATAGAACAGTGAATGGCACATCTTAGGCACTTCATAAATGTTTATGCATTTCCATTTCCTAAATATGTAAATGTCAAAGACGTATACATGGAAATTATTATAGAACAAATTAGAACTTATGGCATCACCAAGGGAAAATGTGTAGAAAGTAAAGAAAGGAGTGTCCTGGATACAGTGCAAGATTATACTCAAACAGAGTTAGGCATTGATCAAGAACCAGCAAAAGAATAATGACTTGGATTATTACTTAAGTCATTTCATGATAATGATTTGTCAGACAGGTAAGATAATAACCAGGACAGAGCAATATCACAAAAACTTATGGAAGAGAGACTGTCTAGGATAAAGGGGAGGTCAATATTGTCAAGAGATTAAGAGACTTCAATAAAAGGGATTTTTAAAAAGTAGTTGGAGGCAGAGCCAAGATGGTGGAATAAAAGCAGGGATTTGCTTGAGCTGTCCCCCAAATGCCTCTAGATGAATGTAAAAAATGACTCTAAACAAATTCTAGAGCTACAGAACACATAAAATGATAGAGTAGAGTGAAACAAGTCTCCAGCCCAAAACAGCCTGGAAGGTTGACAAGAATTTCTATTGAATGGTGCTGAGAGTTGAGCAGGCCTCAGGGCCCTGAATCATTGGAAGCTGTGGTGGTTTCCAGAATTTCAACCCACAAACACCAAAGACAACTTAGCAGGCCAGTGGGAAAACTCTGTTGGACCTGGGTGAGAGAAGAGAGCAGTTTGGCCCCAGCCCCAGGGCAGTAGAGGTGGCTGCTGTATTGGAGCTCCAGGCCCACAGATGGTGGGTGGACCAAGTGACTGATCAGAGCAGGAGTAAAGAGATCTCTTTGCTTGTGCTGAGAAAAGATTCTCTTGCTTTCTCCTGCTTGGATCTGGATCACAGTCCTGGATGGTAGTCCTGGGGTGAGGAGGAGCACTACTGTGGCAGACCAGACTGTGGAGAGGACATTCATCTCACAGTGCCAAGACAGAAAAGGGTGCTTGATGTCACTCACAGCCCAGAGTACAGTCCAGGAGAGGAGTAAACACCTCTCATACCACCTCAAAAGAACTGAAAATTGACAGGTGCCTAGAAGTAGCTATGAAAACACCTCCACAAAATCACTGAAGCATGGGACAGAGCACTCTCTACTCTGGAAACAGAGTCATACCTTGACAAAGAACTCAAAGATCAAGTAATTGGCTGGGTAAATGAGCAGACAGCTTAAAAACCTGACCATAGAATCTTTCTTTGCTGATAGAGAAGATCAAAACATACAGCCAGAAGACAAAAAAGTCAAAGATGCTACATCAAAAGCCTCCAAGAAAAATATGAATTGGTTACAGGCACAGAAGAGCTCAAAAAGGATTTTGAAAATCAAGTAAGAGGAGTAGAAGAAAAAATGAGAAAAGAAATGAGAATGATGCAAGAAAACCATAAAAAAAATGAGTGAACAGATTGCTTAAGGAGACCAAAAAATACTGAAGAAAATAATGTCTTAAAAAATAGACTAACCCAAATGGCAAAGGAGGTCTAAAAAGCCAATGAGGAGAAGAATGCCTTAAAAAGCAGAATTAGCTGAATAGTAAAGGAGATCCAAAAGACCACTGAAGAAAACGATTTCTTAAAATTAGAATGGGGCAAATGTAAACTAATGGCTTTATGAGAAATCAAGAAATTATAAAACAGAGCCAAAAGAATGGAAAAAAATGGAAGGTTATGTGAAATATTTCACTGGAAAAACCACTAACCTGGAAAATAGATCCAGGAGAGATAATTTTAAAATTATTGGACCAACTGAAAGTTATGATCAAAAAGAGTGCCTAGACATCATCTTTCAAGAAATTATCAGGAAAAACTTCCCTGACATTATAGAATCAGAGGGGAAAATAGAAATGGAAAGAATCTTCTGATCATCTCCTGAAAGAGATACAAAAATGAAAACTTCCAGAAATATTATAGCCAAATTCCAGAGTTCCCAGGTCACATAAAACAGGCCTCTATTTCATTGAATATCCATTTTTTCACCTGAAGTATTATACTCAGTTTTGCTGGGTAGGGGATTCTTGGTTTTAATCCTAGCTCCTTTAACCTGAGGAATATCATATTCCAAGCCCACAGACTCCTTAATGTATTAGCTGCTAGATCTTGTGTTATCCTGATTTTGTTTCCACAATACTTGAATTGTTTCTTTCTGGCTGCTTGTTGTATTTTCTCCTTCACCTGGAAACTCTGGAACTTGGCCACAATACTCCTGGGAGATTTCTTTTTGGGATCTATTTGAGGAGGTGATCTGTGGATACTTTCAATTTCTATTTTGCCCTGTGGCTCTAGAATATCAGGGCAGTTCTCCTTGATAATTTCTTGAAAGATGATATCTAGGCTCTTTTTTTGATCATGGCTTTCAGGTAGTCCAATAATTTTTAAATTCTCTCTCCTGGATCTATTTTCCAGGT
>CM053622.1:689577294-689620852 GCA_028646595.1 Phalanger gymnotis | reverse complement strand
GATGTGGTTTTGCACAGCCAGGGGAAGTGGTAGACGCCAGCACAGAAAACAGCTGAGACCACCCCTGCTGTAGAACAGTCCTGGGAAGAGGAGACTCCCAGCAGCCAGACCACTCCTCCCCCACACCTCGAGAAATCAAAGGCCATAGCACATGAAGCTAGATCCCAACACAGGGAACTTAGGACAGAGCCCCCTGAGCCCCAGAACAGAGATCCAATTTAGAAACCAGGAGGGAAAAAAAAAAAAACATGAAAAAGAACTGTAAGAAACTTTCGAAGACCATTGATTTGTATTATGGAGACTGGGAAGATCAAAATACCAATTCAAAAGAGGACAGCATGGACACTACACCCACATCTGAAACCTCTAAAAGGAAAATGAACTGTTCTCCAGACCAAAAAGCATTCCTGGAAGACCTCAAGAAGGACTTTAAAAACCAAATTAGGGAGGTAAAAGAAAAAAATGGAAAAAAAATTCACAGAGGAAAAGAAATCTTTAAAAAGTAAAATCAATGAATTGGTTAAGGAGAATCAGAATATAAATGGAGAAAATGTCTCATTGAAAAGTAAAATTAACCAAATGGAAAAGGAGATAGAGAAGATAAAGGAAGAAAACAAAACATTAAAAATTAGAATTGGGCAAGTAGAAGCTAATGACTCTATGAGACATTGAGAATCAATCAAACAAAATCTAAAGAATGAACAAAATAGAAGAAAACATGAAATATCTGATTGGAAAAACAACTAACCTGGAAAATAGATCCAGGAGAGATAATCTAAGAATTATTGGTCTACCTGAAAGCTATTATGAAGAAAAGAGCCTGGACAGTATCTTCATTGAAATCCTTAAGGAAAATTTCCCAGAGGTCCAACAACCAGAGGGTAAAATTGTCATTGAAAGAATCCACTGATCACCCCCTGAAAGAGACACCAAATTAAAATCTTCAAGAAATATTATAGCCAAATTCCAAAACTACCAGATCAAGGAGAAAATACTACAAGCAGCTAGAAAGAAACAATTCAAATACCATGGAACTACAGTCAGGATCATGCAGGATCTTTCAGCTACTACATTAAATGACAGGAGAAATTCAAATCTGATATTCTGAAAGGCAAAGGAGCTTGGACTACAAACAAGGATCAACTACCCAGCAAGACTGAGCATAATTTTCCAGGCAAGGAAATGGACATTCAATGATATAAGGGAATTCCAGACCTTCCTCATGAAAAGGGCAGAGCTCGATGGAAAATTTGATCTCCAAATTCACAACTCAAGAGAGACATCATGGGGAAAAATATGTAATCAATAAGGCTAATTAGTTACAGCCTTATATAGGATTACTTTCTTTTATATATGTTATATAGATATGTGTATATATATATATATGTCAGTCTTGAGAATAGTATAGTTATTATGACAATTGAAAGGGCTATTCATAGACTGTGGGTGTCAGTATAAAGTAACTGATATAATGATAAAAATACAATTAAGAGATATAAAGATGTGGTTCTGGGAGAAGAGGTAAGGAGGTAGTAGAAAAAGGTAAATTATATCACATGAAGAGGCACAAAAACATTATAGTAGAGGGAAAGAAGGGAGGGAGAAGATCAGTATTTGAATTTTACTCTCATCAGATTTGGTTCAAGAAGGGAATAACATACCCTGAGAAGTAGAGAAATCAGACTTGTCCTACAGGCAGTAGGAGGGGAAAGAGGAAAAAAGGGAGGGGGTGGTCAGAAGGGAGGGAAGAAGTAGCAAAGGGAAAAAGGTGAGGTGAGGGAAGAGAATCAAGAGGGACGCTAAACTGAGGAAGGCGGTGATCAAAAGCAAAACTCCCCTGAGGAGTGGAAGGGAGAAGGGAGAAAGAAAAGGATAAACAGAGGGGAAATAGGATGGAGCAAAAGACACAGATAGTAATTACAACTGTGAATGTGAATGGGATGAAATCTTCCATAAAATGGAAGCAGATAGCAGAATGGATTAAAACCATAATCCTAAAATATACTGTTTACAAGAAACACATCTGAAACAGGGGGATACACACAAGGTAAAGATAAAAGGATGGAGTAGAATATATTGTGCTTCAGCTAAAGTAAAAAAAAAAGTAGAAGTAGCAATCCTAATCTCAGACAAAGCAAAAGCAAAGATAGATCTAATTAATAAAGACAAGGAAGGACACTGTATACTGCTAAAAGGCACCATAAACAATGAAGCAATATCATTATTTTACACATATGCACCAAGTGGTATAGAATGCAAATTCTTAGAGGAGAGATTAAGGGAGTTACAGGAAGAAATAGAGAGCAAAACTATAATAATGGGGGACCTCAACCACCCCATCTCTGAACTGGATAACTCTAACCTCAAAATAAACAAGAAAGGAGTTAAGGAGATGAATAGAATTTTAGAAAGGGCAGAGATGATAGACCTCGGGAGAAAACTGGATGACGATAAACAGGAATATACTTTTTTCTCCACTGTACATGGCACACACTCAAAAACTGACCATGTACTAGGGCATAAAAACCTCACAATCCAGTGCAGAAAGGCAGAAGTAGTCAAAGCATCCTTTTCAGATCATGATGCAATAAAAATTATTTGTAATAAAGAACCAGGAAAAAATAAACTAAAAATTAATTGGAAACTAAGTATCTAATTCTAAAGAATGAGTGGGCCAAAGAATAAATCAGAGAAACAATTAATAACTTCATTCAAGAGATTGACAATAATGAGACAACATGCCAAAACTTATGGGATACAGCAAAAGCAGTTCTTAGGGGAAGTTTTATATCTCTAAATGCTTACATGAATAACATAGAAAAAAAGGAGATCAAAGAATTGGACACAAAACTGAAAAAGCTAGAAAAAGAACAAATTGAAAATCCTCAATTAATTACCAAATTACAAATACTGAAAATCAAAAGAGAGATTAATAAAATTGAAACCAAAAAACTATTGAATTAATAAATAAAACAAAGAGCTGGTTTTATGAAAAAACAATAAAATTGACAAACCTTTGGTCAATTTGATTTAAAAAAAAGAAAGAAGAAAATCAAATTAGCAGTATCAAAAACGAAAAGGGTGAATTCACCTCCAATGAAGAGGAAATTAAAACGATAACTGGGAATTATTTTGCCCAATTGTATGCCCATAGGTCTGACAGCCTTTGGGATATGGATGAATATTTACAAAAATATAAACTGCCTAGGTTAACAGAAGAGGAATTAAAATTCCTAAGTAACCCTATCTCAGAAAAAGAAATTGAGCAAGCCATCAATGAACTCCCTAGGAAAAAATCTCCAGGGCCAGATGGTTTTACATGTGAATTTTATCAAACAAACAAATAAAGAACAAATAATTCCTGTACTTTATAGACTATTTGGGAAAATAGGTGAAGAAGGAGTCCTGCCAAATTCTTTTTATGACACAAATATGGTACTAATGCTTAAACCAGCAAGAGTCAAAACAGAGATAGAAAATTATAGATCAATTTCCCTAATGAATATTGATGTAAAAATTTTAAATAAAATGTTAGCAAAAAGATAGCAGCAACTTATCACAAGAATAATACACTGCAACAAGGTAGGATTTATTCCAGGAATGCAAGGCTGGTTTGATATTGGGAAAACTATTAGCATAATCAATCATATCAACAACACTAGCAGCAACCATATAATACTCTCAATAGATGCAGAATAAGCCTTTGAGAAAATACAACACCCATTCCTGTTAAAAACAATAGAAAGCATAGGAAAAATGGAGCCTTCCTTAAAATTATCAATAGCATCTACCTAAAACCATCAATAAGCATTATATGCAATGGGGATAAGCTAGATGCATTCCCAGTAAGATCGGGGTGAAAGAAGGTTGTCCATTTTCATCCCTATTATTCAATTTGGTACTAGAAATATTAGCTGTTGCAATAAGAAAAGAAAAAGAAATTGAAGGAATTGGAATAGGCAAAGAAGAAACCAAATTATCACTTTTTGCAGATGATATGATGATTTACTTAGAGAATCCTAGAGAATCAAGCAAAAAATTACTTGAAATAATAAACAACTTTAGCAAAGTTGCAGGATATAAAATAAACCCACATAAATCCTTGGCATTCCTATACATCACTAACAAAGCTCAACAGCAAGAGATAAAAAGAGAAACTCCATTTAAAGTTACTGTAGACACTATAAAATATTTGGGAGTCTACCTGCCAAGACACACCCAGGACCTATATGAACATAATTATGAAACACTTTTCACACAAAGTCATATCGAAATAAATGGAAAATATATCAGTTGCTCATGGTTAGGCTAAGCTAATATAATAAAAATGAAAATTTTACCTAAATTAGTTTATTTATTCAGCACCAAACCAATTGAACTACCAAAAATTATTTTATAGAGCTGGATAAAATAATAAGAAAATTCATCTGGAAGAACAAAATGTCTAGAATATCTAGGGAGGCAATGAAAAGAAATACTAGGGAAGGTGGCCTAGCCATAGCAAATATTAAATTGCACTATAAAGCAGCAGTCATCAAAACTACTTGGTACTGGCTAAGAAACAGAGGCGTGGATCAGTGGAATACGTTAGGTACATCAGATGCAATAGTCAACGACTACAGAAATCTACTGTTTGATAAACCCAAAGAATCCAGCTTCTGGGCTAAGAATTCACTATTTCACCAAAAAATGCTGGGAAAATTGTAAAATGGTAGGGCAGAAACTGGGCATAGACCAATATCTTACACCATAGACCAAATTAAAGTCAAAAAGAGTCAAAAAGTCATGATTTAGGAATAAAGGCTGATACTATAAGCAATTTGAGAGAGTAAGGAATAATTTACCTATCAGATTTATGGGAAATGAAAGAATTCATGACACAACAAGAGATAGAGAGCATTACAAAATGCAAAATGGATTGTTGTGATTATATTAAATTGAAAAGTTTTTGTATAAAAAGCCTATGCAACAAAGATTAGGAGGGAAGCAGAAAATTGGGAGAAAATCTTTATAACTAGTGTCTCTGATAAAGGCCTCATCTCTAAAATATATAGGGAACTGAGGCAAATATATAGAAATACAAGTTATTCCCCAATTGGAAAATGGTCAAAGGATATGAACAGGCAGTTTTCAGAGGAAGAAATTAAAGATATTTATAGGCATATGAAAAAATGCTCTAAATCACTACTGACTAGAGAAATGCAAATCAAAACAACTCATAGGTACCACATCTCTTGTCAGATTGGCTAAAATGACAAAACAGGAAAATTATAAATGCTGGAGAGGATGTGGGAAAATTGGAACACTGTTACATTGCTGGTGAAGTTAGGAACTTATTCAGCCATTCTGGAGAACAATTTGGAACTATGCCCAAAGGGTTATAAAAATGTTCATACTTTTTGACCCAGCAAAACCACTTCTAGGGCTGTATCTCAAAGAGATTACACAAGTGGGAAAAGGACTCGTATTTACAAAAAAAATATTTATAGTGGCTCTTTTTTAGTAGCAAAGAATTGGAAATCAAGGGGATGCCCATCAATTGGGGAATGGCTGAATAAGTTGTGGTGTATGAAGGTAATGGAATACTATTGTGCTATAAGAAATAGGGATGATATGGACTTCATAACAACCTGCAAAAACCTACACAATATAATGCTGAGGGAGCAGAGCACAACTAGGAGAACATTATACACAGCCGCGGATATATGGATTCTGTGATGACCGACCTTGATAGACTTTGCTCTTCCCCGCAATACAAGGCTCAAAGACAACTCCAAAGGTCTCATGATGGAGAGAGCTATCTATATCCAGAGAAAGAACTATGGCATCTGAATGCAGATTGAGGCAAACTATTTGCTCTCCCTTTTTTCTCTTTTGTTTTTGTTTTTGGTTTTGTTTCTTCTTTCTCGTGATTCATTCCATTAGTCATAATTTTTCATTACAAGTTGACTACTGTGTAAATAAGTTGAATGCAAAGTTATAAGTAGAAGATATATTGGATTCCATGCCATCTTGGGTAGCGGGGGGGGAAGAAAATCTGGAACTCAAAATCGGGTGAAACTGAATGTTGTAAACTAAAAAATAACAAAATATGAATTTTAAAAAAAGAAGCTGCATCATAGAGAGTTAAGAAGAGCATGAGAGGAGAGGAAGTAGAAACATTTATTGTATATGGCTTTCACAAAGCAAAGAATAGGACAATATTTAGTAGGGATGGAAGAATCAAGTAAGTTTTTTGTTTGTTTTTAGGATGGGGAAGACATGGGCATGTTTGTAAGAAGTACAGAAGCAGTAGACAAGGAGAGATTTAAGATAAATGAGAAGGATGAAGGAGAGGGCAATATTTTGGAGCTAATTGGATGGAATGGAATCAGTGGCACCACTTCATGTGAGATGGGGTGAAGGAGGGGATAGTACCGGAAGGCATTTGAGTGATTTGAGAGGAGGAAGAGGGGAGGACAACGAGCTCTCTGTCAATGGCCTCATTTTTCCAGTAAAATACGAGGCAAGGTTCTCCATTGAGAAGATAGGGAAATCAATGGGATGTGTGAAGTAGGTCAAAAACATTTGAAAGAATTGCCATGGAGAATGGGGTGGTGAGTTGATAAGGAAGATGTGAAAAGATTGTCTAGCAGCAGTGATGGCCCAGTTGAGGTTATGGATCATAAATCTAATAGTAGACTCAGTCAGAATAGTTGCATGATTTTCCCAATCTTTATTCATCAGCATGTATTTGGAACTGAAGGCAGTGGATAGTGGGAGCGATCCAAGGCTTGGCAGGGCACAATCAACAATATGATGAGGGGCCAGGATAAAGTTGAAGAGGACAGTATATAGTTGAACTGATTCACCAAGTGGTTAAAAGTGGGAAAGGAGATGAGAATAGCCAGTGCAAGGGTGATAGCCTGGGAGACATTTGGGGATTTGGGGGATTAGAAATTATAATGTGAATTTGAGTCTAGTAAACTTGACTCCTTCGAAATTTCTAGCAGGGATCAACAAAGAGATGGTTGATGAATGTCTAGACAAGGAAGTGATAATTACATAAATCCAATATGGCTTAATTAAGAATGCCAGAGCATATTAACATCACTTCTTTTTTGACAACTAGTAAATGGGGACATGGCTGTTGATTTAGTTTACATAAATTTTATTTAGCAAGACTTTTGATAAAGCATTCCATGCTATTCTTTGAGAGAGTATAAGTTAGCCAACAATACAATCAGAAGAATTTAAAGTGCTTGGATGACTAAAATCAAATAATAGTTGTTAATCGTTCATGAATCTGACTATATCAACTTCATCAGGTTCCTATAGTCTCCAGGATAAAATATAAACTTTGTTTAGTTTTTAAAGCCCTACAAAAACTGGTCAAATCCTATCTTTCTAATCTCATGGGACATTTTTTCCCACTCCTGCACTCTGCATTTAAGTCAAACTGACCTTTTCTCTGTTCTCCATACACAATAATTCACCTACTATTTTCATGCCTTTGCACTAGCAATCCTAAATGCCTGCAATGCATGGTTCCCTCTCCTTCTTTGCTTGCAGCTTAGGCATCATCTTTTTCATGAAGCTTTTCCCAACCCCCCAACTGCTAGCACCCTCCTTCAAAACAAAACAGAACCAATATGAAGTAACTACATTGTATTTAGCTACTATGTCTACATTTGTATTTATTAACTTTATATTTATATTGTATGTCTTTGATTTTATCAGTGGAAATGGCATTAAAGAAGAGGTATTAACATCTGCTTTGACACTATACTGTAGGACAATGGGACTTTCTCCATCTGTCTTAAGTTGAAAATTTCCATATGTATCATCTCCCCTCCTAGAATGTGATCCCTTTGCGATCAGTGACTCTCTTTTCTATTTGCATCCCCAGTTCTTAACACAGTGTTTTGTACATGGTAAGTTCTTTAAAACATTCTGTATTTATTTATTCGTATTTATGTATTTACTTGCCTCCCCTAGTAGAATGCAAGCTCCTTGGGACTATTTTATTCTATTTGTATCTCTAAGGAGTAGTATACTACTTGTATCTAGTAGGAACTTAACACTAAACTTGTTGGCTGACTGATTGATGTGAGCAATGGGGTATTGATAGAAGTGATCATAGTTGACAAATTAATGATTGTAAGAGGAGGAAGAGAGCAAGAAGTTGAGGATAACTCTGGGGTTATGAACCTGGATAATTTAACAGGGAAGATGATCAACATAATAAAAGAAGTTAAGAAGAGTGAGTTTGGGTTTGAAAGTAATAGAATTTTTTTAAAGTTTTAATTTCACTAGCAGCATATAAGGGTCCTATGTCAGATTACAAAGGTTGAGAGCTGTTGCTGAGTCCATGTGAGGCACTGTTTTAAACCTCACTGCATCTAAACAGAAATCCTGATCATTAAGATCCTTATCATATTGCAAAGCTAAGCTATTTATATCTCTATTCAGTTTAATCAATCTACAGAGAAATGTACAGAGTCAGAAAATAGCTTAAATTCTAATGAGTTTATTGCAGAACCTCGTTTTTATGACTCACATTGGCCCTGAGAAAAATTAAACTTTATTTTTACTACATAAGAATAGAGTACTCTTCCAAGGAGTTGAACTGTGATTCCTCAGTTATAGCTTTGTCATTTGTTTCACTAGAGCTGTGGGGATATGTGGGATATTAACACAAGTATCAGAATAATCATAGGCTTACATATCAGATCCAAATGGAGGTAAGAGCTACTTAACGCTTCAATAAAATGATGACACTTTGGAAGGAAAATTGTCAAAGGCAAATTTCACTGATTTTACTGACATTTCTGGTAATGTGTCCTGCTCTACCTAAAGAAGTCTCTTTCACGTCAGGAAACTGAATTGCTTCCATTTGAATTGTCTTAGGAAGATTTTAAAGATCACCTGGCAAAATAAGGTACTGGACATGAAGGTCCTTTCTTGAGCTAAACTGCCAAGTACTCAAACTCTACAGGAGAGACCACAACTCCTACGAGCTGGCCGTGTTGTGTAAATGTCAGATGTATGTTTCCCTAAAAGACTATTTTACAGAAAACTCACACAAGGCAAGTGTACACATGGGGGTCAGAAGAAGCAATAAAAGGACACTCTCAAGGTCTCTCTTGGAATCGGTGAATGTCATAGGAGACACTGGCAAAGAATCAGCCACCATGGTGTGCCCACATCCAAGAAGGTGCTGTGCTCTATGAGCAAAACAGAATAGCAGCAGCTCAAAAAAAATGTAAGATAGACAGGTTTAGAAACATCTATATTTCAAATGTTCACATAAACTCTTTGTGCCTTACCTGTGGTTATATTGGTCTGATCAGCCATGGTCAGACACACCGTACCTTGACTCCAATATAGTAATGTCATTTTGGTCCTCTTCAAGAATGAAGGACAAAAACTAACACAGGTCTCTGACTTGAAATTCTGCACTCCAACCTGGCTTACCTTTCTATCACAAAAATTCCTGACCTAGTCCAGTCATTAGTTTTTCCTGTTTCCAGGATGATATTTCCACTCTAGACTGGTGAAGTGCCTTAATCTCGACCAAGTGTTCCTGGAGAGATGTGAGACAGATCATCTCATTGAATGCTCTATTATGATTACTAATTAAGTCTATAATATGAACAAGGCCCCCTGCATTTAAACTTCTAATTTCAAGACTGGAATTCCTAAATGCTTGATTATTTTTGCACACATATACAACCCAAAAATGGTCTTCGAGACACTTTTTTTTAAATTTCTGGAGATTTCTACCTTTCTGATTTGTTACCTTATTGAAATTCATCAACAATAAAATGTTCTTCTTTTACTATTTTTTCCATTCACTTCTAATTCTACTTATATATCAGCTAGTCAACAAACATTCATCAAGCACCTTCTATGTGCCAAACACCAGAGATACAAAGAAAGGCAAAAAAGTAACAGAAAAGAAGAGAAAAAAAATGTCATCCCTGCTCTCAGAGTTGATAGTCTAATTGGGAAGAGAACATACAAATAACTATGAGTAAACCAAATATATACTGGATAAATACAAAATAAGTACACAAGTGGATTGGGCCACCTCAAGACATAGTGAATTGCTCATTATTTCAATAAATATACATTTAAGCTTATTCCAAGAACTGTCCTAGATGCTAGAGATACAAAAAACAAAAATGAAACAGTTCCTGCCTTCAAGGAGCTTATGTTCTTTAAAGGGAAACTATATTTCACGCACAATATAGATATGTACAAAATAGCTGCAGGATAGTTTCAGGAGGGAAGTCTAAATAGCTGTAAGAATCAGGAAAGATCTCTTGAAGGAATTCAATTTTGAGCCAAGTTTTGAATTACACTAAGGACTCCAAAATACAAAGGAGTAAAAAGGAATCCATTCTAGGCAGGAGAGGTCATCCTGTGCAAAGTCACAGGGATGAGTGATGCAACAATCAAAAGGCTAGTTTGGCTAGGCCAAAGGATGTGAAAAGGAAAGCAATATTAAATGAGCTTGGAAAGATATGCCCAAACTAGGTTGTGAAAGGCTTTAAAAACAAATGTAGGAGTTTGTATTTTATTCTGGAGGCAATAGGAAGCCACTGAAGTTTACTGAGCAGTTAAGTGACATGGTGAGACATGTACTTTAGGGATACTGCCTCAGGAGCTATATGTAGAATGGATTGGAAAGGGGAAATCCTAGAAGCAACAAAACCAACTCCAAGGCAATTGCATTAGTTTAAATGAGAGGTTATGAAGTCCTAAACTAAAGATGAGGCCATGTGAGTTAGACATTAAAGAGATATTATGGAAGTTTACATGACAAGGTATGGTAACTAATTTGATTTGAGGGACTAGGGAGAATGATCAGTTTAGCATGACTCTGAGATTGTGAGCCTGGATGATTAGAAAGACGATGATGGCCTTGAAAGGAAAAGGAAAGTCCAGAAGACATGTTGGGTTTGAGAGAAGAGGCAGCCATTTTGAAATGTCTAATAAGCAATTGGTGATACGGAACTGGAACTCAGTAGGGAGACTATGACAGGATGTGTGTGTGTGTGTGTATGTGTGTATAGACACATCTGGGAGGCCTCTGTATAGAGGTAATACATTTATCTGAGCTGAATGGATCATCAAATGAAAGACTGTAGAAATATAGGATTTTTTCAAAAGGCCTAGGGCAGAAGCTCAAAGGTATACCCTCGGGGAGGGGACATGATATGGATGATGACTGAACAAAGGTGACTGAGAAGGAGCAGTCAGAAATATAGAAATAAAACCCAGAGAAACAAAGACAGGAGCAAGTATCTGTGAGGAAAGGGTGATCAGCAGTGTCAAATCCTGGAGAAAAGTTATGGCTGAGGATTAAGAAATGGCTATCGCATTTTGCAATTTAAAAAAATCATTGCAAACTTTGTTAGAGAGCAGTTTTAGTTGAATGTTCTGGTCAGAACCCAGTTTACAAGGGGTTAAGAAATTAATGAAAGGAAAGGAAGTTGAATTGGTGTAGAAAACTTTTTCTAGGAGTTTGTCAAAGGGAGAAAAGATACAGGAGAATATCTTGAAGGACTAGGAGGATCAAATGAGGATTTGTTAAGGGTGGGGTGACTGAGGTATTTTTGTGCGCAAGAGAAAATGGTTCAGTAGATGAGATATTGCAGATTAGAAAAAATAGTAGGTTATGATTGTGAAGACAATCTTCTGGAGGGGATGAGATCAACAATACATTATAGAAGTAGCCCTCAATGAGGTCTTAGAGTGGAGGTTGAATCCTCACCTCTCTGAGATTTTTATTAAGGAGGATATTGCACTAGATGGCCTCTGATGTCCCTTCCAACTTAGAGAAACTATTATTCTAACCAATAGTTAACTAATTTTTTTTTCCATGACTACAACAAGATGAATGATTCTTCTTTTTTCAGCCTCATCTTGTTTTTCTCCTAAATAAGCATCAAATATTTGTTTCGACCTCATTTTACAACCAAAGTGACTATCCAGTAATGTGAAAAAAATGACAATATTTTCTAATTTTTCTTATTACATAAATAATTCAGAGGATGACGATTCTAAATGAACAACACCCCCCCAGCTGATTTAACACCTCTCCCATCTCTCCCATTTAGCTCCCATATAAGTTTTTGCATAGAAATGGTACTCATCATGTGATGGACAGAAATAAATATTCCAATTTGCTACTACCAGGTTTTATTGGAAAAAAAATGAAAATGGCCTAAGTGATGGTGGTATAAAATAGGTGGTTGAACCAACTTGCAAAAGAGCACTTAACTAGTCATTTGACACTTGGAAAAGCCAGTGCTACATAATAAAAGTAGAAATTTCACAATGTTTTATAGTTGAAAAGCATAAGTTTCTCCTTTCATAACCCACTATATTCTGCAGAAATTTAAAATCCTCTTTTGTTTTCACAAACAAAACAGCCAAGAAGAGAAACTTTACAGAAGCATCTATGACTTTTTGTGAGCATTGGGTGCTCATATCATCAAAAGATAGTCCCTTTTCTAAGAGATTTCTAAAAGAAATCATCAAAGACAATCCTCAATAAAACAGATTTTCTTTTAATGCTATGTTCTTCTAAAGGTCTGTCATTGTCTACTGAAGGCCCTGAGCCTTCAATATAACTTGTGGCTTGACTTATCTAAACATAGATAGCAACATACCACAGAGACAAGAGTTTTCTGACATTTGAGATATGTAAATTTATAAAAATTTCAAAGTGTCCTTCTTAATACCTACACACACACTCATTTTTGCACCTTAGGTAGTTAACTACCTAGCTTGTTGCAGATTCAATGAGTGGTAAGAATCCTGATATATTAGCAATCTTAAATGATCTTTTATCCTTTACTAACTTTACCTACACCTTAATTTAAGAATTTGGAATGCTTCTTGGTTTTTCATTTCCTCTTAACCTCCATATTCACTAGTTTGTCAAGCCTTGTGGATTCCACCAATACAACATCAGAACATCCATTACCTAGCTTGCTTGTATCTTCCTTGAAATCTCTTTATTCTAAGAGTGGACCTCAACCACTGAAGCCAGGCTCTCAACTACCTAATCTATCTGTGTTGTTGTTGTTCAGTCATTTCAATCATACTCAACTCTTTGTGACCTCATTTGGGGTTTTCTTGGCAAAGATACTAGAGTGATTTGCCATTTCCTTCTCCAGCTCAATTTACAGATAAGGAAACTGAGGCAAATAGGATTAAATGACTCCAAGGGACTCACAACTATTAAGTGACTGAGGCCAGATTTGAACTCAGGAAGATGAGTCTTCCTGACTCCAAGCTATCCCCTCCAGCACATAGCTATCCCAGTCTATTCTTTGACCTGTTCAATTGACATTCCTAAAACTTGAGTCTGATCTCATTGCTTACCAGTTCAAGAAGTTCCAGGGCCTCAATATTGTCTCTAGGACCAAATCAAACTTCTTCATTTGGAAATTAGAATTTTTTTATAGTCTGACTCCATAGAATCTTCCTAATTTAATTTTACACTCTGATCTGTCCTGTATTCATGCATTCTCTCATCCATTTAAACTTGTCTACCTGTTGCTCCCCCTAATACAAAATTCCTTCTGCCTCTAGGTCATGGCCTCCATATTCGAGATGCTCTACTTTTCTGCCTCACCCCACTAGAGTCCTTAGGTCCTTTCAAGGATCAGTTCAGGTACCATTTCCTACACTAGAACTTTCATGATATCCTAATTGTTGGTGTTTTACTTGTGCTCTGATAAAATTGTGTTTTACACATATTTTGTACAATTTACTTATGTGTGTACATGCTGTTTCTCTTACCTCCTTTAAGTCAGAGGCTGATTTTTTTTTTATCTTCATATTGTCTGTATCTAGCACAGTGATTTTTTGCTTCATAGGGTTTAATACATGATTATTGAATTAAGCTGAAGTGATTCCAACCTAAGAAAATACAGAGTTACAGAGTTATAGAGCAAAGACTTTAACCAAGGATTTTTCACTCCAACCCCAGTATACTTTCTGCCAAACTACTCTGCCTCTCTAAAGGTTAAAAGAAAATGACTGGTGAAACAAGTGATATATGTTCTAAGTAACTCCAAGTCCTATGCTGAGCCCATGACAAGAGCAAAGTAATAATCCTTCTGATTATGATGTCATTGAAGTTTGAGCAGTAATGGCCCCCAAAAGAGTGGGCATCATGATCTATCTAGCAGAATCTCTTTCTTGACTATCAGAGAGAAAAAAACCTCAGATTATTAGATTGTGAATGTGAAATGGGAGTCATTTAAAAATGAAAATTTAAGGAGTAGCATACAGATGAAAAAAATTAGGATGGAATTTTTGCTTCATTCGGTGAAATCCAAAAATATGTTGCACAGATACAGATATTCTAGTTGAACTTTAATATTTCTGGGGGAGGTCTATGCAATTTAATGGAAAATTAAAGTTACAATGTTCAGATTTCTTTGAGTTTCATTTGTTTTATATACTTTAAAATGGGTGAGGAGATGTTATTTTCCCTAAAGGAGCCACCCTGTCCCCTCTATTTCTTTTAAAAGGGTGAGATAGAAAGACACATATATATGCCTATGTCATATATTTTATTCATATATGTGTGTGTATACATATATATATACATGTGCATATATATACACATATATGTATAAAATTCTTCTCCCTAAATACACACACACACATGCATACACATACAGACACATACACATAACAATACAAGAATGGACAGAGGTCCACATATACTTATAGTGACATTTTTGCTTACACTTGTTATATCACCAAATTTTATTAGGAGTACTTACCACATAAGGCCCCTCTACTACCCCATAGAACATGATGCATGAGTGAGATAGTAAATGACTCCAAGGTAATATATAGGCCAGTCCTACATCTGTGCTATCTATATGTTCTCATGGGTAACCATGAGTAGGGTCTACTTTCTTTCACTTTCAATTAATTGTGATGCACCAAAGACCTAAGGCGTAAATCTCTAAGGGGAGATAGATGGTTAAAGAAAATATCTCAGATATGGGACCTCCTCAACTAATTGTGAGATACAAAGGCATCAAAGCAATGATCTTAAAATCATGTATAAAAACAAACACCACAAAAACAGGGCCTCCAGAAATATGATGTTGCAGGGATGGCCACTTAAACTTTAATCTCTCTGTCTGTGGATGCTTATTTTGTCTTGTCTTGCTATTGAATGATGCAGACCAGGTAGATATTACCCCTGGGGAGAACTAAAAAGCACAACTATACAATACCTAGAAATAGCCAGATCTCACCCTTGTTAAAGTATTCATGTGTGCAAATATCCTTAATATGTTGCTGAATTAAAATATACAAAAGTCATATAAGATGCTGAATATTGCTTTGTTTCTGTCCATGGAAGTATGGTGCTTTTACTGACAAATATCAAAGGTGGTAGGCTCTGATCACTTCACTCACCTGGACAAAGACTTAGTGTCTTTTCAGATCACTATTGTGGATTACCCTCATGCCAAGCTAAAGTAGCTTCCTTTAAAAAAATGAACTTTTCCTCTGTATATCTTTTTTTTTTTTTGCAAGATGATTGGGATTGACTTGCCCAGGGTTACACAGCTAGTAAGTGTCAAGTGTCTAAGGCCAGATTTGAACTCATGTCCTCCTCGCTCCAGTGTGGGGCTCTATCCACTACACCATCTAGCTGCCCCCATCCTATGTCTTTTTGATCACCTTGGGACATCCATGTGGTATAGTAGGAAGAACACTGGAATCGCGACTTTGCTACTTATTACCAGTTTGACCTGAGGCAAGTGATCTTACCTTCCTGGGCCTGACTTGCCTCGTATTTAAAGTAGAGAAATGAATGAACAAATAATATAAGGTCCCAATAGTTCATCTGTGACGAGCCTTACAGGTAAATATTTTAGGATGTTTTCTATTTTGTCATAAAATCTTAATTGCTATACTGGAACTGAAATTTTCACTTTTTAAAGGACCACCCTTTATATTTTTTTACCCCTCTAGTCCTTGTATGTTGACTTGATTTGGTTCATTTTTTTGCATGTGGGAATGAAAAAGATTAGGAAAAAGAGAGGAAGCCTTTCAGGATCACCCTCTCCAAAGACAGGCCAGAAAGTAAGGGGGTCCTCAGAGGTTATTTTATAGGGAGGGAAACTGAGGCTGAGAGGGCTCAGTGACTTTCCCAAGGCCAAGTGAGTAGTAAATAGAACTGGGAATGTAAGGCAAATTCATCACTGTTTTCCCTGTTCCACCCCGGGTGCCTATTTTTTTAATCATTAGAAAAGACACAGAAATACCAAAACACCTTTTGTGACCCATTCCAAAGCTTTCAGGGGAAGGATCCTGCAGGGACAGAGGAAAAAATCCCTCTGGTATAACCTGAAGTTCAAGATGAATGGCATCTACTGAAGTAAAATGTAGACAGTTTCCCGCTGAAAGTCAGGAAAGCTTAGAGGGAAGAAAACCATTAGCACTTGAGACACTTAAATGTGCTTACAAAAGCTTCTTCAGTCAACTCCCAAAGGGTCAAATCTTCCTAAGACTGAGAGTCCCTAAATGTACAGCCCCATTCCTTCAAGTGTTAACAGTCATGTAAACTGAATATTTTACTCAGAGGATGCCCTAGGCAGCTGAGGTTCAGACCAAATGCAATCTAAGAAGCTGAGACAATGTTAGGGAAAAAACAGATACTTTCCAGGGCCCCCTTTATCCTGGACAGTGGCTTTAATTTGTATAGGAGTCTTTCCATAAGAAGATTAACAGGGAAGCAAGGTGATAATACATCAGCAAGAAGCCAGAGATCTTTAAACTAATTTAATTGAATCAGTGAAATATGTAAGTAGGAAATGTATTCAAATTCAGAGGATTTGACCTTTTTTGACTTCCTAACACAAATTAGAAGCAGCTTCTAGGTTAGAATGACTAATAGTGCATAGGATTAGAGATGTAGATCTGGAAGGGCCCTTAGGGGTCATCTAGTCCAGTGGTGCCAAAACCAAATAGAAACAAGGATTGCTAATCCATACAGAAGAATCCCTGTGAGCTGCAAATTGATTAATTTAAAAATATGTTATCGATGTTCTACTGCATTTTTATTTATTTTGTTAAGTGTTTCCCAATTACATTTTAATGTAGTTCTGGCTGCCACTGGATATATTGAGGCCACATATGGTCCATGGCCTATATGTTTGACTCCTCCGATTTAGTCCAGCTCCATCATTTTCTGATGTGGAAAATTAGATCTAGAGAGATTAGGTGATTTGCCAAAGTTGCACTTAATAAATTGATTTGAAACTCCAATTCCAAATCTTCCTTCACTATAGAACTCTGTCTCTCACTGAGAGCACTACCACAGAATTTGGGTATATTTGGGTTTCTTGTTTATTAGTTTTTAATATATACTTTCAGAATAACAAGTGGAAAGATAACACGATTTGTCCATTCCCTTGATTACTGCGTAATGGTAATTCTGCAATGCCAGGGTTGAATCAGGGCATGTCTCCATTAAAAGTCTACATCAATACTTCACCATGTTTTGAAATTGATTCTGGGCTTTTTAAGGCTATGCTAGTAGAAGTCAATCCCTGGCCAGTCCTAACAAGTTGAAATGTTTTTAAGTAGCAGCCCAGTAACTGTTATCCAAAGATCATACTAGCTGAGTTTTATTGCTAAAATTTTGTCTACCTAATGCGAAAGAAAATACAGCAAATTCTGGAGTATAGAGAGGCAGAGAGGCTGTCATCTGCACTGGTGGAAAGAACCCTTGCCCTAATGCGACAGAGGCTGGAGGATGAGATAGAGACCCTATCTTGCTCCTGGGGTCATATTGTAGCCTTTACTGATGTGTATTGTAGGAGATGTCAATTTTAAAACAGAATATGCTTGAATTTGTATCTGTTAGGCCATTCTCATTACATAGTTCATTAAATTTCTTCTTAATTAGAGAAAATGGCCCTTCCTGAGATTGTGGCACCTGTCAGAAAATGCTGATGCATGGGTTGCAAAGTAATGTTTAATTTCGTTTGTAACACTAGATGTCACAACAACCATGAAAGTAAGGCTCGTTAGTGCCTTATGGAGTGACAAGTCCCAATTCCTTTTCAGAATTTTGTTTTCAGAAGCTTATAACTAGTGAAAGAATGAAATAAATGGCCCTGGTCCCAGACACAGGTTCTCCAACAATGGACCAGAGATCTAGGCTCCCAACCAAGGATCACGGGGAAAACTTCCCAGTTAGTGTCTTTTTATGCGGATAAAACTACCAGGGCTGTCCCATTACACCCTATGATCATAATCAAAGGGACACAAGGTCTAGGTCAGTCATAGATGATTGTGAGAAGCAAAACTAGGTCAATAAAAAATCTTAACGCAGAATAAATAAATGCACTCAGAAATGGGTTCTAGTCACGCCTAGCAGAAGCAGGGCAAGGGGACTGGAATAAAAATTCCTCTGCATTCCCCAAACAAGGACAAATGGCCACTTTTAAGGACAAATGGCCTTTCTTCTTCCATTGGCTTTCAATTATTTCCCCTGAGGTAATCTAAGAGAAAACTATATCTTGGCCACTACCCTTCAAGAAGCTGATGTGACAAAATTTCTCTCTGCTACTTTTCACCAACACCACTAGAAAAGTGCCTCTCTCCTTCTCTCATTTGTCTCCTGTTTTTTCAGACCTCCCAAAGTCCTACTGTGGGGGAGGGTTAAAAGGGGAATTTAAAACAAAACTACACCATATTTTTTCCTTAGCTTGAGAAATGAATGAAAACTTAAAATGTGGCAGGCAATGCAGGCATATATCAATCCTCCCTCCCTATAAGGGGGGTAGAACCAGCCTTTGAGAGGGCTGTTAACCATTTATTTTGGAACTTTTGGTTTTTCTCTTTCAGTCTAGTTTTTGTACCAATGAATGATACAGAGCTAGAAAAAGAAAGGTGGTAAAGAGTGTCTTTGTCAAAGTGTAAGCCAAAAGATCTAAGTCTTTCTTTCTATTCCCACTTTGAAGTTATTTCTATTTAATAATTGGGATGTATGGGGTGTTCAGGGAGGACTATCACCTCTGGCATGAGGGCTTGCTGAGCCCTTTTCAGGGCCGGTCATCCACTTTTGGAATCCACCTTTCACCCAACTCTCAGTTGTGGCTCTAAGAAACATGTAGCATGGGCAGTGGCCACATCCGAGCAAAATTGTCTTCGCAGAGAAGTAACCCATGTTGAGGGAAACTGACAGGCCTCAAATCCGTTGGTGAGTTAAGAGGATATCCACCCCAAGCATGTGAAGACTTCCCTCTGCAGAATTGGCGTATGCAAACAATTTGTTACAATAGCCATGAAGACAGCTGAAGCAGGTATTGTGGAGGGCTTAGAGCTTGGTCAGACACATAAGATGCGAAGACCATCCACTGAATCCCAGGCCATCACCAATCGTTCTGACTTTGTCTTGCCATTGGACTTTGGTGACTCTAGAAGAGAGATTGAGGCTGATGACTCCTCTCTCAAATAAATCCAATTCATGCACAAGCCAATACATCACCCTGTGATGTATTGACTCTTCAAAATGAAGGAAAATGAAGGTCCTCTTCAAAATGAAGGAAAACAACATTTAGTAATTATTCCAATTTCTAGTTCAGACAGGACTCAGCCTATCTGAGAATATGTCCTGAGATGAGAATACCTATAGATAACAGGCTTTTTTGCTACTATATGAGCCTCATATCAGAGGCACAGTTTTGACATGTGGTTTATAATTCCACATTAATAAAACTTTAAGGCAATGTGTGAGGTTGAGGGAGAGAGAGAGCTAACAAAAGATGAAAAAACAATGTTGGCCCTCATGTAGATCCACAGTTTTCCTGGGGAGCCAGCACCAAAAGAGAAAATAGCACTGGTTCTGGGTCAGAAAGCCTAGGTTCAAATCCTACCTCTGACACTTTTTATGTGAACTCATGCAAGTAATTTAACCTCGTTGAGCCTCAGCATCCTCATACATAAAATAAGGGAGTTGGACTAGTGGGGCTCTGAGGTCCCTCTCAGCTCTAAAGCTATAACCCTATGATCAACCAATATTTATACACACATCCAACTACCAGATTTCTAAGTAAACAACACTTATTTTTTAAAAACTGGCTTCCAGTATTTTCTGCTAGATACATTGGTAATAGACATGAACAATCCTTCCTAGACCCTGTTGGATGCATCTTAACATATTTTCCTGACTCACAGAGTTTGGAAGAGAGACAATATGGCTTGCTTTGTGGGCCAGGGCAGGAACAGGGCTCTTTCCATCAAGATATCACACAGAGAGAAGAGAAAGAAGGCTCCTTACTCAAACATGGCCCCTTGAGAAGAGAGTTGTAGACAGAGCAAGAAAGCCCCTTGTGCTGCCGTCCTACAGAGAAGAGAGAACAAGGAGAAATGAATCAGCAGAAGTGAATCTTTACTCCCTCCCTTTAATCCCTCTAATAAATGTTGGCCAGATCATGATTGACTTCATATAACAGCATTCTCTGACTCCAAAGGCATATTAGTCACGATCTCTACTTGGTCCACAGGAATAACCGTGGGTCAGTCTGCCATTTTCTAAGATGATAATTAGGTATATAGTTTCAAGAGGACAACCAGACTTTGTGCTCTACACCTAAGGACTTTCTGAAGGTATAGTAGTAGCTGAATTCCCATTTGGCTACCTTAATGATGTCAGTAAAGAGTATTGTAAAACTTTACAAACCACTTTAAACTTTACACTGACCCAGGCAGTCAAGTGTGAAGACTGATATATGTCAGATATTTACACACATATATTGGAGATGGAAAATATAGCTCATGTAAAAGATCTGGGTGGATAAATTTATTATACTAGAATTCCATAATGAGTGGTAGGGTAATTCAATTATCTTGAAAGTAGGAAGTATGGCATCTAAAAGAATGTTCAGAGGCAGCTAGGTGGTACAGTGAGTAGAGCACTGGCCCTGGACCCAGGAGGACCTGAGTTCAAAACCCGCCTCAGACACTTGACACATGTACTAGCTGTGTGATCTTGGGCAAGTCATTTAACCCCAATTGCCCTGCCAAAAACAAAACAAACAAAAAAAACAAAATAATGTTCAAAAGGCACATGTTCTCTGTGCCTTTCCATTTGACTACAAGTGATATAGTACGGAAATCAAACTTTTCTTGGAGAAATATAACAGTGCAATCTAGAAATGGAAAATAAATTGGATGTTGCCATAAAGAATGGCATGAAAGGAAATACATGTGCCCAAAAGGCAGATGACCATAATAGGTCTCCCTTGCAGAAGTAGTCACAAGAGCTGAGAATCTCACTTTCATCAAGAATGGAGGGAAAGAAAAATTTCTTCAATGATCTACATAGAACATGCTACATTTGTCTTTCTGCTTTGGCCAAATAACCATGCTCAAAGTTCAGGTTTTTTCTCACTTCTAAAGAGAACATAAAGAAGATTGTGGAATATATCTCCTAACTATCCACTACCTTCCTTCTGACATTATCTTAAATTTACCTTGTATATATTTCATATGTACATTGTTTGCATATTGTCTCTCCCTTTAGAACGTGAGCTCCCTAACGGAAATGACTCTTTTTTTTGCTTTTCTTTTTATTCTCAGTGTTCAGCATGATGTCTGGCACATGGTAACTACTTTTAAAAATTTCTATAAACTTTGCTGTAAGCAGCCAGGTGATGCAGTAGATAGAGCACTGGGCCTGAAATCAGGAAGACCTTAATTCAAATCTAGCCTCAGAAACTTAAGCTCAATTTCCTCACAAGTAAAGTAAAGATAATAATAGTACATACTTACCAGAATTGCGAAGATCAAATGAAACAGTAATTGTAAAGTACTTGGCACAGTACCTGGCACATAGCAAATAACCATATAAAATGTTAGTTATTATTGCTATTATTATTATTATTATTATTGTTACTTGAAATGAGTCAGCTAGTACAGGTTCAAGTAAATGGGAAATACTCCTTCAGAAAATTATCCCATGAAATTTCTTATCTTCAATCACTCAAAATATCTCACCTTCAAGGATAGTCTGATGACTCTGATGGGCCATTTGAGTAGTTTATGTTTTGTATTTATTCTGCAGCGCTTGTGAGTCCTTTGCATCTTATGTATTTCCTAAACTGGGTGAAATGATGGCTGTACTAAATCTCATGCTCATATCATGTACTGAGTACTTCTGCAAGATATGGGGAGTCTATTACCCACATTTGGAATAACATAGACATGAGCCATATTCAAGCTTTTACTCACAGTTCAACAGAGTTCTACTCTGGAATAAGAGCATTAACCAAAGAGAGAAACTGACCCCAGAAAAATCAAGTCCCTTGGACTCAACCCAATCTGTGAGTCAAAAATCCATGAGTAGCCATAGGATACAATGAAACCAGGAAATAGGGATATGGCTCAGTTGCTCCAGTGATATTACCCACGAGAAGAGGCTCTCATATTTAGGTTACTAACATTTAAATTAATGTTTACAGGAGCTTTAAATATGGAATGATTTTTGTTCCTCTATGCTCCCCTTTCCACCATTCTGCCACCATCAGTTATTGGAAGAGTACTGAAAAGGAATGAATATCATTTCATAATTCCTCTTGTTTCATGGGTCTCCATGAGAAAAAAAAAAGTATCCTCTAGTGAGTGACCAATCTGGTAGTGATGAGCTTCTCTGTACTTAATGAGTTTGGTCTTTGCATAGCAGGTAGTGCACTTAAATGCTCTCCATACTGAGAAAATCAGCCAGAGATGGTACTCTATAGGCAGAACCTTTGACAACTCCAGCACTCTCTGTACCATTAGCAGGCATCATAGCAAGGATTTTCAATCAGAAATTCACAATAGAAAGAATGTTTTCCAAAACTCTTTCTTCTCCTTGCTACCCCTCCCCAATTCTCAGTTCTGCTTTCTGTTTTTTACATCTTCAGAGTACAATATAAGGTCTTTACTTTTGATCCTGCTCCCTGTTAGCTTGAAGGCCATTTTGGCTCTCCATTCTAAGTGAGTTCTAAGTGCTGTCTTTCCACTGAGCAGGCCTAAATGACACAGGCCAAGGTAATGAACCCTTTTAAGATAAATCAAGTTTTAAAAACAAGTTCTGATGGAGAATCTATGGGTGGCATAGTGCTATAATTGAAGACTAAAACTTACTTCAGCCTCCCAGAGCTGGTAATATTGAAAAATGAGTTTTACTTCCAAAAAAACCTTTAAAATAGAAAAGGTTATGAACTGTTCAGAACAAATTGTTTGGCAATTGTCAGATTGAGAATTACTTTGATCTGCTTGCTCTCAGATGGATTTCTTTTCGCCACATTAGAGAAACACATTAAAAATACATTTCAACAACTAATATAAGGGAAAGTACGAGAACAGGTTTATCTAATACTTTAAGTCACCTTATAACCTCTAGTCTTTCATGCCTAAACAGGAACCTAACTGAGATATGTATGTATGTATATGTATATAAATATGTATATGTGTGTATAAAATATATGCTAACCTTTTGGCTAGTTGCTGCTGAGTGGTGCAGTGTATAAAAAGAGGTGACTAGTAGATAAGTGGGCAAATGATATAAACAGGCAGTTTTCAAATGAGGAACTTTAATCAATTAACAATATCATCAGCGGAAAATGCTCTAAGTCACTGATACCAAGAGAAATGGAGATTTAAAACATTTCTGATATTCCACCCCTCGCCTATCATGAGATGAGGTTTAGTGCTGGAAGGAAACTCAGCCCTCTCATTTCACAGATGAGCAAAATGAGGCATGGAAATGGTAAATGACTTACTCAAGGTCACATAATGTACCAATTATCACAGAGATGATGGACTAAAGGTGAAGAATAAGACATAACATTTTTAGTAATGAGCAATGTTGTTCATTTCTCTTGCTTTATTATACTTGTTTCAAGAAAGAGCTAAGGAGGGAGTCAGTAAGTAATGATAGAGATTAAAAACAGAAAAAGGTGATAATAAAACATTTAAAATACTCAAAAGAAGGCAAAAGGAAGTTTTTAAAAGGATATAAAAAGAATATAGAGAAATTGTACTACTACCCTATTGAATTGAATATGCGTTTAAAACTATAACCGAAATTCATGGTTTCATGTTTAATCCTCTTTTCATTCTTTTCATATTGAAATGTTCATATTTATTGATATCTTATCTTTTGAAAATTTAAATATTCATGTTTATTGATATTTTAAGTTCATAATATAAATGGATTGTGAAAAAAGGAGGAAAATTCCATAGAAGTTTAGGCTTGTATCTTATTTGCTAATAAAGGAAGAACTGTGCACTTGGACAAATGGAAGGAAGGAGTGGCTATTGCCACTTTTATGGTGCTTAATATGCAGTAATGAATTACCAAAGATTAGTTCCTGGCAGTTACTTCCTTTTGAGTGGGAACCTTTACCACCTGGTTTTCTAAACCATTCCATTCCTCATTTCCTGTCTTTCAGTTACCAAATTTCTTTAATATTGGAAGCCAATCTAGAGTAGATAATAGGTTTGACTCAATCCAGGTAAAGGCAGTATTGCATTGATTACAGTATGGAAAACAGTTTGTTAGAGATGGGATCTTAGCACACTTGACATAAGATACTCAATCAGCTTCTGATAAGCACCATGGCAATCACTGGGCAATAGCCAGGGAAGGGCTGAAAAGCAACTGAGGCCCTATTTTGGAGGACTCCAATGACTAATGAAGACTTAAAGAATCATAGAAGTCCCCTCCTTCATTTGATATTCCCAAGGTATTCTCTAGGCATGGATCAGATGAGAATATATCTTCCACAATTCCACTTATGCCTGGACAAAAAGAAGATAACTCAACACTGGGAGTCAGACTACTGCTCTTGAGCAGTGACCAGAATAAGTCACCACTCTACTGCCTGATATACACAGTTTGTACTTCCAGGTAAAACCCCACATAAAGCAGTAGGCAGTAAGTAAGTGTGCATGCTATTCAGAGCATACTCTCCTATGTTTTCTTTGTCCTTGGTTAAGCTCTATTCGGCCTCCTTGTACCTATGACTATAGACATGTGCAATGTCATGACTCATGTACCTTGTGAAAGAAATCACCTTTTCTCTTGACCTCCAATATATCTATGTCTTGATCATAGTTATTCTTACTCTGATTTTTAAAAAGTCGGGCTTTTTAAATCAAATCACAGAATCTCAAAATTGGAAGCACAACTTTTAGACCCTTGAGTCTTTATTGCGACTGAAAAATAATACGTACTACAACACACCCAACAACCACACTTTACCTGGAGATCTCTGCTCATAAAATGGTTGTACTCTGGGATAGATGCAGCTTAGGAAGTTTTCCCTTACAATAATCCTAAATCTATCTCGATTTCATCTTTTCATTATACCTAGCTTTGACTTCTAGAGTTAAGAAAAACAAATCTCTCTTGCAAATGAGAGTGTTTCAAGTTTTGGAAGACAGAAATTATATTCTCTCTAAGCCTTCTCTTCTTCAGACATAATCTCCAATTCCTTCAATATAGCAACATATCACAAGGGCTACATTTTCTTCAAGATATGGGATGTCCATTCCTGAACACTGTACAGTTTATTGATGTCCTTCCTAAAATATGACCCTCAGAATTCCAGGTAAAGTCTGTCAGGGGTGGGGTAGAGGAAGTCCATAAGGTTTGTGTCCCTGAATGTATGACTCCTTTAATGCAATCTAAGATAATATGGGGTATTTTGACTACCAAAACATATTCTTGATTTATATCAAGCTGGCAGTCCACTAAAACTATTTGTTCTTTTTCAGACTAACTGCTGCCTAGACATACTTCCCCCATTTTGTAGTTGTGATGTTGATTTTTTTAGCTGAAGTGTAAGAATTTGTATCTTTCTTTATGACATTTCATCTTATTAAATTTGGTCAAACATTCTGTCCTATCAAGATCAGTTTAGCTCCTAACTCTGTCATCCAACACATGAGTTATCCCTTCTAGCTTTCTGTCATCTGCAAACTTGATAAATGTGCCATTTATACCTTTAGCAAAGTCGTTGATAAAAATGTTAAAAAGTAGAAGGTAAATCACATGTCTCAGAGATGCTCCATTGGAGACCCCCCTTCCTAAATGATAAGGGATTATCAATGACTTCTTTTTGGATGTAGTAATTTAGTCACATCAAAATCCTCCTGTAATAGCTAGAAGAATGATAGCTAGCATTTATGTGACACTTAAAGATTTGCAAAGCACATCATAAAGATTATCTCATTTTCTCCTCACAGTAATCCTGGGAAGCAGGTGCTATTATTATCTCCATATTATAGATGGGGAAACTGAGATAGATAATAATTAACTCACCAAGCATCACACAACTACTAAGTACTTGGGACCAGATTTAAGCTCTGACTTCTTGACTCTATATACAGTAGACCTACTTGTAGCTTATGGATGAACAGAAATTAATTTTGCAGATATTTTCTAGATATGCAACCAAATGAAAATATTTATCTCAAAATGTATTTTCCTGTATCACATATGGAGAAGAAAATACGCTGTGATCAACTTGATGAGGTTATAGGTTGGTGAGCCATTCTTTGGTAATTTGACTTCTTCTCATGGAGGGTATGAACATGTCTCCGTGCATTTAGAGGGTGTGTCCATTGGCATTTGTGGAGACATTCATGAGTCATTAAGAATGATTGATGAATGGAATTGCTGGCTGGGAGTGAAATTGATGTCAGGCTCCTATGGATATGTATCAATTCCTTGGTTCACAATACTGAGCTTAGTAACTATGCCTTTATATTCTAGGCCTATGAAAAGGGGGCCATTTACTGACTTGGACTGGATGCCTGTAGAGGTCTTAGTGGTGAACATGGTATTCATCAGAATAACAGAATTTGTCCTCTCAAGAATCCCAAATTCCTTTCTCTTTACATGGGAGGGGGTTTAAACCATTCGGTTAAGCTATGAATCTTCGGGACTGTGGAGGGAAAAGGGGTACCCAACAAGGGAAGAGGAAATTTATATTGATCATCTATAGGCTAGTGCATTCTTTATTTGTTTTAACATCTTTGTGGAAGGGTAAAAGTTGCCTTGCACCTACAGTGCATTGTTATCTTGCATAGTTTTATGAAATCTGAGGACCCTTTCCTCACATCTTTATAGACCTCCACATGACCTGTATTCTGAAAATTCATAGAGAAAACTCTAAATGAGGGTAAAATTATCCAAAAAAATGATGAATTTGGGAGCAGCTTCCAATATTGGACCCACCTTGTAGAAACTTGGGGTTTAAGGTCCTAGGCCATGTGTTAGCAAAGGCCCACGAATGCTATTCTTTAATCCATATCTCTATCAACAGGACTAGTAAAAAAAACTGTCAACATTTTGCTAAAATTTAGGTATATTTTGCATAAATCATTCACCTGATTTACCAATCTAATAATTCAGTCAGAAAAAAAGAATATGAGTCCGTTTTCTCCAGTCATGTCATTTCTGGAAAGGGAGAATCACTGATGACTACCCTTATAGAAACATAAATTCAACCTAGAAGAGAACTCAGAGATAATACAGTTTATATGCATTAGCTAACTGGGACCAAATGAGGCACATGAGTTGTACGACATAACAAAGAAAGTTAATGGTAGAATCATGTTAGAGTCTTTACTCTAAGCCAACAGATTTTCCCCTATAAGATAGCAGCCTGTTCTCCAGCCCACCTTTAAAGTGATGTACTTCATTTGGTCCTTTATTCAGAGATCAAATGTTGAAGCTTTCTTTTCTTTACATAGAATCTTAGTTTTAGAAAAGGGGTATTAGAAGTCATCTAATCCATCTTTATCTGCACCATATGTAACTTCCCAAAAAATGATCATCCAACCTCTACTCAAACACCTTAAATGATAGGGAACTCACTAATTAGTACAAAAGCCCATTCCATTTGGGGTCAGTTGTAATTTCTGACTGCTTAGTGTTGGACAATTCATTCCATTTCTTAAAAAGTATCATCAAAGAATCTTTATAAAGTCATCTGGAAAACAATTTATCTTTCCCTTTCTGTGCTCTCTCAGGACTTCAGCAATGTTAGAGAGTTTGTTAACTTCCCCATCTCCAGATGAAACAATTACAAGTTACTTGTAAGCGGGGATTGCATTGGGCAGTGATGACAGTGGTTTTCATCTTAGGATCAGAGATTTAGAATTGAAAGGGACCTTAACACAATGTCATATCCATCATATTTCTCTGCCTCTCAGTTGTACATCATCTCTTCATATTCCCAGTTCAGCACAGTGCTGTACATATGGTAGATGCTTAATACATATATCTTTACCTAAATAGAAATTATTTCAGATTCAGTTCAGGTTCAGATTGTCTCAAATTCAGATCTCACCCCAAATTGGAATTTGCTCTCTCAATGACAGATGAACCAGGTTTAAACTATATCATTAAGGATTTCAATTCAATAAAGAATTTCCTGTTGGGAAGTATTGCTCCACCTCAGAACATGCTTCTGGTTACAGTTGGGTGATCGTTAAACCCGACTGATTCTCAGCTTCCTGGGACAATGTTATAAGGAGCTTCTACTAGCTGACCTTGCAAAGTAACTTTCAGCTCCAGGAGTCTATGTGAGTTTGAAGAACTTTTGGGTGGTGTGCCATAAACCAAAGACTAAGAGCCATTAGGATTGCCCCTGGGCTTCACCCAAGTCTGAGTACATCAAGATTAAGTGCCATGTCTCTGTGGTATGGCAAATATCACTGGCTCTCTTGACATTATTTATAGCTTCGGAAGGCTTCTAATGTGATTGTCTGTGACAAATGTGTCAATTTCAATGTTCTGTGCATGCAGGCACCTAGCAGAGAATATGTGTGCACTGCATTGAATATTAGTTGGTATGAACTCCCTTAGGGACACATTTTGAATGGGGAATTCTGACATCTTGTAACACCTCTACCACCCCAGCTATGCATCAGATCCAGGTAGCCTTCCACATCTTATTATGAAGCAATGCATTTGCACAGTAATCCTATCAATCATCCAGCTATTCCTCTGCCTAAGAAAAATGAATGCTGATATATTCTCCTTTAAAAACTCAATTGCTAAAGACAATTTGAGCTTGGCTTATCTAATTCCCTGTAACATAAATTATGATGATGAAGTTACATACATGAAGCGCAGGGAGAAGTTCTCCTTGCTGCTAAGGTATAGCTGCTCTTGAGTAATGTTCAACCTTTGGATTTAATTTCAGATGCATTTATTCCATGTATCCTTATTTCTTGATTTTTTTTCCACTCAGAAGTGATATCTCCATCTTTTGTGAGTTGGTACAGTAGACAGAGCATTGGACCAGGGGTCAGGAAGCCCTGAATTCAAGCCCACATCAAAGTCATTGTCTGCTTCAGTTTTTTCATCTATAAAATCAGATAGCACTTGCCTCTATGGTTTGTTATGACAGTAAAATAAGATATGTGTAAAGCATTTTGCAAATTTTAAAATGCTGTACAAATGCTATCTAGGTATCAGTTCTCCTCAAGTCTGTCATAGCATTTTGTGGATACTTCTATGCATTGATCACATTCCCATTTGTGTATAAGTTAATTGTGTAACTATCTTTCCTCCCTTACTATATTAGAAGTCGCTTCCATGGAGATTCATATCATAATCATTGTCATTGTCCTTCTCTCCTTCCGCCTTGTGTTTCTTCTCTTCCTTATCAGTGCCTAGCATAAGGATTTCTTTGCTGTGGAAAATCCTTCCACCAGTTCTGAGTAACTATCTGTAACTTAGCAAATAAATTTGAAGCTCTGAATATTAAGTGACTTGTCCAATGCAAGTAACTGTCAGGTTATCCTGAGTCCAAGTTTAGAACTCTAACTTCATCACTCTACCCCACACTGCCTCTCTGCCTTATACACCTTGCGTACTTAATAAATACTTGCATGAATTCAATTGAATCTAATTATATTTCTATACTTCCTCTTCTTGGTGGAAAAGACCAAGCAGTCAGAGATCAGGATGATTCAATACAAATAAAGCCACAACCAATAGCCACAGACAATTGCCACCAGCTGTGAAGAGAACTGATGATCCTAGCATTGAAATTAAGGCTGTGAATACAAATGTCACACATGAGCATTTGTTCTTTGGAAACTTACTCATCTTCTTTCTTGAATCTACAGCTGCTGTAGGAGCCAGCTTCATTAATGAGTGTTTGTTCAATCTCTCATGATGTGGACCTTATCATATAGACTTTTGCACCTCTGGATTTCCATGTCCAAAACTAAGACTTACATAGATTTGAGAACCAACTTAGCCACCTATTAGTTGAATAAACTTGGATTAGTCACAACCTCCACATGTCTCTACTTCCTTATCTGTAAAATGGCTATGACAATGATATTTCTTATTGTCTACCTCCTCCTAGAGCTGTTTAAGCAGCAAATAGCATGATGCATTTTGAAAGGTTTTAAAAAAGAAACAATAAAAACTCAGGTTTTTCAAGCCAGTACTGGAAGCTTGTCAAAGCCAAGATGGCTGTCCAAATAGGAAGCGTAACTCTTCAATTCCTACAAACTTATTCCAACAAAACCCAAAATTCACATCAGACCAAATAATGGTCAAGGGATCCAATTAAAAACTATAGCAAATAACTTCTTCCATCCCACAATTGCCCATAAAAATAGCCAGAAGACCACAGGAAAGAGCAAAAAGAGCCAGTAGCAAAACAAGTTGTTATGTTAATAGGAATTGGAAGATCTTTCCCATCCATCAATAGGCCTATGTGACCTGCTTTGAGCCCCTGAGTCACATTAGCCTGTGGTGGGAGGAGCTTGCTGAATGGGTAGAACAGGAAGAAGTGGAGCAGGATGTGAGCGAGTGAGACAGAGCAGTCAAAGACAGGAGAGAGAGAGAGAGCAGAGCAGCTAGCATGGGTGAGAAAGGGGCATTTTTGCCTAAGGGAGATTGTTTGTGGGGAGACTTAACAGAGGGAAGGCTTGGAGATGGCAGTGTCCCCTGCATTGGTAATGTGTGTATACTTCTTTGTTACTATGATGGATTTGGCTCTTTGATGATGGAATAAATGTCTTGGTTTCACCTTCAATGAAGAGAGTCTGTTATATCTTGCAGTTCAAACCTGGGAATATGACTGCATTTTGATAGCAGCCACTATGGGTATTGCATTGGTGATATACCATTGCAGGCAAGTAAGCTAGTGACTATACAACAAAACCATATACAGGCCAGAAACCTATGTAGTTTGTAGTACTGTGACTCCAAATACAAGAGTGGAAAGTTCCCCATCTCCACCTCCCAAATCCTCAGGTAATCAGAAAGCCCTAGGATGCAAAAAAAAACCCAAAAAACAAATAAACAAACAAAAAACCAAAGCCAAGCCCTAGACTAGGAACCATGGAAGCCCTGGAAAGCAGCAGCAAACAGTGGGGTTTGAAAATACTCAAACAAGGACCAAGTATGTAACACTCTGTCCTGAGATGCCATAGGTGGTTCTAACAATGCATCCCTCTGAATCTCAAAGCTCCAGCAAGGGATGTCCAACAAAAGATGGGAGATCAGCACAAGGATACAGAGGAACCACAGGGGGAAACTAAAAAAAGAAACCTAACCATCTCACTCCAAAGAGCAACAGGAGACAGAACAGTTTGGGGGACACCATTCTCTCTCAATTTATCCTGCTTACATGAATGTTCCTTCTCTGTCTTCTTTGCAGGATCCTCTTCAAGATCCCACCTCTAACTAACTATGGTGTCCTATATTCATCTATCCTTCTCCTCTTCTCTTCTCCCTCTATAACACTTCCCCTGGTGATCTCATCAGCTCCCAGGGATTTAATTACCATTTCTCTGCTGATAATGCTCAATTCTGCATATCCTGTCCCAAACTTTCTACTCATCTCCAATATCACATGCCCTCACATTACTGCCTTTCAAACATCTCAAACTGGATGTCTTGTAGACGTCTTAAACTCAATGTATCCAAAACAGAACTCATTGTTTTTCCCACAAAGCCTTATTCTCCTCCTATATTTCCTTTTACTGTTAAGGGTAACACTATCCTGATAGTCCTTCAGGATCAACCTAAGGTTTGTCCTGGATTCCTCACTAAGTCTTACCCCCAATAGTCAAACTGTTGCCAAGGCCTGTCAATTTCACCTTAGCAACTTCTTTCAAATATGCCCCCTTCTCTCCTCTGACATGGCTACCCTTCTAGTGCAGGCCCTCATCAACTCACACCTGGATTTTTGCAGTAGCCTGCTGGTGGGTCTGCCTGCCTCAAGTCTCTCCCCATTCCAATCTTACTTCTATTCAGTCAATAAAATGATTTTCCTAAAATAAAGGTTTGATTACATCATGCTGCTCCTCTTAGCCAATAAACTCCAGTGGCTCCTTATTACCTCAAAGGACAAATACAAAATGCCTCGTTTGGCATTCAAAGCCCTTCATAATCAAGCCCAAATCTACTTTTCTAGTTTTCTCACACTTTACTCCATGACATATGATCTTTGATTCAATCATACTGGCCTCCTAGTTTATTCACAAACAATACCCTGCATCTCTCAGACTTAGGCATTTTCTTTAGCTATCCCCTATACCTGAAATGTTCTCCCTCTTTTTTCTTAGTATTGACCTCCCTGGCTTATTTTAAATCCCAATTAAAATTCTACCTTCTACAGAAAGTTTTCCCTAACCTCTTCTTAATCCCAATGATTTCTATCTGTTAATTATCTCCTATTTGCCCTGTATACAACTTGCTTTGTATATATTTGTTTGCCATATATTTGTCTCACCCATTAGATTGTAAGATCTTTGAGGTCAAAGACTGTCTTGGCCTCTTTTTTATATCCCCAGTGCTTAGCGGAGTGCCTGGCAAAAAGTAGGACCTTAATAAAATTTTATTTATTGATTCAACCTTGCCCTAGTACAAAGCTCCAGTTTAGTAAATAAAGTTAGAGAGACGAGTAAACCAAATAAGAGTCCCAACCAGTACAAAAAAAATATAGAGCTGGAGATTCCCCCAAAAGAAGAAGCAAGTAGTTCCAGAACAAATGCAATCAGTGAATCAAAGAAGAAGAAAAAATATTCTCCAGATGTAGTATCTGCTACACAATTACGTTTCAGAAATGAAGAAGGAAATTTTTAAACTGAATTAGAAGCTCTGGAGTAAATAATTGAGTGTATTAAATAGCTTGGAAGAGAAAGTGAAAAAATCTTATCCAAGAAAAGAACTTTCTTTACTATAAGAGGCCAAACTAGAATAGAACAAAACTAGAATAGACTAAATAAATCCATGACCACATGAGACATCAAGAAACAGTTGAAGAAAATTGAAAGAATGAAAAAAAGCGTATGAAAACGTTAGATATCTGATATTACAAATGACTAACCTGGAAAATAGGTCAAAGAAGATAATTTAAGAATCACTGGACTCCCTAGAAAAGCTGGGCCCTATATTTCAAAAAATCATAGATGAAATACCCAGATATATTAGAACTAGAGGGCAAAGCGAAGATATAAAGAATCCACTAATTACTTCCTGAAAGGAACAAAAAAATCCTATGAATGTAACACCAAACTCTAGAGCTCCCATACCAAGGGAAAAAAAATCCATCACAAACACATACAACAATTAGTTCAGCTATTTCCCAGCTAATGGACATCTTATTAGTTTCAAATGCTTATGAGTATTTTTGTGCAGGTAGTTTCTTTTCCTTTTTCTTTAATTTCTTTGGAATACACATATATTGGTGGTATTGCTAGGTCAAAGAATATGTTTTTCTATTTTAAGTGAAATCCTTGTAAACAATATATTGTTGAATTCTATTCTAATCCATTTTGGTATCTGCATCTCTTTTATATGTGAACCTATACCATTTGCATTTACAGTTATGATTATTGCATATTTCTCTCCATCCCATTTTCTTCTGTTTATCCTTATCTTTCTATTTTTATACTGTCTCTCCTTAAAAGTCTATTTTGCTTCAGATTGCTGACTGCCTTCATCTCCTTTCTGTTCTACCATTCTTACTTTTTTCTCATCCCCTTCTCTTCCTACTTTCCTGTTGAGTAAGATAGAGTCCTCTACCCAACTGAGTGTGTGTGTGTGTGTGTATGTCTGTGTGTGTGTCTGTGTCTGTGTCTGTGTGAGTGCATGTACACATGTGTAGGTGTGTGTAATATATATGCTTTGCTCTTTGAACCAATCCTGATGATAGTGAGGTTCAAATGTTGCTCACAATCCTCCCATTTCCCCTCTGCTGTAAAAGCTCTTCTTTATGTGCCACTTTTATATGAGATAATTTCCCTATTCTTCCTCTCCCATCCCCATTCCCCCAATGCATTCCTCTTTCTCATCCTGTAATTTTTTAGATCATCCCAACACAATGACTCATATCTGTGCCTTCTGTCAATGTAGACACCTTTAACTGCTCTAATAATGATAAAGTTCTTAGGAGTTAACATGTTTCACTTTCCCATATAGAAATGTATATAGGGGGCAGAGCCCAGATGGCAGCTGGAAAGCAGGGACTTGCTTAAGCTCCCATCCAGGTCCCTCTTAACACATGTAAAAATGGCTCAGAACAAATTCTAGAGCAGCAGAATCCACAAAATAGCAAAGGGAAGCAGGCTCCAGCCCAGGACAGCCTAGATGTTCTCTGGGAAGGATATATGGCACGGAGAGGGGAGTGGAGCAGAGCAGAGCCCAGTGGGCTGTGCCAAGACCAACAAGACTGGGAGCCAGGGAGAACAGGAGTAGCCCTCTGAATCGGTGAGCTGTGGCAGTTACCAGACTTCTCAACCTACAAACTCCTAAGGCAACAGAGAAGGTTAGTGGAAAAAGCTGCTGGGACAGAGTGAAAGGAGTTAGCAGTTGGCTGCTGCCCCAGAGGCAGTGGGGTGGTGCAGCTCTGAGGCTGCTTCCAGAGCTACAGCTGCAGGTGCTTCCAGCCTCAAGCCCACATGGTGGGAGGAGTTAAGCAACAGATTAGTGCTGGAGTGCAAAGCCTGCTTTGCCCTGCCTTGATCTGGGCCACAATCCTGGTGGTGGTTGTTTAGGGGCGAAGGAGCACTGGTGTGGCAGAGCTTGCTGTATAGAAGTAGCTCTGAAAATAGCAGCGCAATCCCTCAAGCTTGGGGCAAAGTAATCTCTACACTACAAGCAATCATACCCAGACAAAAAGTCAAGGGTCAAGTAGATGACTGGGAAAATGAACAGGCAGCAAAAATGGATTCAGATTCAGATTCAGACTTTGGAATCTTTTTTTTGGTGACAAAAAAGACCAAAACATACAGCCAGAAGAAGTCAACAAAGTCAAAGAGCCTACATCAAAAGCCTACAAGAAAAATATGAACTGGTCTCAGGCCATGGAAGAGCTCAAAAAGGATTTGATAAAGCAAGTTAGAGAAGTAGAGGAAAAAGTTGGGAAGAGAAATGAGAATGATGCAAGAAAACTATGAAAAATAAGTCAATGACTTGCTAAAGAAGACCCAAAAAATACTGAAGAAAATAACACCTTAAAAAATAGACTAACTCAAATGGCAAAAGAGCTCCAAAAAGCCAATGAGGAGAAGAATGCCTTGAAAGGCAGAATTAGCCAAATGGAAAAGGAGGGCCAAAAGACCGCTGAAGAAAATACCACCTTAAAAATTAGATTGGAGCAAGTGGAAGCTAGTGACTTGATGAGAAATCAAGATACTATAAAACAGAAACAAAAGAATGGAAAAAGTGGAAAACAATGTGAAATATTTCATTGGAAAAACCACTGACCTGGAAAATAGATCCAGGAAAGATAATTTAAAAATTATTGTACTACCTGAAAGCCATGATCAAAAAAAGAGCCTAGATATCATCTTTCAAGAAATTATCAAGGAGAACTGCCATGATATTCTAAACCAGACAGTAAAATAGAAATGGAAAGAATCCATCAATCATCTCCTTAAAAAGATCCCAAAAAGAAATCTCCTAGGAATATTGTCACCAAATTCCAAAGCTCCCAGATCAAGGAGAAAATACTGCAAGCAGACAGAAAGAAACAATTTGAGTATTGTGGAAACACAATCGGAATAACACAAGATCTAGCAGCTTCTACATTAAGGAATCAAAGGGCTTGGAACATGATATTCCACAGGTCAAAGGAGCTAGGATTAAAACCAAGACTCATCTACCCAGCAAAACTGAGTATCATGCTCCAAGGCAAAATAGGGATTTTCTATAAAATAGAGGACTTTCAAACTTTCTCAGTGAAAAGACTAGACCTGAATAGAAAATTTGACTTTCAAACAACAGAATCAAGAGAAGCATGAACAGGTAAACAAGAAAGAGAAATCATAAGGGATTTACTAAAGTTGAACTGTTTTGTTTACATTCCTACATGGAAAATAATGATGTATGTAATTCATGAGAACTCAGTATTAGATAGAATGGGCTAAATTATCTCACATAACAGTGTCAAGAAAAAGCAATTCATTGGAAGAGAAGAGGGGGTAGGTGAGGGGGAATGAGTGATTCTTGCTCTCATAGGATTTGACTTGAGGAGGAAATAACATACACACTCAATTGGGTATCTTATCCCACAGGAAAGAAGGAGAAGGGAATAAAAAGGGGGAAAGATAGAAGGGAGGGCAGATAGGGGGAGCAGGTAATCAAAAGCAAACACTTCTGAAAAGGGACAGGGTCAAGGGAGAGAATTGAATAGAGGGGGAAAGGATAGGAGGGAGAAAAATATACTTAGTCTTTCACAACATAAGTACTGTGAAAGGGTTTTGCATAATGATACTCATGTGATCTATGTTGAATTGCTTGTCGTCTTAGTGAGGTTGGGTAGGGAGGGAAGAGGGGACAGAATTTGGAACTCAAAGTTTTAAAAGCAGATGTTCAAAAAAAGTTATTTTTGCATGAAACTGGAAAATAAGATACACAGGCAATGGGGTATAGAAATCTATCTTGCCCTACAAGAAAGTAAGGGAAAAGGGGATGGGGGGTAGTGGGGTGACTGAAGGGAGGGCTGACTAGGGAATAAGGAAATCAGAATATATGCCATCTTGGAGTGGGGGGCAGGGTAGAAACGGGGAGAAAATTCGTAATTCAAAATCATGTGGAAATCAATGCTGAAAACTAAAAATACTAAATAAATAATAATAAAAATATGAAAAAAGAAACATAAATATTTTAACTTGTTGAGTACCTTTTGTTCTCATTCATGTTTACCTTTTTATATCTCTCTTGAGTCTTCTGTTTAAATGTCAAATTTTCTATTTATCTCTGGTCTTTTCATCAGAATGATTGAAATTGTTCTCTTTTATTAAATATTCATTTTCCTTCTGAACAATAATGCTCAGTTTTGCTGGGTAAGTTACTCTTGATTGTACTCTTAGCTCTTTTGCAATCCAGAATAGCATATTCCAAGCCCTCCACTCCTTTAACATGAGAGCTGCTAAATCTTGTGTTATCCCATAGTCTCTGATCTATAGCTTTTTATAATATGAAATAGACATTAAGAAACCACAGATTGTGTGGACATGCTATGGAAAAATCAGAATGAGAACAGAAAATGTTCAACTTAAATAAATGGTTTGGTTACAATTTATGTACACAAAATTTGTTAGTTCATTCATTTAACAGATATTTATTAAGGAAATAGGCAAGGTGCAAGATGAACCAACAACCAATTTAGCCAATTTAGTAAATCCACCAGAGTCAGTTTGATGAAAAATAAATAATCATATGAAAGCACTGTTTTGAATTACTCAGTACATTAACTGACTATATCTATGATGGGCTAAGTTGGCTAGCTGGTATAGTCACAATGTGGTCACAGTTTAATTAACTTTACTCTCTCCCATGTTGGAATAGTTTTTATTTTTTCCTCCTCTGGATTATAGCCTTCTATTAATAGATATGAAAATAATGGGGAATAACATTTGCCTTTTTCTAATCCTGTGAAACTGTTCTCACTTTCTACGATTTTTCAAAAATCACTGACAATGGCCCAGCATTCACATCTACTAGCTATTACAGCACCAAAAGATACCATTCACCTGAGTAGGATGACATAAATTCATTAATGGATATGTGTGCTTGTGTATATATCTGTGCATATACCTAAATCTATCTCTATCTATCTTTCTACCTACCTACCTACCTATTCATCTATCTAAACACAAAGCTTCTTTTTGTTGCTCTTACCTTTCCTCATCAGATTCAGGACAATTCAGAACTTTGACATTTCTGATAGTATTTTTATAGGACTATGCTGAACACTAATATTTATTCTCTGTTAACTGACTTTGTTTCCATCTTCTGTACTTAAAAAAATACAAGCTGGTTAGTATATTCACTATGCCTCCACTTCATTCTCTTCAAACAAATTACATTTTTCATCATTGTTGTATATGTATCCTTTCTTTTCTTCAGAATTTCATTCTTGAGTATCTCTCCTGGGCTGGCTTCCCTTAAAGCATTGTACTTTATATTATCTTACCCATTTTCCCTCTGAACTCTTCATAGTCCATTTTCCCAGAACCTAGGATGCATGTCAAACTATGCATAGGTTGTCTTTTCTCTATGACAAACTCTAGGATGGAGTTTTCACCTCCTTTCCACCATGGTTGCCACCTTTTCCACTACAGTAACATTTCTCTCTATCATTGAGAATCAGATCTAGAGTAGGATACTTCTTGGTGGCTCCATCTTTGGAAGTACAAAATTTTCACTGACAAAAAAAGAATATATTAGTCCTGGTTTTGCCAAGAGAAAACTGCAGTAATCCATCTGGATAAGTCCCCTATCACTACTATATCATGCCTCTGTGCTAGGCTTGTGATCTATTTCCCAAATAAATCCATTCTCTATTTTTAAAATGGTTTTTAGTACACTTTGATGAAAAATCGCTTCTCATTCTCTTTTTTACCTTTACTCAAATGCTTTCTCCCTCTGGTTCTTGAACTTTTTTCACATAAGCTTACTGTTTTAATACAAAATGCTATCCACTCCCTTTTACCTACCTTTTTTCCTTTTGATTATGGCATACTCATCCAAAGTCGTGGCTAGTCATAAGTTTCATCCCAAGTCTGCATGAAGCCTATGATGAAGTCGAATTTCCCTTCTTGAATTAAGAACTAAAGTTGCTATTCTTTATGGCTTAAACTTTGGGTATTTGTGTATAGACATTTGAAGTTGGGGTTTTTACTACAGTTTTTTCTTGTATTTTGTCTACTATGTGTTTCTGATTATCTTGTCTGCTATTTTTTCTTCTTTATAATTATTCTCTATCGTATGTTAGATACTATATTATAAATAGGTAGCTTTCTCTACTTCTGTGCAGCAGTCTTGCTAATAAGGCAGGGTCAATATCATGAACAGCTCCTCATTGCTGACTGGTGTTAAGGTAATAGCCTTAGTTTCCAACTATTTGGAATGAATCATATGCCAAAGACCTTGCGTGTTAGATAGATAGATAGATAGATAGATAGATAGATAGATAGATAGATAGATAGATAGATGGATAGATAGATATGTGTATATAGATATAGATATATATATATGCATATATATATATATATATATATATATATATATATAGGGGTGTGTGTGTATGTGTGTGCGTGCATATATATCTAGGTCCTGGCAGGGTCTCCAATTGAGCCTCAAGACAAAGACCAGTCTCCTCTATAAAACTGAGGAATCCTGGTTCAGTGAGCATCAAGTTACAACGTTAGATGACTCAAGGCTTTTTAAGACTGACAGAGATTTCCCCCAGATCAGAGATGACTAAAAAGCTGAGTCACCTTGTTGAGAATTTACATGTGAGAGTAAAACCTTTGTTGTTGTGGCTTCCCCTTCAGCAAAATATCCTGGCTGGCACCTCAGGCCTGATTCTGGTCTTTTACAGGTGAATCTTTAACACTTTGAAGACACAGCCCCAGACGTTCATCTCCACTTTGCATCTGATGCTATGCCTGATTTCAGTTCTATCATGTAGCTACCTCAAACCTTGATTGACACCAACTATATTGGCCTCCTCTTTCATCTGATTGGAGGGCTGGAAGGTGTAGTACCAAACTCCTCCCAATGCCTTCCTTTATAGAGGGCAGAAATAACTCAGCTCATTTACTTTCAGATAATCTGCCTGGTTTCAACTCCAAAGAGCAAGACACTCTCATGACAGGTACCCCTGGTGTCCTTTCTCACCCACCTCCAACTTTCCTGACTCCTTTTATATCACTCCTTCCTTTAGATTGTAAGGGGAGATATACATTTTTTTTAATAATTGTATCCACAGCACTTAGCACAGTGTGTAGCACATAATAGGAGTTTAATAAATGTTTATTATATTGGACTATATCTCAAAAACATGTTCTATCCATTATAAAGCAACCCAGGTAGGAGAGTAAGCATGGAGTAATGGATATTTATCTTTGCTGATAGTAAAGAAACAAACAAATCTGATTCCACTGATGATATCTAAATATTATCTTTTTAAGCATACAAATTTCAGCATATCATACTTATTATTGTCTGGATGACCCATTTAATCATTTTCATATTCAAATGCATGCAGACCAAAAATGGGTTTTGATGAGATTAGGTTTATAAAATATTATAGGGTATTCATATAAAAGATGAGAAATCTAAATATTTTACTGGCAAGTATTAGATATTAAAATAGCTACAGGAAATCCCTTTGTATGTTGGATAAATTCTATATGAAAGACTTATGGAAAGGTGTTTTAACAATCCAGCTAGCAGCTGCTGTGGGGGTGAAAAACCAATAACAACCAGCTCAAGAATGCTGCAAGCCCAGGTTCTTTTGATCTGCTTTACTAAGGAAAGCAACGTTAAGGGGTTAACCATCTTACTTTAATCCAGCAAACAAATATCATTCACTTAATTCAGAGGAAAAAAGGCAGTACCCTGAACTTCAGAGCAAATACAAACAAATTACAAACATCAACATAAAGACCAAATACAATTCATAGTTACCAACATCTGAGTTCAACCAGGAGCTTGACAAGGGCTGACCCAGAGTCACACAATACTCTTGCTGTGGGTCAGAGCTCCAAAAATAGAAAGCCAACCCCTAGTTTTATTTCTTTTTCAGGATCAAGGGTGAGTCACACATGCAGCTCACCCATGAGACCTAAAATCATCACAAAAATGCGACTTAAACCCATGTGGTCTAAAAGCCTCTGGTGTCATAAATATGTCACTCAAACCCATGTAAACTAGGCTTTCCCTTGAGGCAAGGAGGTCATCAAAAACTCCTAATCTAATCAAGGAAATAAAGGCCAAACTCTTCAAGGACACTTGGTTGAATTAAGTGCTAAGAGCCCATTTTGACTGCCAATACAAAAGGTATGGTCAAAATTTTGACAAAATGAGAAGGAATAGATAGGTTGCAATATAGACCAGCAGCAGATATACACATGAAAATTAAATCAGATTAATGAGTATACTCAAACACCTAACTAAGGCTACCAAAGCTACCAATGAAATATTTTAGGCCTAGTGAATCTAAATAACTACATAGTGTGTCAAATCCAAGGAACATGTTTTTGGCTAATGTGAGACAACTTATTTCATAATACGGACATTATGAAAATAGAAAATGAAAGCTTTTTGATATATCCAGGTATCATAGCTTAGAAAGGAGTCCTGATAAAAGAATATGTGAAATTAGTGAGAAATCACTCTGAGATTTGGCATCTAAACATGCAGAAAAGAAGCATGGGATGGTTTAAAACTAACTGATATGAAGTAATATATGATTAAACTTTTCTTAAAATTGGGGTGCTTACTGTAAAATAAATAATTCATATAATTGAGGACAGCAAAGTTTGTTTTGCTCAGATGCATGGGAAGTATTTTTTCAAATGTACATGTGTGTTGATTTCCATGAAAACAACTCCAGACAGTGCATTGGGGGTGGGGTGTGGGGTGTTGTGGGTGTAGCTTTTTTTAGATGGAAGTCAATGAAACATAAGTAAAAGAATTCCCTGTCGGAGCCTCCAGCAATACTGTAACTAGTATGGTACCAGCATTTAGAGTGATAGGCTTTCTTACTTCCTCCTCAGAAGGTCAATTACTCTCTCAGGCAATTATCATTCCTGTATCTCCCCTAAAAACCTTTTCTGGTCCACACTGTCAGTTTAGTGAAACCACCAAACCATCTCTTCAGGCCTCATTTTTTTCCTTACCACAATCGGTTGGAGGAATGGTGTTAGGCCATCTTTTGTCTAAATATGATTGAGTGACTGGACCCAAGGTCAGACTTGCACTGCCTTCTATCCCTCTCATCCCTTTCTCTAGTCCTATAAATGAACCCTGTCCATAACTCTATTTTTTGCTCCAAGTGAAAATATTCCTATTCTTAGTTATACTTCTTACCTCTGCATAGAGAGAGTGGCTATTTATAGCAACTACAAATGAGAGATATTTTGATTATCCAAAGGAGAGAATCAAGCAGTACCCATTAGTCCATCATCAATTATTTTCATATGACCTGATTAGTGCCTGATTTTGTGCAAAGGATGATATATGAGAAGTTTTCAATGTAGCCCAATGAGAGTATGTAAGGTAACTAAAAAACAGTTAATAATTAATTAATTATTTGCATAATGGGAGGATACAAGGAAAAAAGCAAAGCTAAATAGTTGGCTTACTTTTGAATTAAAAACAGAATGTAGATCAAATCCTGAGGCATCATTTGAAATAATTTTGATGACTTCTTTCTGGCCCTCCGTATTTTGACATACTTCACCACTAGACTTCAAACCTCTATTAACCTGCGCGCGCGCACGCACACACACACACACACACACACACACACACACACCATAGACTGATAGTCATAAACAAAGACATGGATATAGACATACACATATGCAGAAATAGACATAAACACAAATCCAGATAGAGCTATAGATATGTAGATATAAGCATGAATACAAAGATAGATATAGGAGTAGAGATATAGTTGTAAGTATAGGTACAAACACAGACATAGAGTCAATGGGCATATATAGGGTGTTGTGTATTACTTATAAAGACTTGACTATGTTTTAGAATTATTATTCTTAATAATTATGTTAATTCCTACCTACTATTTATAATTTTTAATTTGACAAAACATTTAACATATGTTATCATTTTATATCATTTGATTCTCACAACAAACCATAAGATTATGAGCTCCTTGAGGTCAGTATCTGTCTTTTGCATCTTTTTATATCCCCAGTGCTTCACTTTTTTTCATTTTTAAGATATTCAATGTTTTATTCAGATGATAATTTCAAAGACAAAAAAGAGCTATATGCTTTATTCAATAAGTTATTTTATTCTGGAAAGAAACTGCACATCAAAAGCAGTGTTAACAAAATCACATTCTCAAAAGGAAGTGAATATAAGAAAGTCAACAGTTATTAATATTCAAAGGTACATGATTTAAAAAGACAGTAATGAATAATGGCAGATGGGATTGCTTTAGATTCATATTTAAAATGCCTTCTGTTTGAAAATAAAAAAGACATTGCTTCTTAATCA
>CM053622.1:689550555-689576794 GCA_028646595.1 Phalanger gymnotis | reverse complement strand
AAGAATCACCTACCCAGCAAAACTGAGTATTATGCTCCAAGGCAAAATGTGGATTTTCAGTAAAATAGAGGGCTTTCAAGCTTTCTCAGTGAAAAGACAAGAGCTGAATAGGAAATTTGACTTTCAAACACAAGAATCAAGAGAAGCATGAAAAGGTAAACAAGAAAAAGAAATCACAAGGGACTTACTAAAATCGAACTGTTTTGTTCACATTTCTACATGGAAAGATGATGTGTATGATTCATGAGACCACAGTATTAGGGTAACTGAAGTGAATATACATATATGTGTGTGTGTGTGTATGTATGTGTGTGTGTATGTATATATATATATATATATATATATATATATATATATATATATATATATATATATATATATGGACAGAGGGCACAGGGTGAGTTGAATATGAAGGGATGATATCTAAAAAAATAAAATCAAATTAAGGGATGAGAGAGGAATATATTGACAGAGGGAGAAAGAGAGAGATAGAATGGGGTAAATTATCTTGCATAAAGAGACAAGAAAAAGTTCTGTAGTAAGGGAAGAGGGGGCAGGTGAGGGGGAATGAGTGAATCTTGCTCTCATCAGATTTTACCTAAGGAGGAAATAACATACACACTCAATTGGGTATCTTACTCCACAGGAAAGAATGAAGGAGAAGATAAAAAAGGAGGGATGACAAAAGGGAGGACAGATAGGGGGAGGAGGTAACCAAAAACAAACACATTTGAAAAGGTACAGGGTCAAGGGAGAAAATTGAATAAAAGGTGATAGGTTAGGAAGGAGCAAAATATAGTTAGTTTTTCACAACATGAGTATCGTGGAAGGATTTTACATAATGATACAGATGTGGCCTATGTTGAATTGCTTGCCTTCTTAGGGAGGGTGGGTCAGGAGGGAAAAGGTGAGAGAATTTGGAACTCAAAGTTTTAAAAACAGATGTTCAAAAAAAAATTTTGCATGCAACTAGGAAATAAGAAACACAGGCAATGGGGCATAGAAATTTATCTTGCCCTACAAGAAAGTAAGGGAAAAAGGGAAAGGAGCGGAGTGGGGTGACAGAAGGGAGAGCTGACTGGGGAACCAGGTAACCAGAATATATGCCATCTTGGAGTGGGTGGGAGGGTAGAAATAGAGAGAAAATTTGTAATTCAAACTCTTGTGAAAATCAATGCTGAAAACTAAACATTAAATAAATTAAATAAATAAATTTTAAAAAAGAAATCTATGTTATTCTAGAGGGAAGTAGGAGAAAAGAGATACAAGAAAAGGAGGGGGAGCTAGTAGAAGGAGGGCAGATTGAGGGAGGTGGTGGTCAGAAGCAAAACACTGTTGAGGAAGGACAGGGTGAAAGGAGAGAGAGAGAAAAGTATAAGCAAGAGGGAAGAGCCAGGATGGCAAAGTGAAAACAGAGATTTGCTGGACCTCCTCCCCAAATCCCTCCAAACACCTGTAAAAAATTACTCTAAACAAATTCTAGAGCTACAGAACCCACTAAATGATAGAGTGAAACAAGTCCCCAGCCCAAGACAACCTGGATGGTCACTGGGAAGGGTCTATTTCACCATGTGGGAGCAGAGTTCAGCCCAGCTTGTGCCGTGCCAGGACAGATCAGGCCAGAGCAGACAGGGCAAAGCAGGCCTCAGAGCACTGAATCATTGAGCTGTGGTGGTTTGCGGACTTCTCAACCCACAAATGCCAAAGACAATGTAGCAGGTCAGTAGGAAAACTATTAGACCTGAGTGAGGGAAGGTCGTGGTCTGGCCCAGCACGGGGGCAGGGGATAGGGCAGCTGCAGCAGAGACAGCAGCAGCAACAGCAGCACTGGCTTCCAGGCCCACAGACTGCAGGGGGAATCCAGAAGCTGATCAGAGCAAGAGTGCAAGGATCTCTTTGCTGGCACTGAGGCAGAGTTCTCTTATTTTACCCTGCTTGGATCTGGGTCACAGTCCTGGGGGAAGGAGGAGTGCTGGTGTGGCAGAGCTTGTGGTGGCTGTGTAGAGGGAGTCTTCTTGGTAGTTATAAGGCAGAAAGGAGTGCTTGAGATCACTCACAGACCAGAGGACAGGCCAGGAGAGGAGTATCATACCACCTCAGAATAGCAGTAGCTCTGAAAACAGCAGTGCAAAACCCCTGAAGCTTGGGATAGAGCACTCTCCACTCTAGAAGCAGTCATACCCTGACAAAGAGTTCAAAAGTCAAGTAATTGGATTGGAAAATGAGCAGGCAACATAAAAGGACTCAGACTATTGAATCTTTCTTTGGTCACAAAGAAGATCAAAACATACAGCCAGAAGAAGTCAACAAAGTGAAAGATCCTGCATCAAAAGCCTCCAAGAAAAATATGAATTCATCTCAGGCCATGGAAGAGCTCAAAAAGGATTTGAAAAATCAAGTAAGAGAAGTAGAGGAAAAATTGGGAAGAGAGATGAAAGTAATGCATGAAAATCATGAAAAAATGATTTTTTTTTCAACAGCTTGCTAAAGGAGACCGAAAGAATACTGAAGAAAATAACACCTTAAAAAACAGACTAAACCAAATGCCAAAGGAAGTCCAAAAAACCAACAAGGAGAATGCCTTAAAAGGCAGAATTAGCTGAATGGAAAAGGAGGTCCAAAAGATCATTGAAGAAAATACTGCCTTAAAAATTAGAGTGGAGCAAATGGAAGCTACTAACTTTATGAGAAATCAATAAATTATAAAACAGAACCAAAAGAATGAAAAAATGGAAGACAATGTAAGGTATCTCATTGAAAAAACCACTGACATGGAGAATAGATGCAAGACAGATAATTTAAGAATTATTGGACTACCTGAAATCCAAGATCAAAAAAGAGCCTAGACATCATCTTTCAAGAAATTATCAGGGAGAACTGTCCTGATATTCTAGAGCCAGAGGGTAAAATAGGAATGAAAAGAATCCACCAATCACCTCTTGAAAAAGATGCCAAAAGGAAAACTCTTAGGAATATTATGGAAAAATTCTCAAGTTCCCAAGTCAAGGAGAGAATATTACAAGCAGCCAGAAAGAAATAATTCAAATATTGTGGAAAGACAATCAGGATAACACAAGATCTAGCAGCTTCTACACTAAGGGATCAAAGGACTTGGAATATGATATTCCAGAGGTCAAGGGAGCTGCAATTAAAACCAAGAATCACCTACCCAGCAAAACTGAGTATAATACTTCAGGGCAAAAAAAAATGGATTTTCAACAAAATAGAGGACTTTCAAACATTCCTGGTAAAAGACCACAGCTGAACAGGAAATTTGACTTTCAAATACTAAAATCAAGAGAAGCATGAAAAGGTAAACAGGAAAGAGAAATCATAAGGGACTTACTAAAGTTGAACTGTTTACATTCCTACATGGAAAGATTATATTTGTAACTCATGAGACCTTTCTGAGTATTAGGATAGTTGAAGGGAATATTCGTGTGTGTGTGTGTGTGTGTGTGTGTGTGTGTGTGTGTGTGTGTGTAGACAGAGGGCACAGGGTGACTTGAATATGAAGGGATGATATCTAAAATCTAAAATTAAGGGGTGAGAGAGGAATATATTGGGAGAAGGAGAAAGGGAGAGAAAGAATGGGGTAAATTATCTCTGATAAAAGTGGCAAGAAAAAAACTGTTATAATGAAAGGGAAGAGAGGGTAGGTAAAAGGGAATAAGTGAACCTTACTCTCATTAGATTTGGCTTAAGGAGGAATAATATACACATTCAATTGGATATAGTACCCTACAGGAAAATAGCGGGGAAAGGGATAAGAGGGGGGATGTTAGAAGGGAGGGCAGATTAGGGGAGTGGGCTTGGCAAAAGCAAACACTTTTGAAAAGGGACAGAGTCAAAGGAAAAAACTGAATAAATGGGGATGGGATAGGATGGAGGGAAATATAGTTAATCTTTCACAACATAACTATTATGGAAGTATTTTGCATAATGATACATGTATAACCTATATTGAATTGCTTGCCTTCTCAGGGAGGGGGTTGTGGGGAGGGAAGAAGGGAGAGAATTTGGAACTCAAAGTTCTAAAAACAAATATTTAAACAATTGTTTCTACAGGCAACTGGGAAATGAGATAAACAAGCAATGGGATATAGAAGTCTATCTGGCCCTACAAGAAAGTATGAGGGAAAGGGATAATTGTGGGGAGGAGTGGGATGATAGAAGGGAGAGCAAACTGGGAAAGGGGGCAATCGGAATACATGCCATCTTGGGGTTGAGTGGGGAGGATAGAGATAGGGAGAAAATTTTTAACTCAAAATCTTGTAGAAATGAATGTGGAAAACTAGAATAAAAAAGTCCCACCAAAAAAAGAAAAGTTTAAGCAATGGAAATAGGATGGAAGGCCACATACAGTTAGTAATAGTAATTAGGAATGTGAACACAATGAACTCAAAACAGAAGTGGGTATCAGAGTGGATTAAAAAGCAGAATCCTACAATAAGTTGTTTACAAGAAACTCATTTGAAGCTGATAGACACACAGGGTAAAGGTAAAAGGCTGGAGCAGAATACAATGTTTCAACTGAAGTTTAAAAAAAAAGCACGGGTAGCAATCATGATTTCAGACAAAGCAAAAGCAAAAATACATATAATTAAGAGGGACAAGGAAGGAAACCACATCTTGCTAAAAGGTACATAGACAATGAAGCAATATCAGTAGTAAACTTGTATGCACCAAATAGTATAGCATTCAAACATCTAAAGGAGAAGATGAATGAGTCACAGGAGGAAATAGATAGTAAAAGTGTACTAGTGGGAGACCTCAAATTTCCCCTCTTAGAACTAGATAAATCTAAACACAAAATAAAGAAGAAAGAAGTTAAATAAAAGTAAGCTAAGTAAAAGAAGTTAAGGAGGTGAACAGAATTGTAGAAAAGTTCCATATGGGTCAGCTAAGTGGCACAGTGAGTAGAGCACTGGCCCTGGAGTGAAGAGGACCTGAGTTCAAATCCAGCCTCAGATATTTGACACAATTACTAGCTCTGTGACCTTGGGCAAGTCACTTAACACCAATTGCCCTGCCTTCCCCCCTCCAAAAAAGAAAAGGTAGATATGATAGACCTCTGGAGAAAACTGAATGGGGATAGAAAGATTATATTTCGTACTGTTTTTCTTAGAGGTAAATGGCACCTACACAAAAATTGATCATGTATTAGGGCAGAAAGGCAGAAATATTAAGTGAATCCTTGTCATATCATGATGCAATAAAAGGGCGTGGGAAGATAGGTTAAAATTAATTGGAGATTAAATGATCTGTTCCTAAAGAATGAGTGGGAAAAGAACAAATCATTGAAACAATAACTTTATCATAGAGAATGACTATAATGAGACAACATGCCAAAAATTCATAGGATACAGCCAAAGCAATACTTAGGAAAATTTTTAGATTTATAAATGCTTAAATCAATAAAACAAAGAAAGACAGTTCAGTGAATTGGAAATGCAACTGAAAAATCTAGAAAAGAACAAATTAAAAATCCCTAATTAAGCAGCAAATTGTAAATCCTGAAAATTAAAGGAGAGATTAATGAAATTGAAAGGAAGAAAACCATTAAACTAAATAAATAAATAAATGAAATGAAATGAAGAGCTGAGTTTTTTTAAAAAATCAATAAAATAGATAAGCTTTTGGTTAATTTGATTTTTAAAAATAAAGAAGAAAACCAAAATACCAGTATCAAAAATTTAAAGAATGATTTCACCACTAATGAAGAGGAAATTAAAGCAATAATTAGGAGCTAGTTTGCCCAATTGTAGGCCAACAAATCAGATTCCTATTATTCCTCATCAGATTCACTTGTCCTATAATTCCATATCTTAGGTGAGAGTGAGAGTTAGCAGTAGCCTCCCCCCATCTTGGCAGATGGACTAAACTAGGTTGAGTAATTGACAGGCCTCACACCCACTGGTGAGTTAGGGGGATATCTACCCTAAGCATGTAAAGACATCCCCTAGTGGAATGGGTAAATGAGAACAATTTGTTCCAAAGGCCATGAAGGTGTCCAAAGCAGGTTACTGTGGAGTGCTTAGAGTTTGATCAGACATGGAAGACACCAAGGTTATCCACTTCAACCACTGGCCTGTCATCCTGACTCTTGTCTTGCTACTGGACTTCAATGACTCTGGAAGAGAGAGTAAGGCTGACAACTTTGTGCAACTCTGCCTCTCTTAAATGAAGTTCACACATAAGTTAAGATATCACTCTGTGGCATCATTGGACCTCTTTGAAAAGGTCCAATGCAACAATTCCATATCATATATTCTTTTCTCCTGACAGATGAACTTGGCACTGAGAAAAAGTATCTGGGCACTGGCCAGCAGAAGAGGAGCAGGAAGGGAAGGTCAAGGCGACTAAAGGCAAATGATGTCTACCAGCCTCACCATTTTGGGCCCTGAGTATAATATGCTTAAGGTTTCATAGTCTAATAAGCAACAATACAGTGATCATAGCATCTTGGCATCATAAGATTTAAATTTGGAATGGAAGTTAGAGATTATTTAGTCTTTATTTTAGAGATAAAGAAACTCTCAAAGAGAAAGAAGTAATATGACTTGCTCAATGTCACACAAGTTGATGATAGCAGAGCCAGGGTACATTACATTTGGCAATAACCAGGGTTAGCAATTTAGTACAATTTCAGAATATAATGATACATTAGCCAAGACTCATATTTCATTAAAGAAGTGCCAATTTTGGCATTGTTTTCTTTCTTTAAAAAGAAGTCACACATTTTAAAATGCTCTTAATAAATGTAACACTGTTTTCATTAATGTGCCTTTAATTAAAATGTATTTTATTAATAAATGTCCCTCTTTACCCACTCCTCCACCACACTCCCCTACTCTGGGCAGAAAAGCAGCATGGAATGTTTCAGTCCATTAGCTTCTGAAGGTTTTAGGACAGTAGAAGTTGGGGTCCAGAATCAGTGTTATTCCTCAAACACAACTGTAAATTAATAGCTCATGAATATGAGACTTATGTTAAGATCTAAATCGCATGAAAAAAATTTGCTGAGAGAAGAATTTTTAAAAGAGATGATATTTCAATTCCCATTTCTTCCCAAGGCTAGTACCACCCACAGATCAACATGGCCAGTTGCTGGAAATAATATTTTATGAGAATAATACGGTCATATCAGTAAGAGCTTGAAAGGGCCTTCAAGTATCTAGTCTAATCTCCTCATAATAGAAATGAGGACACTAAGGCCCAAGGTCACACAGATAGTGAGTTACTTAGTAATTGGACCCAGATTCTCTAACTTTAAATCTAATATTTTTCCAACTGTGGCATTTATAAAGGTTCGAGAGAAATAATTTCTGGGTAATTTACTCATTTTATTAATAAGGCCAGCACATATATTAGTAAAAGGATGGTCATTTGGAGGTGTCTTTTAGAAGAAAGACAATCATGGAGGAGGGCTCATAGTTTATATGTCCTCTGAAGAGTAGGTGTTTCCCAGGGGTTGGGAATCAACCCTGATTGGTTAACAATTAATGAATGAATGAATATTTCAATGTGAGGCTAGACCTGAACTTTGATTATGTCATCCCCTTCTAAGGTCCTCCCAGCCTTGAGCAGTCTGTTCAAAGAATTTATGTCCCACCTAAGCCTGAGCATAACACAATGGCTACTCTACAGGTGGAGTCTGAACAAGAAAGTTAGTCTAATCACATTATGAGCAATATCCTTCAAGAGACCCAACTTTTAAAAATCAGGACTTTAGAAAAAGAGGAGAACTCTGACTTTCCCCAAATTATTTCTTATTAATAATTATTTCTCTTACAACTATGCCAAAATTTATATTTACCTAGCATTTAACTGTTAAAATTTAATTTCACATGCATTATATGAAATAAAATATATATTTGCTCACAAATTCCTTCATAAAACCATGAGAAGTATACTTGAGAGGAATAACTTCCCGTTTTATAGATGAAGCAGCAACAGCTAAAAGTCTCAGATACAATTTCTAATGGTGCTAATATTTAAACCCAGATCATTCTGACTTAAAACCCAGTGGTCATTCTATTACACTACGTTGCAGATCTGCAGCCATATGACATCTTCTAGTGCAAGCAAAGAACCTGCCATTCATAGGCATTATGGCCTATAGTTAGATCAGGAACAGCCTAGGTGAGATCAGAAATGAGAGAGCAAATAAATAAGTAGGTATTAAGTGCTTACTGCTTACTAAACTCTGTGCAAAATACTGGGAATACAAATGGAAAAGGGAGACCATATTGTTAAGGAGCTCACACTCCAATTGAGAGAGAATAGATATATGAGGGGTAGATATGGGAAAGCTTTGAGGTATATAGAAAGACCCAGGATTGCTTAGGACATATCAACATGCCAGATATCAGTTCCCCTAGGCCTGGAGAGTTTAGCAATAGGGAAAATAGTAAGCCATGATGGTTCTCCATTTCCCTAGTATAAGCAGACATGTCTGCTTAGCTGGGAGGGAGACCTGGGGGCAGGAGAAGCAACCACCAGTAGAAAGGGGAAAGGAGACTGAGGGACCTGCTCTGAGTTCTTATCTAAAGGAATGGAAATGAGTGAAGGGTGTCAACATACAGGCAGGAAAGGGGGGAATAGGAAATGGGAATTGGCAAGAAGATTGAAGAAGAAGAGCATCGCACAGCACTTGAGCCTTTAGGCCCATTTCTGTTTTATTCACTGCAGTAGCAGAATTGGAGATGTATGGATTGAAGACCACTAAATATTCTTCTCCATTTCCAAAGAATTCATCATCTTGTGGCTGGCCTATTATGATGAGCCTTTTCCTACTTAGCTTTTTTTCATGTTTTTCTTTATTTCTTTATTTAATATTTTTTTAGTTTTCATCATTGATTTCCACAATATTTTGAGTTACAAATTTTCTCCCCATTTCTCCCCTCCCCCACCCCGAGATGACATATATTCTGATTGCCCTTTTCCCAAGTCTTCCCTCCCTTCTGTCACCCCACTCCCCCTACCCCTTATCCCTTTCCTTCTTACTTTCTTAAAGGACAGGATAGATTTCTATGCTCCTTTCCCTATATATCTTATTTCTCAGTTGCATGCAAAGAAAATTTTTTCTTTTGAGCATCTGATTTTAAAACTTTAAGCTCCAAATTTTCTCCCTTCTTCTTTCCCCACCCACCCTCTTTGAGAAGGCAAGCAATTCAACATAGGCTACACATGTATCATTATGCAAAACACTTCCATAATGGTCATATTGTGAAAGACTGTATTTCTCTCCATCCTATCCTGTCCCCCTTTATTCAATTTTATCCCCTTGACCCTGGCCCTTTTCAAAAGTGTTTGCTTTTGATTACCTCCTTCCCCACTTACTTCCATCATCCCCTCGCTCTTATCCCCTTCCCCCCTACTTTCCTGCTGGGTAAGATACCCAATTGAGTGTGTATGTTATTCGCTCCTTAAATCAAGTCTTATGAGATCAAGATTCATTTATTCCCTTTCACTTGCCCCCTCTTCCCTTCCAATAGAACTGCTTTTTCTTGCCACTTTTAGTGGGAAAACTTACCCCATTCTATCTCCCCCTTTCTCCTCCCAATATATTTCTCTCTCACCCCTAAATTGTATTTATTTATTTGTTTTCAGATATCATCCCTTCATATTCAACTCACTCTTTGCCATTTGTCTGTCTATCTGTCTGCCTGTCTCTCTCCATATATATATATATATATATATATATATATGTATATGTATATATATATATACACACACATATACATACATATATTTTTATGTATGTTCACTTTAACTATCCTTATACTTAGAAAGGTTTCATGAGTTACAAATATCATCTTTCCACGTAAGAATGTAACCAAAACAGTTCAACTTTAGTAAGTCCCTTATGATTTCTCTTTCTTGTTTACCTTTTCATGCTTCTCTTGATTCTTATATTTGAAAGTAAAATTTTCTATTCAGCTCTGGTCTTTCGTTTTTCAGGAATGCTTGAAAGTCCTCTATTTTATTGAAAATCCATATTTTGCTTTGGAGCTTGATACTCAGTTTTGCTGAGTAGGTGATTCTTGGTTTTAATCCTAGCTCCTTTGACCACCAGAATATCATATTCCAAGCCCTTTGATCCCTTAGTGCAGAAACTGCTAGATCTTGTGTTTCCCTGATTGTGTTTCCACATTACTCAAATTATTTCTTTCTGGCTGCTTGCAGCATTTTCTCCTTGACCTGGGAACTCTGGAATTTGGCTATAATATTCCTAGGAGTTTTCTTCTTGGGATCTTTGTCAAGAGGCGATTGGTGAATTCTTTCCATTTCTGTTTTACCCTCTGGTTCTAGACTATCAGGCAGTTTTCCTTGATAATTTCTTGAAAGATGGTGTCTAGGTTCTTTTTTTTTATCATGGTGTTCAGGTAGTCCAATAATTTTTAAATTATCTCTCCTGGATCTATTCTCCACATCAGTGGTTTTTTCAATGTGACATTTCACATTGTCTTCCACTGTTTCATTCTTTTGGTTCTGTTTTAAAGTATCTTGATTTCTCATAAAGTCACTAGCTTCTACTTGCTCCATTCTAATTTTTAAGGTAGTATTTTCTTCAGTGGTCTTTTGGACCTCCTTTTCCATTTGGCTAATTCTGCTTCTAAAGGCATTCTTCTACTCATTGGCTTTTTGGACCTCTATTGACATTTGTGTTAGTCTATTCTTTATGGTGTTATTTTCTTCAGTATTTTTCGGGTCTCCTTTAGCAAGTCATTGACTTGTTTTTCATGGTTTTCTTGCATTACTCTCATTTCTCTTCCCAATTTTTCCTCTACTTCTCTTACTTGCTTTTCCAAATCCTTTTTGAGCTCTTCCACAGCCTGAGACCAATTCATATTTTTTTGGAAGCTTTGATGTGGGCTCTTTGACTTTATTGATTTCTTCTGGCTGTATGTTTTGATCTTCTTTGTCACCAAAAAAGGATTCAATAGTCTGAGTCTTTTACTGCCTGGTCATGTTCCCAGCTGGCTACTTGACCCTTGAGGTTTTTGTTGTGTTATGTGATGACTGCCTTCAGAATGACGAGTGCCTTGTCCCAAGCTTCAGGGGTGTTGCATTGCTGTTTTAAGAGCTACTTCTACATGGCAAGCTCTGCCACATCAGCTCTCCTCCTCCCCCAAGAACCGCCAACCAGAACCATGACCCAGATCCAAGAAGGGCAAATCAAGAGAACCCTGCCTCTGTGCCAGCAAAGTGCTCCCTGCACTCCTGCTCTGATCCACTGCCTTACCAGGTGGGCCTGGGGCTGGAAGCAACCCCAGCTGGAGCACTGGAAGCAGCCACTGCTGGAGCTTCCTGCTGCTGCAGTCACTGTGGTGCACCACCTCTGCTGCTCCCATACCTGGGGCTGACCATGCACTCCTCTCACCTAGATCCAGCAGTTTTCCCACTGACCTGCTGAGTTGTCTTTGGCATTTGTAGGTTGAGAAGTCTGATAGCTGCCACAGCTCAGTGATTCAGGGCCCTGTGGCTTGCTCGGCCTGATCTTGTCAGCACCTGGTCTGTCCTGATACGGCCTACACTGGCCTGTGGTCTGCTCTGCACAGTGTGATAGAATCTTCCCAGGGACCATCCAGGCTGTCTTGGGCTAGAGACCTGCTTCATGGGTTCTGTACCTCTAGAATTTGTTCAGAGCCATTTTTACAGGTGTTTGGGGGGATTTGGGGGAGAGCCTAAGCAAGTTCCTGCTTTCCTGCCACCATCATGGCTCTGGCCCCTCCAGGCCCATTTCTGCCTAGACAGTATCTGGGTAGTTTGGGGAGTGAAAGTGAAAGTGAGCATCCCGCTGGTAGATACTCTTTTCAATATCCAAACAGATTTTGGAAGGCATGGGATGAAAAAGAGGGAAAACACCACCCTTACCCAAACCCTAGTGGCAGAATAGATCCAGAATTTTGAGACCATCCCAGACCTCAATTTCTGTGTCTATAAGAGAGGATTGGGCTAGATTGTTTTTGGGGTTCCTCCTAGATTTAGGTCTATGATCTCGTGACCTATAAATGAATGAATATGACTAACATGATACCTTAGAACAGTAGTCTCCAATCAATAAAGCAAGATCTGCTCACAAATCACAAATCCTATAGCCTTTAAGCCATAGATTACTGTCCTCCCCTTTCTCTACCTTCCTCACCTACCCCTAAACCCCTCTGAAATATTTTGGGATTCCCAGCAGGGAGGGAAGTTCAGCCAGCAACACTGTCCCTATTCATAGCCTTTTGGATCATCACTCCTGAGCCTCACTCGGGGAACATTCCACCATCCCACAAACCACCTCCTTCTTCTTAAGGTCTCAAGGAGAAGGTATAAATTCTTCTACCTCCAAGCCTGGTGTTCTTTCTACTGCATTGCTTCCTGTCATGTCATACTGCCTCTCTGCTAGACATCTGAGTGGAAACATAGCTGGTGTGAAGGAGGTTTGCAAAGAATTGGCAGAGTAAAAATGTGATGATTGCTCCTGAGGTCTGCCATGGTAAATCTGACAAGTCTCTATTTAATAAAACCAATTAATTGGACTTAAAGTCAATATATAGTGCCACTGATGTGTTCATTAGAAGTGGAGACCACAGTACCCCAAAATCAATAAGCAAGTTTTTGGTGCAGGATTCCAAAGAGGCTTTTATTGGAGTAACTCAACAGTGCAAATCAATAGCCCCACTGTCTCCCTAAATCATTCACAGTGTACAGGACTTTATTTCCTCTCAAATTATCCTGCTCTTCCTCAATGTTTCATACCAGTCTTAATCAAAAATTCTTATTCTGTTTATCTATAACCTGTTTATTGACCCTGATTTTATAGGCATTCCTCAGGAAAGACTGAAATTGAAAACAGTGGGAGGCTGCAAAGTTCGGTCATTTTTATTGAGGTTCTCCTAGGAGGAATCACATGACTAAATGATTTATATCAGAAGTTGTGAGGCAAAGAGAATCATACAGTCTGATAGATTTTATAAACACCCCTCATTTCTAGGCTTACAAAAGTGCTTTTCTCTACCAATCATTTTTAGTGGAGTTGTTATCGTTATTAGGCAAATAAAAATTTATATTCAGATTAGCATGCCAGATTTCAACTCTAAAATTTTTTTATGATCCTGGGAATGAAATTAGAAGCTAAAAAAAGGGCCAATCCACAATGGAAACAGGGTCCTTAAAAGATAAATAAACAGAATAATTTTCCAAAGGAGGCTTTGCTAAAAGCATGAAATGTAAAGTGACCTTGGCATTAGAAAAACGGTTCACAAAAACAGGATGAAATTGACCAGGGACACAAACAAGGTGGCAAATTACAGGAGCAGAAACAACAGAAGATAAATACAAGTTAAAGGGAGATGTTACAAAGGGAATTCCTCACTTACAGATGAACTTGTAGATACAACCAATTTGTACGTTAGTTGTTTGGACACTGTAATGAATTTCCCTGTAGAAACAGTAAAAAAATGGTCTCAGACCACGAAAGTTTTTTTAATCCACGATAAAACTGAAAACAGGTTTGCATTTTTATTTATACATGTATATACATTGGTGTACATATGTGTATAGACCCAAACTTGCAAGTTCATCAGTGTGGGAAACTCCTGGTGTGAAAACTCTTTCCATCACTTCAGGCCATCAACCCTATATAACTTAAAAGTGCTAGAGAATTGTGAGGCTACATTGAGGAGCTGTGACTTGTCCATATTCATGTAACTATTATGTCAGAGTCAGGACTTGAACCCAGATTTTCTTGATGGTGTCCAAGGCCATTCCTCCATCCCCTGTATTTGTTTCTCTCTCTTTCTGTCCCTCTGTCTTTGTCTGTCTCTCTTCCTCTTTCTCTTTCTCCTTAACACTCTCTCTCCTTCTACCTTTCTTGTCTCCCTCACAATTAAATAAATTAGGTCCCTTTCTTCTAAAACTCTCATTTCTTTCTGACCTCCTTTGAGGGCAGAAATTGCCATTTTTCATGTTTATCTTTTCAGTGCCTAGAAGTGTACTTTGCATACAGTAGGCCCTTCACTGACATCTGTTAAAATTAATTAAATTAGAATCTGAATTGCAGCTGATGACCAGACCATGGAAGCAGAGATCTAGCCATTCACACAGAGCTCATTTGCACTGAAGAACTTTAGGAGATAGTCTAATGACCTTGGGATAGCTCAAATTCATAGGATCATAAATCTAGTCCAATCTTCTCACTTTAAAAAGGCCCACAGAGGCTAAGTAACTTCACTGATTTCCTAAAGGTGGCAGTCATTGATTTAATCTCAGGTCTTATGATTCCTGGTTCAGATCTCTCCACTGCACTGGGATGTTCTAGAAAAAATGTAGCTCAAGCATTCCTTAAATAGTTAGGCCCAGTTTAGCAATAGTTAAAATGCCTTAGGTACATATTAACTAAAGCAAGGAAATGTGCAGCTATGCAAATGGGAGACAACTTTTGAAGTATAATAAAAATGTGTTTCTTAGCAAGAGCAACATGGTATAGTGTCCTTAGAGTCAGTTACCTGGCTATGAGTCCTGACTCCAGAATGTAGTAGTTGCCTGATCATACAAATCATCTAACTTTTTTGAACCTTAGCATTAGCATTAGATAATAATTACTATCTCCCTTATGGCAGCTAGGTGGCCCAGTGGATAGAGTACCAGGTCCTGTGTCAGAAAGAACCTTCTTCTTGAGTTCAAATCTAGCCTCAGACACTTACTAGCTGTGTAATCCTGGGCAAGTTACCTAACCCCGTTTGCCTCAGTTTCCTCATCTTTAAAATGAGAAGAAAATGACAAACCACTCCGGTATCTTTGCCAACAAAACCCTAAATGGAGCCACAAAGAGTAGAAAACAACTGAAAAATGACTGACTAAACCTCTCTTTTAGGAAAGAATGTTGTGTTGATCAAACGAGATACAGTATTTAAAACCTTTTGGAAAGTGTTATACAAATAATAATTATTACTTTTATTATTAATATTACCTTGCATACCACATTTTTTTCAAATGCACTAGAGCTGACAAAACCCAGTTGGCAGCCTGTCTGAAGAGATACACCTACTGTACAGAAAGATATGTGAAAGAATTGAGACAACAAACTTCTGGATTTTGTAAGTTGCTGAATTTGCAGTACTGGGTTTTAAATACATGATTTAGCCAAATGGCACTATGTGTCATTGTTTAAGAAATCCTGCTATGTTCAGAATATATTTGAAATTGTCTAAAAGGAGCTGAGCCCCTTTAAAAATCAATTGCTCTCAGCAGCAGCCAGGTTGACTGACAGTTAGTGCTTCCTGGGTGAAGCCCAGGGGAGCAAACATTTGCCATTGTGTACTAAATTGACTTGCAAGAGAAAAGTAAGAAGATTCTCCTGTCATGGATTAGCAGTATATGTGGAGCTAAAGGACACATAGGAAACACAGGGTAGAATCAAAGGGGGACCCCACCTTTCCTCCCTGTGATAAGTCTCTTCTTGTTAGGTCCAAGGACAGTTATAAGGAAGAGACAGACAGACACAGATAGAGACAGAAAGAGAGACAGAAACAGACAGACAAGACAGACAGGCAGAGAGAGACAGGCAAAGAGAGAAAGAGAAAGAGACTGACAGAGGCAGAGACAGATATAGACACAGAGAGAGACAGAGATAGAGAGACAGAGACACAGAGAGGTATGCGCAGCTGTCATGTCCCTGACTTAAGTTTAATTTTGAGTTGGAATCAATAGGAGTGAGGCAGAAAGACTGGTTTTCTCCAACAGTTTCAGAGAAGTGAATGCTCAAGTGGAAAAAGCTAAGGGATTTGGAGACCCAAACCTGGATTGGAGTCTTAGTTCTGACAATTACTAGCTGTGTGAACTTGAGCAAATCCCAGATTAACTAGATGTTAGAACTACTGTAGAAGGGCCCTCAGGGCTTATCTAGCCTAACTCCCTCACTTTACCGAGAAGAAAGTAGCATAGGCTGAATCCCAGTGTCCTGATTCCCATTTAATTCCTCCAATTCCTTCCATTTGAAAAATGGAAACAATGACATGTATCCTACCTCTTCCATTGCACTCTTACAAAGTTAATGTCTTATTAACTAACAAGCACTTCATGAATATGCATAGTTATTATTTCTCCATTCCTGAAAGCTGTGAAAACTGTGAAAAAAGGAGTCCTCCAGGAAACAATGCTCATCAAGAATAGTCTCAGAAGGCTATTTCTTTCCTACAGGAAGGATGAGGATTGGATTGTACCAGAAATGGTATGGTGGCAGAGAAAGGGGTTCCTATATTTTCTTTTTGTCAATATGACAATTATCCTTAAAAAATAAGCTTGCATGATGATGCAAATGGATAATGATATCTAATTCAGTGGTTTGTCCCTGTTTACTCCAGTTCCTATGCCAGGACCAAACAAAAGATAAAAAGAGTTCAATGACCTTTCTCCTCCCCCTGCGACCAATGACAAACTAGAAGATTAGGAAGTCTGTGTCTTCTCTTGAAACATAACAATGTCTCTAAGGCCAGTAGCTGAACAATTCAGAACCCAGAATAACCATTTGATTTCAATATTCTTGTAAGTACCTGTGGGAAAATGCTCATATTCAGTAGCTTGTTTGCCCCACAGAAACTGTTTTCTCTAAGTATTATCCTATCCTCCCTGCCTTGGCTTGTAATTATGGGTTAAAAGAGCCTTTTTTTAACTGACCTTTACCCTAAATTGAGGACAGTGAGTTATCTTTCTGTCATACTAGGCAGGGGAGTGGAGAGGACAAGGAAGAGAGGATAAAATAAGAAGGTGCCAAAAATAGACTATAGAGGCAGTTTAGGAGATAGAAGGCCCAGAATACTGAGCTATTTTGTTCATTTGAAATTTTGTAATTCTAACTTTCTCTATCTCCTAAAAATTAATGAAAATTAAATGTCTTTATTTTAATAAAGACCTTGTTCTCCAATGTCTAGATTATGGGTAATGCTGACTACTTCTATCACATACATCTGAGGAATTTAGCTTCTAAATGTAACAGCACAAATCTCAAGGGAGCAGCCAGTCCCACTCAGGGCAGAACAACTCTGACAAACTATATCCAGCTTGATCAATATACAGTAATTCAACCAACCCAGGTATGATGGATATTTGTCATTCTGTGAACACCAAGTAATACTTCGTGATCTCATTCAAGTAAATTAAAATCCAAACTTTCTGGATATAGCAGGCAATTCAGAATGACGCAAACCTTAGAAATGGCATGAACAGGATATGATGAAAATGGAAAGTATCATGAACATTTTGCGGACCTTGTGTATAGTCAAGGAGGCTTTTTGATTAGTTCAACTGTGAAATGAGTACAAATATATCTGATATGTGTATCTAGAATCATAGAGTCCTCTAGTGGGAAAAGAACTCATAGGTAATTTTATGCAACTCCCAAAAGAATTTCCCATTCAACATCCTAAGAAGTGGTTCTCCGGCTATCTTTGATGACTATCAATGATAGAGAAAATCATTAACTCTTGAGGTATCAGATTCCATTACTGCACAAATCTTATTGCTAGGAAATTTATACTTATATCAAACTAAAAAAACCTACCTCTATTGCTAAGAATTACAGAAGTAAAGAAACTTACAGTATTCAGGAAACTCAGAGATCATCCAATCTACTGTGTCCCAAAGCAGCCTTTTTCTACTAAACGGAAGTTTTGTTGGGAAGTTTTTCTTTATATCAAGTCTAAATACACTTCTCTGCAATTTCCTATTGCTCCATATTCTGTTCTTTGGGGCCAAGCTGAAAAACTCTAATCATTACTCCATACGACAGCCCTTCAGATACTTGAAAATGGTAATCAGACCTCTCAAACATGATACACATAGGCTCATGCACACCCATACACATAGACTCAAGATTTCTTATTTTCAGGCTAAAAATGAATAGTTGATGCTTCTATAGCATGCACCATTTCATCCAACACCATAGGTGGCATAGTGAATAGATTATTAGACCTGGATTTAAGAATATCGGAGTTCAAATCCAGCCTCCAACATTTACTAGCTATGTGACCTTGGAAAAGTCACTTAACCTCTATTTACCACAGTTTTTTCAAATGGGCATAATAACAGTACTCACCCTGTAGAGTTGTTTTGAGGATCAAATGAGGTAATATTTTTAAAGTATTTAGCAAAATCCCCAGCATGTAATAGGTGCTATATAAATTCTTAATCCCTTTTCCTTCCTTTCCCCCTCTGGACATATCAGCTAATCAACATCTTTTTTCTTGATAGGAGTCACTACAAACTGGATATCACATTCTAGATGTGATTTGGCAGATAGATAGAGTCTGATAGAGTAAGTACACCAGGATTGTCAATTACTTGATCTTGATACTACCTGTAGAGAAGATTCTTGTTCAGACTAGATGACCACTGAGACCTCTTTGAATTCTAAAATATTTTGATTCTGTGATGCATTACTTTAATGTAACATAAAATCTCATTAGTCTTTTTTGGCTGACATATCACAGTTTTGACATATATAAAATTGGAGTCCACCAAGATTGCCAGGTATTTTTCATGTTAGTATGTGTGCTGTGTGTGTGCTATGCCTCCCTCACATTATTCTAGTGAAGTTTATGGGTATGTCCATCTCTTCCTCTCTTTTGCCACTGTTTTTTGTTGTTGTTCAATTGTTTCAGCCATGCCCAATTCTTCCTGACTCCATTTGGGGTTTTCTTTACAAAGATAGTGGAGTGGTTTGCCATTTACTTTTCCAGCTCATTTTGTAAATGAGGAAACAGAGGCAAACAAGGTTAAGTGACTTGTCCAGCATCACACAGAAACTAAGTGTCTGAGGCTGCATTTGAACTCAGGAAAATGAGTCTCCCTGACTCCAGGAGCACCCCTCTATCCACTATGCCACTTGGCTGCCCATTGCCATTCTTACCACTTTAGTATGTGCTCAGATCTTCACAAAGGATTCAGTCAAAAGGTTTCTCTAGAGCTGCTCTCTGGTCCAAACCCAAAAAAGTAAACAAAATTATAAAGAACACATAGGTAATTGAAGACTCCTTTATAGAAGATGAACCAAAGAAGTGGAGCACCCCACAAAAGTCTGTCCAAATAGTCATTTATGTAACACTTTAAAGTATTCAAAGTGCTTTATATACAACGTAGCATTTGATCTTTATAATCACACTATGAAGTATGGGCTCTTGTTATCCCCAATTTACAGAAGAGGAAAACGAAGCTGAGATAAATTAAGTCAGGGGTGGGGAATCTGCTCTCTCAAGGTCACGTGTGGCTTTCTAGTCCTTAGGTGCAGCCTTTTGACTGAGTCCAAGCTTTACAGAACAAATCCTTTTATTGAGGTGATTTGTTCCGTGAAATTTAGATTCAGTCAAAGGGCTATACTTGAGGACCTAGAGGGCCGCATGTGGCCTTGAGGCTACAGGATCCCCACCCCTGGCTTAACACCCAGGGTCATAAGGCTAGTAAGTATCTGAGACGATATCTGAATTGAGGTCTTCCTGACTCTGAGCCCCAAACTGTCCACCGCGCCACCCAAGGGCCAAACTAAGCAGCTCATTCCCAGTCATTGAGACCCAAACTCCATGAGATATCAAAGAACATTTCTACACACTGTTTAGGAAGCTAAAATCAAGTCATCAAAAAAGGTTCTTCAATCCCTAAGCACATTAAGTTAATTTGGGAACTACACTGGTCAATCCCTTACACTCAAACGTTCCTTCTCGACTAAATATAAAACATCTGTTTAGTACCAATTGTGGCAGAATGTAGTTGGTAGGATTGCATTACTATTTTAGACTTCTATTAGCAGCTTATAATTGTATTACTTTTTTTGGCCACCATATCACATCGTTGACTGATACAGCGTGCAATCTGCTAAAACAGGTATTTTTCACATGAACTGCTATCCTCTTCTCTCCCAATCTGTACTTAGGCAATTGATTTCTTAACCATAAGTGTAGGATTTTGTATTTATCACCATTAAATTTCATATTTGTTAAATATAGTAGAATATTTCTCTTTCTTATCTTTGCCTATTCCATTAATATCTTTTAAATCTAAATGAAATTCCCCAACATCCAGGAAACCTTCCCTGACAACCCAAGTCAGACCTCAGAGCCCATTTTGTCTTGGAATTCTATTAATTCATGTATCATGTGCTATTGTGCATCTAAGCGGCCTCCGTCTGAAAATAAACTCCTTGAAGTTACTTATTTACTACATCTTGTCTACACTCTGTATCTCTTACTCTAGCTTGAGCAGTATTTTGCTCAGAATATGAATTTAATAAATATTTATTATTGCTACCACTACAATACAAAGCTTACTCTAGGGTCACATTGATAATTAATTCATATTGTTTGGACCCTGCTATTCAACCAGATCTGAATCCACTCAATTTTAACACCATCCAATTTTTTTCTGTATTATGAAGCAATAAAAATATGTATTTATTGTCTACTATGTACAAAATTACCATCAAGCTCATTATGTTTACTAGTTAATACTTTGAAGAATTTGCCTTCTTTATCACTTTGAAAAGCGTAGCATTGTTTTCCTTTGTCAAATTCTGTACCACTCACATTCTACTCATATATTTTAAATATCATTAAACTGAGTTCAACCCATATCCACAAGTTTAGGGGTTTTTTTATAGTACCTCAGATATAATTGATACAGGCAAGGTGACTTGAATTTATTGAGAGAACTATGGAGTTCAATGGGAACCTCTTGACTTCTGGATTTCCTTTGTCCAGATCTTTTTCATCATCTCTATTTTTAATTTTCTCTTTATTTGCTGTAATATAAGCTCCTTGAGGTAGAGACTGTCTGTTTCATTTCATTTCATTTCATGTCTTTGAATCCACAGTTCTCAGCACAGTGGCATATAATAAGCACTTAATAAATGCTTGTTGAATGATGTGTGTTTGTGTGTGTGTGTGTGTGTGTGTGTGTGTGTGTGTGTGTGTGTGTATGAAGACAGACACAGAGCAAGAGTTGGAGACTCCTGCTTTCTCTTTCTCATCTTCTCCTATCTTCTCATTCCATCCCCAGTGGTAGGCTTATCCTTTCCATTTTTCAGCTTTTCAAAAAGATTTGTATGTTCTTCTTAGAGTTTTTCACATGTCACTAGGCTGTACTATGCTAACAGAGCTTAGCTATTTAAAAATAAAATTAAATGACCTTCACATCTACCATCTAAACATAATGTTTTAAAATCCAAGCCAATCAAAGTACTGTCTATATATCCATATTGGTATCTCTGAACCATTCTGCTTTTCTTCCTCATTAGAATAATTTGGGAATGAGGTATCATTTTATAGCTTCAAACCATGGCATCCAATCAATATTTTCTCTAACATTTACCTTTCGCGAAAGGTTCATGTGAGATTATCCAGGTTTCCATTCCTTACTAATCATGAGCCCTAAAAAGATGTTGTTAACCAGACTGCCCCAGAGAGGAGTTTCAGAGCGTGGTTGATTTTTATTTCCCATCCAGGAGCACTTAGGCCCTTTTAAGCAAGTGGCAGATTGGAGGTTGGATGGATAAATGTCACACAATAAATAGAAACACCATTACTCCATCTTTTTGCCAGACTGGATTGAGCAGAAATGGGCAAATGGTATTAAATAGGGGATGACAAATCTATGACTTTGAAGGAATTTTCTAGCTCTTTGCAAACATTAAATTCAAAATAAACTTTGTAAATCAAGAATAGAATTCCTAACAATTACTATAAAGATACAGGCAAACAAACATTCTTATAAATAGGAAAAAATAAGATTGTATATCAATATGCATTATAGGCCTCATCAAGCATACTCTGAAGTAAAGCCACCAACCTTCCCAAAAGAAAAGGTGAGAGAGGAAGTATGAGAAAGACCAAAAGAATAAGAGCAAGAGTGAGGGAGAGATGGAGAGACAGAGAGACAGAGGAAAGAAGGAGGCAGGGACGGAGAAAGGAAGGAAGAAAGGAAGGATGGATGGAAGGAAGGAAGGAAGGAAGGAAGGAAGGAAGGAAGGAAGGAAGGAAGGAAGGATGGAAGGAAGGATGGAAGGAAGGGGAAGGAAGGGAAAGGAAGAAATGAAGGAGGGAGGGAAAGAAAGGAGGGATAGGAAAAAGGAGGGATGGAGAAAGGAAAAGAAGAAAAGGAAGCTCTACTTACCTAAGATTAGAAATAAAACCACTTCCTCTAAGGAGCCACCACAAAAGAAGGAAGAAGAGATACATCTGGAATTTCTTCTGCTTTCCAAAGAAGAGAAAACAAGAGACATTTTTCTATATCCTTTCAGTCAACTCAGGCAGTTGTCTCAGTTCTTTCTAAAATCTATATACACTGCTCTACAATTCTGTCTCGGTGTTAGAGACAAAATTATACCTCACCCATTCTAAACTCTATGCCCATTTTGAAAGTCCTTACCATGCATTTCCCTTTTTAAGAGATAAGTCAGCACTGAACAAGAAGACTGTAAAACAAGATGCAAGTACCTTAATCCAGTTGCAGATCCCATGATTGTCACCTTTTCTTAGATATATTGTTCAGACAGGAGTCAAGAGACAGGGGAGGAAGATATGTACTATTCCATTACAAACAATTTGAAGGGAACCAGATGTTATTTAGCAATTATGGAATTGCCTAATACATGTAAGTTGGCAAGCTTACCTAATTGGCTCCTGAGTCTCATTTTTTCTCCCTTCTCCATTTCCTCCTTATTTATAAAAATCAATTACATTTTCTCTCATTGCTTTCTATACATTGTAAGGGAGCAAATTATCTGGGAGGTGGAACCAAGATGGCAGAGTAAAGACAGGCACTTGCCTGAGCTCTCCCCCAAATCCCTCCAAATGCCTTTTAAAAAAAGACTAAACAAATTCTAGAGTGGCAGAACTCACAAAAAGACAGAGTGAAACAAATATCTAGCCCAAGACAACTTGAAGTAGGCAGGAAACATCTGTTGCACCAGGATGAGAGGGGAGCACAATCCAGTGTAGGCCATATTAGCACAACCTCAGCCACAGTAAATGAGGAGCAGGTCTTGTGAGTGACTCGATCAGAAGCAGCAGCTGCTTCCAGAGCTCTCATACCACAGACCATAAGGGGGTTGAACAACTGGTCAGAAGACTACAGGAGTCTTTTTGCAAGCATGGGGGCAGGACCCTTGCTTTGCCCAGACTTGGATCCAGGTCACAGTCCTGGGAGGCAGTCACAAGGTGAGGAGGAGTACTAGCTTATCAGGACTTGTAGCTACAGTGGAGGAGGGGATCCTCATCACAGTCGAGAGCAGAAAAGAGTGCTTGTGGTCTCTCAAAGATCAGATCACAGGCCAGGAGAGTAGCAAACATCTAACATTAGTTCATACCACCTTGGAAGAACTGAAAACTTATGGGTCCCTAGACATATCTTTGAAAACAGTTGCACAAAACCCCTGAGGCTTGAGACAGTATGCTCATCACCCTGGAAGCAGAGCCCTACTTTAAGAAAAACTTAAAAGTCAACAGATAGGCTTGGAAAATGAGCAAACAATGATAAAAAAGACTTTAATTATAGAAAGTTATTATGCTGACAAGGAAAGAAGAACAAAACACACACACTCAGAAGAAGAGAACAAAGTTAAAGCTCCTACATCCAAAGCCTTCAAGAAAAATATGAATCGGTCTCAGACCATGGAAGAGCTCAAAAAAGATTTTGAAAATCAAGTAAGAGAGGTAGAGGAAAAATTGGGACGAGAAATGAGAGTGATGCAAGAAAATAATGAAAAACAAGTCAACAGCTTGCTAAAGGAGACCCCCAAAAATACAAAAAAAAATGATAGCTTAAAAAAACAGACTAGGCCAAATAGCAAGAGAGGTCCAAAAAGCCAATGAGGAAAATAATTTGTTAAAAGGTAGAATTGGCCAAATGGAAATGGAGGTTGAAAAGTTCACTGAAGAAAATAATTCCTCTAAAAATTAGAATGGAGCAAATGGAAGCTAATGACTTTATGAGAAATCGAGAAACAATAACACAAAATCAAAAGAATAAAAATATAGAAGACAATGTGAAATATCTCACTGGAAAAACAACTGACCCATAGATCCAGAAGAGATAAATTTTTAAAAAATTATTGTACTACCTAAAAGCCATGATCAAAAAAAGAGCCTAAATGGGACAGAGAAATCTATCTTGCCCTACAAGAAAGTAAGGGAAAAGGGGATGGGGGGAGTGGGGTGACAGAAGGGAGGGCTGACTGGGGAACAGGGCAACCAGAATATATGCCATCTTGGAGTAGGGGAGGGTAGAAATGGGGAGAAAATTTGTGATTCAAACTCTTGTGAAAATCAATGCTGAAAACTAAAAATAATAAATAAAAAAGAGCCTAGACACCACCTTTCAACAAATTGTGATGGAAAACTGCTCTGATATTCTAGAACCAGAGTGTAAAATAGAAATTGAAAGAATCCACTGACCAGTTCCTGAAAGAGACCCCAAAAGGAAAACTCCTAGGAATATTGTAGCCAAATTCCAGAGTTCCCAGATGAAGGAGAGAATATTTCAAGAAGGCAGAAAGAAATAATTCAAGTATTGTGGAAACACAATCAGGATAACACAAGATTAGCTGCTTTTATATTAAAGGACCGGAGGGCTTGGAATATGATATTCTAGAGGTCAAAGGAGATAGGATTAAAACCAAGAATCACCTATCCAGCAAAACTGAGTATAATCCTTCTGGTAGAAAATGGACATTCAATAAAAAGATGATAGCTCAAAAGAAAATTTGACTTTCAAATACAAGACTCAAGAGAAGCATGAAAAGGAAAACCAGAAAGAGAAATCATAAGGCACTTATTTAAGTTGAACTGTTTATATTCTTACATGAAAAAGTGATATTTGCAACTCATGAGACCTTTCTTAGTATTAAGGTAATTGGAGGACATACATATATACATATATATATACATATATATGTGTGTATATATATATGTGTGTGTGTGTGTGTGTGTGTGTGTGTGTGTGTGTGTGTGTGTGTGTGTATACAGAGAGAGAGAGAGAGAGGGAGCTCAGACTGAGTTGAATATGAAGAGCTAATATCTAAAAAATAAAATTGAGGGGTGAGGGATGAATGTACTTTGAGAAGGAGAAAGGGAGAGGTAGAATGGGATAAATTATCTAACATAAAAGATGCAAAGAAAAGCTTTTACAGTGGAGAGGAAGAGGGAGGCAGTGAGAGGTAATGAGTGAACCTTACTCTTATTGGATTTGGCTTAAGGAGATAATAACATACACACTCAATTGGGTATGGAAATCTGTCTTACCCTATAGGAAAGTAGCAGGGGAAGGAGATAAGGGAGGGGGGGATGATAGAAGGGAGGCAGATTGGGGGAGGGGATAATCAGAAGCAAACACTTTTGAGGAGGGATGGAGTCAAAGGAGAAAATAGATTAAATTGGGGGCAAGATAGGATAGAGGGAAATATAGTCTTTCACAACTGACTATTGAGGAAGTGTTTTGCATGAATAGACATATATAACCTATATCAAACTGCTTGCCTTCTGAATGAATGTGGGTGTAGAGGGAGGAAGGGAAAGAGTTGAGGACTCAAAGTTTTTTAAAATGAATGTTAAAAATTGTTTTAACATGCAACTGGGAAATAAGATATGCAGAAATATATAAAAGATAAGATATACAAGATATAAGATATATAACAAATATATCTTGCCCTACAGGAAAATGGAATGGTAGAGGATAAGAGAAATGGGGGTGGTGGTGATAGAAGGAAGTGCAGATTAGAGGAAGGGGTAATCAGAATGCATGATGTCTTGGAGTGGGGGAGGGGAGATTTGGGGAGAAATTTTGGAATTCAAAACCTTTTTTTATTAATTGTTTTTATTTTTAGTTTGCAACAAACAGTTCTACATAATTTTGGGTTCCAGATTTTCTTCCCTCCCTCCCCAAGAAGGCATGGAATCCCATATAACTTCCATGTATAACTTGGCATTTAATTAATTTACACACTAGTCAAGTTGTGGAGAAGAACCATGACCAATGGAATGACTCATGAGAAAGAAGAGACAGAACTAAGAAAAAATAAACACAACCCAACAACAAATACAAAAGAGAGAAAAAAAAAGTGGGGTGGGGAAGGCGAGTATGAAGTGTGCCTCTATTTGCATTCACACTTCATAGTTCTTTCTCTGGATGTAGATAGCACTCTCCATCATGAGTCCTTTGGAGCTGTCTCTGCATATTGTGTTGCTGAGAAGAGCAAAGT
>CM053622.1:689499305-689543267 GCA_028646595.1 Phalanger gymnotis | reverse complement strand
TTTGAAACTCCAAGTTTTAAAAGCAGATGTTCAAAGAAAAAAAGGTTTTTTGCATGCAACTAGGAAATAAGATATGTAGCCAATGAGGCATAGAAATCTATCTTACCCTACAAGAAAGTAAGGGAAAAGGGGATGGGGTAGGGAGTGGGATGACAGAAGGAAGGGCTGACTGTGGAACAGGGTAATCAGAATATATACCATCTTGGAGTGGGCGGGGGGAAGGGTAGAAATGGGGAGAAAATTTGTAATTCAAAATCTTGTGCAAATCAAATCTGAAAACTAAAAATATTTTTAAAAATAAATAAAATGTTCAAAAAAAAGAAGAATTAAGACCTTTAAAAAAATAAGTTCCTAACATGACAAAAGAAATTCCTGGAATATTCATTAAGGAGTTTTCACAGGCTTCTAGGAGATCCAAGTATGTTCCCCTTCTAAGAGGATTCCAAAGTTCTTTATAAATATGTGTTGATAGATTGATAAATATAATCAAAGAATTTCAGAGTTGGCAGGGACCTCATTGGGCATCCATTCCATCCCACACCTCGAAAAGAATCTCCACTGAAACATAACTTATAAATGGTCAATCAGTCTTTGACTAAAGATGTCTTATGAGAGAGAACCTGACTAGGACCTAAGGCAGCCCATTCTACTTAGGGTAGTTATAGTAGTTAAATTTTTTTTTCCTTACACTGATCCTAAATTTATTTCTTTGTAGCTCCTACCTATGGTGAGTAGGCTACTTAGAGCTAACCACTTGCAATCATGAAACAAGTATTAATCTAATATTTGAAAGCCCATTTAACTAACAGCTACCAAAGAAACAAAATCAGATTCATATAATCATCTGTATAGTCTGTGCTAAGTTTCAGAGTGAAATCTCAACAGATGGCATATCTCATCCCTACTACAATCCTAGGTAAAAGTGCAATTTTGTTCCAGGCAAAGACTGCTAGGACAAATTATTTTTCAATAACTGCCAAGCCATTATTTACTATAAGATCTCATATTTCCTTAGCACAGTTTTCAAAGGACTTCAGAAACCTTCCTACATTCTCACTTGGTTGATCCTTGCTTGTCACACTCCTTTCAGAGATATTACCCTCATTTTACAAATGTGGGTACTGAGAAACAGACAGGTTAAGTGACTTGCCTCTGGCAGGTCAGCAAAAGGGGAAGTAAACTATGAATCCCTTTATTCTCAAACGTCCGTCTGATTCGTGAAATAGCACTGCCTCCAGGAGGCAGTTGATGGTATATGAGGGAAGGCAATTGCAAACCATCAAAGTTTTAAGGGAGGTGAAATTCCATTAATGCTACAAAATCGGCAACTGCTAAGTTAGTTTTTGTGATTCCAAGTTCCTGCATACAATGCACAAACACCTTGTAGCAGGCTTGGGAAAACTTTGTTTCAAACAGTGGTAGGAGAGATCAATAACCATCCTTAAATAGGGTTACATAGCATTCCCTGACAAAATCCAAAGCAATTGTATAAGTAAGAAGTGTAGACAAAAGGTAAAAAAAAAAAATGAGATAGTAAGGGGGAGAATTCAAACCCTATTCAGTATGGAAAACAAGGACAATAGGGAGGAATGAAGGTGAGAGTTAACAGAATGCATAACTGAGAGAAATTGAAATTCAAGTATCTGATACAGTCACTATCTTCCTAACCATCTCTTTATTTCTCAAATCCCTATTCTTTTGTGAAGCACCTAGCCACAATTAGCAACAGTGATGAAAATACCACCCAACCCTTTATCTACTCTCCAACTTTAACTCTGCTTGTTTTCCACTCCTTGGAACAAGATTCTCCTCCCAGGATAAGCTTTTTACTGGAAATCTCATCTCCGTGCTGCTAACAGCTTTGGATACTCAGCACCTTCCTACTTCCCTTAGCTTCCTCTCCCCTCTGATTAGAGGGCTGGGTTGGGGCAGAGTTGAGCACTACACTCCTCCCAAAGCTTTCCTTAATAGAGGGCAGGATTTGAACCTTAAACTCACTCCACTATTCATCTGTAGCTCTTCCTTATTTCATCTCCATGAAACAAGATGCCCTCTGGCGTCCTCTTCCCCTTCCAGCTTTCTTTTGTGTGAAGTCTGCCCCCATTAAATTGTAAGCTCCTCAAGAGCAAGGGCTGTTTTTTTCTTTTTTTTCTTTTCTTGCTGTTGTTTGTTTTTTTTTTTTAATCCTTACCACTTAGCACAGAGCCTGGCAAATAGCAGGTCTTTAATAAATGTTATTGAATTAAACTGAATTGAAGTGAATTCCTGTAATGGCTTCTCTTTTTTGCCCAGAACTTCATAACCCAAAGAACATTTCCCAAATTCCTTCTTACAGTATCATTTGTCCTTATGTAAAGCACCAGGATGCACAGAAGTCATAAGGATTAACAGGTCTCTTCAGAGGCTGTCTGTTTCTTATGTCTTCTTTCATTCCTGTGAGAATTTTGCCCTTGTGCAATCTGTATAACCACAACAACATTCTGCGTAGCAAAATAATAGTCTTCCCATTTGGGGAATCCAGTCTCTCCCTTCTCTAATCCACTCTTCACATAGCTGTCAAGGTAAGCTTCCCAAATAAAAGATTTGACCACACTACTCCCATTGCTCAAAATTCTGTACTGCATAGAGTTGAAAGCATAAACTCTTTAGCCTATCATTTGAGACCCGCCAGAATCTGGCACCAACCACTTACCATCCTGAACTGTATTTCATTCCCCTTCAAGCCCCTAATGGTCTATTTAACCATTCCCCAAACTTGAACTACTACATTGTATGTTCATGAATTTGCATAGGTTAGAATTCACTCTTTTGTCACTTTTAATTTTTCTCTGTTAAAATTATACATTTCATTCAAAGGTCAGCTCTAATGTCACCTGATATAAGAAGTCTTCCCTGATCTGCCTAGTTGAAAGTGCTTTCTCCCTCTTCAAATTTTCCTAGAATCTTTTGTTTGGACTTCTTGGTGCTTATCTAACTCTACCTTGTATCACACTTAACACATGTTGAATCCTCTCAATAGACCGTAAGCTTCTTTAGCTTCTGTGATTTTTTTTTTGTGTTTGTATCTCAGTTCCTACCATAATACCTTTCACATAATAGGCATGTATCAGATGTTCACTGACTTCCATTAATTAATTTATACCTAATGGTGTTATATCCAACTAACCCTTCTAGGTAGTCAGATGCTTAAGAAGATGGCTCTTTGTCTCATGCATCTTATATCCCCCACTACCTTGCTCAGTGTCATATACTTGCTAAGGGCTTAATAAATGTTTATTAAATAGAATTAAATTGCTTACTAATCTCTTACCTGTACACGTAGCATAATACTATGGGCTAATTTAAATGGATAAAGATCATCTTAAGAAGAACCTTGGGGAACAATAACAGAATGGATTTTAGATATCGCAGAAGGTATGAGAGAGATAATTCTGGTCATAGGAAACCTTTGGGAGTCCTTCACATTTACTGTTTAGGAAGCTGTAAACTTTGCCCATACATTTGGCTCTTCTGAGGAAGAATATTGAGTCCTTAATTGATCCCAAATGCACCAGTTCATTTGAGATTTAATAACAAAAACACCAGGCACATTCTAGTCTCTCACTACTCTTGCTAATAGGTTTCAAACCCAAAAGAAATTCCTAATAAATTCCACATGTTTATATGTATTTTAAGCCTATTGGGGACTTTCTAACACTTAATTGACTAGATTACGGACAATAGAGGAGTAAGCTCATAACTGACGATTCTCTGGAGATAGAACCAAGCACCTGTTGGCATCCTGTCCTAAAGGCCCACAGTTAATGAAGCAAATTGGACATTGCATTTATGCTGTTGCTGAGCCAACATGGCAAACACATGAGAACAGTAATTTGGAGTTCTTGGCAGGATTATAGGGTATAGGCTATATAGCTACTAGGATACACTTGCCAACATGGCACAGCTCAAGTAACCAGCATAACTAGGGAAGGACCAGTAGTGCAGCTGCACTAGGGTATATTCCAGAAAGGATACAGGAAGCAGAAATGAGTGGATTCACCTAGGGCTAACTTCGAGAAGCTATGGCAATAGGAGGACATGAGGGGACATTCACACTGAGGGCGTCTATGGTAATAGCCGCAACAGATGGATGAACCAAAACCACTGACTGGCTTTTCACTAGGCATCAAAATTGTTTTTCAGGCCTCTGACTCTAAGGATAGAGGATCAACCAGTAACATCCTGTATTATATGACTTCCTAAATAATCATGTGGAAGTAACGGAACATGTTCAAGAATGACTCAGAAAGGCCAAATTATCAATCGTTTGGCCATTGTTGTTAGTTCCTCTTCTCCACCAATCACCCAAACACATCAGATTTGTCTGACTACAAATGATAATACAAATGAAATTGACTCACTGAGAGACAACCGTAAGGTTTTAGCCAACAAAGCTACTCTGTGACAGTTGTTTTCCAGATTCACAGAATCTCAGCTCTGAGAGGCACCTCTAAGGCCATTTAGTCCAATCTGGACCTACTCTCTTGACAACATATTCAAAAAGCAGTTAGTCAATCATTCTTTGCTTAAAGACCTCTTTAAGGGAAGATCACTACCTATAGAGGCAGCTCTTCACAGTTTGGGATGGCTTTAATTGTTAGTAAGTTTAGGGGGATTTCGGAAAACCAGGACCAGATCTTGCTCCTTGAAGATTCCAACCATTGTTCCTTGTTTTGATCTCTGAAGTTCAGCAAAACTTGCCCATTTTTCTTCTGTGGTATGTTCCCTTTAAATATTGAAAGACAGCTATTATATTCCCCAAGTTTTTTTTTCTTCTCCAGGCTAGTTCCTGCAAGCAATTGTTCTGTGCCGTGAACTTGAAGACTTATACCATCTTTCTAGCCTTCCTCTGAACAATTTCCAGTTTAGTGACATTCTTTATGAGATGTGGCACCCAGTCCTAAATATACTAATCTAGACGACCAGAATAGAATATAGGAAGACAATCATCTTTCTTGTTTTTGAAATTCATTTACTGGGAAGAGTCAAGGATGCACAATTTAAAAGATGATTAGTGAATATCTAGAAAATGAAGTCATGACTAAACAAATTATTTTACATTAATGTAATGGAATGCTATTGAGCCAGAAGAAATGAAGAATGTGATAAACACAGAGAAGCATGGAAAGATCTACATGAATTGATTCAGAATAATGTAAGCATACCCAAGAAAATAATGCTGAGACAATGATTACAACAATGTAATCTTTGCAGAGTTAAGTTCACAAAAATTGAATCAAAAATTTTACAAAAGAAAATCAAAAATAAATGTTGCAAAAACAAATATATATGAGAAGACAACCTCCTCCTACTCCTTTATGGAAGTGGGAAATCCACAAATATACATTGCACATATTTTCGGATTTTTTTTTAATGTACTGATGTGTTGGTAAGCGAAATGGGCTCTTAGCACTCAGTTCAACCAAGTGCCCTTGAAGAGTTTGGCGTTTGTTTCCTTTGATTAATTCAGTATATTTCATTGAGCCTTACTAGGTACTAAGCCCCAGGTCCAAACCCCCTATTAGGTGCTAAGCCTATGTGGGTGTGAAGCTCCCAGGGTACTAAGAGGAGGTGCTAACTCAAGAGCCAATCATAGGAGCCAAAGTTCTGGCATTCAGATGAGGTTTGATGACATCTGAAATGGCATAAGAAGAGAAGACAGAGCCATTTGCTCAGGGCTCTCACTCATGGTGGTGCGCTGATATGGAGACTCCCAGCAGCTGTAGCTAATTGCCCTCCAGCTCATAAACCCGGATGCTGGGACTTGTTAAACTCTGGTAACTATGTGCTGTGATTTGAATTGTATTCGGTCTGTCTGTCGATGTTTGTACTTTGTCTGTACTTGCTCCTTAGTTCAGAGTGCTGGCTTTTTCCCCTGAACTAAGTAAATGGTATTTGTATGCTGAATTAAAGTAAACTTGTCAACCCCTTAACATTGCTTTCCTTAATAAAGCAGATCAAAAGAACCTGAGCTTTGGCAGTGTTCTTGTTATTGGGCTTGTGTTGGTCTTTCACCCCCATAACAGCTGCTAGCCAGATTGTTGAAACAACTGATCAGGGATGCTGATTGTTTTTCCTCTTCTTTTACTTCTTTTTCTGTCTGAAACATGTCAGTGTTTGTCCTTCTCCATCTTGTAACATTGCCATTATCTATGATTTCTTTGATCTTTTGTTGTATGAAGATCACTGACTTGAACTCAGCATTGTCTTATGCCAATTCTTTTTGTACTTAAGAATATAATTCATTTTGACCAGATGATTTGAACTTATTCAGGGAAACTAGCTGTTCTCTTACTAACACCTAACTTTCCTTGGGTATCTACTTCCCCCTAGCCATTTTTATTCTGTCTCTTTAAATCCGGAGATCTGTCTTTTCAAGCCCAAAGTCCTTCACAAAGAAAACACGCAAAATAAAGACCCAACAATATTGTTTTCTCACTATTGTCAATTATCATTATACCAGCCACCCACAAACTCTTGGTCTTATCCCTGCTTGGATACTCTTCTTTTAAAAAAAAAAAAGCCTTAGCTTTTCTCACTAATTTCAATTGATTATGAGACCTCACATTCCTACAGCTTTGCTTAGACTGTCATGGTATGCTTTTTAATTCACTTTTGTACCCTCCCTTTCTCTCATTTTCTGTTTATGCCTGCTTATTTTTTTTCATTTAAGATGGTTGGTAATATCTCATTGGTAATATGTCATTGGTTTCTGTTACACATCTTCCCCAGTTCCTCCTCTTCACTGTTTCATTCTTGAGAACTTCCATCATCCCTTAGCCAATTTTCCCCGAACAATCTTAATCTGTGGATTAATTTGTGGATTATCCTTTCTCTGAACCTTTTGAAATTGACTGTCCTATCACATAGTAGGCATTTAACAAAAGTTTGCTGAATTGATTACATCCTAGACTTTTCAGGGTTTTCTATTTCTTTTCTCTCATGAATTCTGCGATCACTTCCATCCAAGCTTCCTGTCATTTCCACTCCAGCTCTTGTTGGTGAAAAGTAGGTCCAGAATAGAGTTCTCCTTTGTTGGTGAGAAGCAGATGCAAAAGAGAATTCCCTTTTGTTGGTGAGAAGACTATAAAGAGAGTTCTCTTGTCTTTTTTCTACTTTTTGAACATGGAGTTAGGTTAAGAAATTCTTAGCTGCTCTACAGAATGCAGCAAAGGAAAAATCACATGATGTGGTAAGAAAAGTTGCTGGAACTGTTTTCAGAAAAGTTCACATCTTGGCTCCATACTTACTAGCTGTGGAATTGGTACGTATACCATATCACCTGTGTAAATTTCAGTTTGCATATATGAGAAAATGAAGATGAAGTTCTATCTATTTCATAGGGCTGTTGAAGGGAAAATAGTAGTAAAAGAAAATATTCATGGAAATATGAGCTTATTATGAGCATAAGAATAGAGGGAAATTTAGTTAGTATCTTTCTTTTTTCCTTTGGCGTCTCATTGGAATACCAGATTTTCTCAAAGAGGATATGAGTAAGAATTTTTTCCTGAAAAAAAAAAACTGCTTATGAGGCCTCACATTCCCACAACTTTTCTTAGATTTAGTTGCAAAGTCCTACTGATCCTTCCTTCATATTGTTTTTCTTACCCAATCCTTCCTTCTTCTTTCTACTGTTATCACCCTGATTCACCTACCTTGTCACATACCATTTAATGAACTCATACCAAGATTCTACCAATAGTATTCACACAATCATGGATTCTCCTGAGTGCAATGACCCTCAGAAGTCATCTAGTCAAAGTCAAATCAGAGCAGGATATCCTTCCTTCACTCTGTAGTATGAAGGCAGAATTTATGATTTCAAAGAGAATCATATATATGTCTGAACGGTTCAGAACCGCAGGATATAAGGAATTCCCTAAGTAGAAGGCAGAAGAATTAAAGCATTTATTCAAGCTCCAAAGTAGCAGACCCATGAACTGGCGTCCCCATTTTGATATCTTGGTCAAAAGCTTCCAAGCCCAATACTCACAAGAGTAACCAGGAGGCCACAGAAAAACATGATGGCATTAAACCAAATCATATTCATGCTTCCTACCTCCGGTAAAAAGATTACCCACTGGCCTCAATCCCTTGCTCAGCACTGCTAGGTCCACACGCATCAGCCCTGCTACCAGCAGCTCCTGCATCTTGGCTTCAGCTTTATCTTCAGCTTTGGATGTAGCTATCTCTGTCTCCAACAAAATCTCAATCTCCAAGCTGTCTTCTCTCCTCTTATAGAGTTTTTGACGTCATCAAGCATCGTCTGAATGACCAGAGCTTAGGCTCTGGTGATTGGTTCTTGAGTTGGCCCCACCCCTTAGGACCCTGGGAGGTTCACCTCCACATAGATTAGGTTAACCTAAGATTAGGTTAGCCAGACCCACCTTGGACCCCACCCCAGTCACCAATCCACACCCACATATGTTCCACACCTAATAGGGGTTTGGGCCTGGGGCTTAGCACCTAGTAAGGCTCAATGAAATACACTCAAAGCAAACAAAAGCCAAACTCTTCAAGGGCACTAAGTGCTAAGGAGCCCATTTTGCTTACCAACACACACCCCTGCCAAATTATTCACCTCAAAACACAATTTTGTTTATCTTACTTCACTATTCTGAAATCTTTAATGGTTCTTCATTGCTCATAAGCTATTTATCTTGACATGTAAGGCTTTCTAAAATCTTCAGTCTTTCTTTCCAGGCTTATCTAAGTAAAAATAGAAGTTGTTTGAAGGAAGAAACTGAAACATTTTACAAACAGTATCTCATTTAATCTTTACAACAGCCCTAAGAGGTAGATGCAATAATTATCCTCATTTTGTAGTTGAGGAAACTGAGATAGTCATTGGTTAAGTGGCCCTCCCAGCTTCACATAGCTAGTGAGTATCTGAGGCCAGATTTTCACTGAGATCTTCCTGACTCCAAGTCCAAATGTCGTATCTGCACAAGGACAATACCTTGCATGTGGCAGATAATTAATAAATGCACTAAATTTAATTCTAGTCAACTCATCACACAAGTATTTAGTGATTACTATATGCAATACATTGCACTAGGTACTGCCAAGATTTACAAGTCTTTCCACCCCCTCAAATAGTCCCCTGCCCTCTAAAAACTTATACCCAACTGGAGAGATAGAAATATTCACACAAATAATTAAATGCAAAGTTTATACAAAGTGATTTCAAGTGATAAAGAACACTACAACTATGCAGCTCAATAAAGTCCAGATTGAAGAGTGCTTCACATCAAAATAAAGATTTTGTACTTTATCCTAGAGGTAATAGGGAGCCATTACAGATCTGTTTTAAGAATATCAACCTGGCAATTATGGAGAAGAGGTATTGAAAAGGGAAGAGACTACAGGCAGTAAAACCAATTAGGATTCTGTTGCAATAGTCCAGACAATGATGATAAGGGCCCGAATTAGTGGAGACGCTGTATTATGGTAAGGAAGTAGATAAATATGAGAAATATTGTGAAGATATAACAGACGAGATTCTATAACTGATTAGATATGGGAGATGAAGAAGAGGGAAAGATCGAGGATGACTCTGAGGTTGTAAAACTGGGGACCTGAAGGACATTGTTGTCCTCAACAGAAATGGGAAAGTTTGAAGGTAATTCACGCCTCATGATTTCTAAGCTCCTTAAGGGTAGGTACCATAGCTTAGAATCCTGTGTACCTCCCTCAACACCTAAGAAAACGAAGAAAATGAATGTTAGAAGCTGAGGAATCTAAAGAGATAAAAAAACAAAACTGGAAAAGACCTACATGTACAAAAATATTTCTAGCAGCTCTTTTAGTTATGGCAAATAATTGAAAATTGAGGGTATGTCCATCCCAACTAGGGAATGACTAAACAACTTGCTGTATATGATTATGATGAAATACTATTGTGTTATAAGAAATGATGGGCAGGATGCTGTCAGAAAAACATGGAAATACATATATGAACTGGTCCAAAGTGAAATGAGTAGAAATAGGAGAACATTAGAACATCGTACATAATAACAATATTGTATGATGATCTATGGTGAATAACTTAACTATTCTCAGCAATACAATGATCCAAGACAATTCTGAAAGACCTGTGATGAAAGGTGCTGTCCATCTCCAGAGAAAGAACTGGTGGCACCTGAATACAGATCAAAGATACTTTTTCTTTATTTTATTTTTCTTGCTTTTGTCTGTGTTTTCTTACACAGCGTGACTTACATGGAAATGTGTTTTGCATCACTACACATATATAATCTGAGGCAAATTGCTTGCCTTCTCTGTGGTGGGTGTGAGGTAGAGAATTTGGAACCCAAAATTTGAAAAAAACAATGTTAAAATTGTTTCTACATGTAATTGCAAAAAACAAAATATTAATTAAAAACACTAAAAGGACTCAAAAACGAAGTTCAGTTATCTTAGAGATTATCTAATCCAACTCAACTCAACAAGCTTCTTTTAAACTGCCTACTACATGCCAGGTTCTATGTTTGAAGCTGGGGAAACAAACATGAAATAGGCTCAGACTTGCAGGAATAATTTACATTCAACTTGAGTAAGATGAGAGAGATATACACTGAAAGAAGAAAGAAAATCAGCATTTATTAAGCACAAATTGTAGATGCTATTATTATGTCCCATTTTACCTGTAGGAAATTTAACAGACAGAGGTTAAGTGACTTGATCAAGGTCACACAATTACTAAATGACTGAGGCTGTTTTTGAATTCATGTTTTCTTAACTCCAGGCCCACTTCTCTATTCACTGCACCACCTAGCTACCTCTAAATAGGGAACTAAACATGGCTAAACAAATTCAAAATTTACAAAGTAATTTGCAGGGAAGGGAACTGAGAAGTTGAAGGCTCATAAGCTGTGAAGGCAGCTAAGAATTCCAAAGGGCCATTCCACAGATAAACAAACTGAGGGTTAATAAGGCCAAGAGATTTTTTCCAAAGACACACAGAACATTAGCTGTGTATATAGTAGGTGTTCAGTGAATGCTTGTTTTTGAGCAAAAGGATAAAATCTCCTTGTAACAGACCAGGAGCCAGATACCTCTAAGGAAACAAAATAAAACATAGGAACATGGAAAAGGAAGGAAGGATCAATGCTGAGGATCCTACTATAAGAATTTAAAAGAGCATTCAAAAGCAGAATCAAATCTCCTTTCCACTTGTGCTTGGAAGAGTGAGTAAGTACATGGAACCCCAGGAGTCTATTAGAAGTTAATCAACTTCTGAGAGCCCAAGACTCCGAGAAAAATCTTCATAAGAGAACAGTACCTCGTTCTCTGCCTTCTCCATCCCAAAACCACTCCTAGGCTTCACCTGGCACCTCCAATGTGGCCCCTGGGGCTTCCATTTTTATGTCCCAATTTCCCATTTCTTATTCCCCAGGCCTTTTCGACAGTGACTGAAGTCTGATTGCACTGAGAGGGGAGAGAAATGGACTACTTTTTAGTGTTATAATGAGATAGTTTTACGAAGTCAAGAGCAAGGAATGGATTAACAAGCATGCAGTTGCCTATTCTCTGGCTGATGTATATCATTAGAATTGAAGGAGGGAGAGGTAGCAGGAAGGCTTCCTGAGCATACTGCATGCAGCATTTTAAATGACTGCAACACAGGGACAACTAATAAATTAGAAGGAGAAGAAAGACAATGTGGGATCAACGACCCAGATCTCCTCTCCTGCTCTCTAGGCTTAGAGTCCTCTCTAATCAGCTGCTGGCCACCAGATGACTGGCTGCAGGCTACAGAGTAAGGCCAAGGCCATGACCCTCCGCCCCTGCCACCACCCTTCCAAAATATCAATTCTCAGCTTTAGTGCCTTCTCAGCAGACTCCTCCAGCCTACTCTCATTATTGATACCCAATCAGGAGCAAAGCTTTCCAGAAAGAAAGGCACGATTGATCTCTGAATAGTTTATGAAATATCCTTTGTGCAGGGCTTTAAATTATTATTAGGTTGAACTCATTTTCACTTCTGACCTTTTGGAGACACAGCTTTACATCGATTTTCACCAGCTTTGATGGGAGCTGAACTCCAACTGGTCCTGAAGGAGGAAAAGTCCATGGGACAGAAAACCATTTTTTTAAAGATCAATTTACTGCTCACTTGAGCAAAACAAGGGTATGGCGTCTGATTAAGGTGAATGGTCAGAGAAAATACTTTTCCTTCTTCTCACTTCCCTCAAACCACTTCAAAAAACCCTCAGGGAAAACTTTTAGTAGGCCTTTCCTGTTCCCACCAATTTTGATTTCTATTGATCAGATTCAAGTCTGTCTTAATATGGTACTCCTTCAGACCTCCCTTTATCAATCACTCCTAGCAGTAAAAACATGTATTAAAGTAAGTACCTGAGCTGAGCCCTGAGGCCCTATTAAATATCCTCTTTCCTGGGTAAATGATTTTCTGTCATCTGGCATGTTGGGCACCCTTGGGAAAAGCAGGGATTCATTTATAAAGAATTATGCTGTGCAGTGATAAATTTAACCCACTCAAATCAATAGCATTTAGATTTTTTTTAAAAAAAAGATAACCAAGGTTCTATCAATAAGAAAAATCTCTATTCTTTCTGGTCAGATGGTTTTCACAAACCTAATTATTTGGCCATTGGCAAAGCCACAGGGCTATAATGCTTATATAGGGTAAGCCTTCCCAAATGGATATGTTAATACAATAGTGAGTAAGAGCTCTGGAAGACGTCAATCAGAAAACTTTCAGTAATTCTCCATCCCTACATGTAGGCTACGGAGCAAAAGATAGTTTATCTCTATTCACCAGACATGAAGGAAAGAGATAAGTGGTTCTAAACTTGCTGCAAAGATGATCAGATAGTACAGTATATTCACTCCTCTTGGCTGTGAATCACGGGGTTTTATACCACACACTTAATATCCTCCTGTGTTTTACAGCCTGGTGTGGGAATGTCAAACATTTTAATTCACAAAAGGACAAATGAATCATAAATGTTACAACCCAAACACCATTCTCACTGTTTATAGACATGCTGAGGTGGCAGAGACATGGTACCCCAATTTTAATTGTCCATTGGAGTCTAGAGAGATGCCATTTGTATTAGGAAGCTCCAGAGTCTCTGGGCAAGAGGCGGGGAATTATTTTGCCACAGCCTCCTGGGAAAGGCTCCCTGCACAGGCCTATGTTCTATGACTATTTCTGGGTCCCAAAATATTAGGTCAGTTGAGTTCTCAGTCCCGTGACCGCTGACTCACAGTCTCTGCTTAGCTCATGGATTCACGACGCTGATTAAGAGTGAGAACAACTGCTTTGCAGCTGTTACGAAGGAAGCTCTTAGCTAAGTGACCCTGGCCCTTCTTCCCACTTCCCTCAAAGCTCTGCATCTTTGCAGTTGCCTATGGTGCTCAGGTGAGATGAGTGGGCTGGACTCTACAAAGCTTTGGGAAGATACATGAATTGCCCATCATGAAAGAGCTCTTTTGTGTACCCAGCTCTGCAGGAAAAGGGTGGTGGAGGAAATAGAAGTGGTTATTTCTGCTCCCAATTGCTACATTCAACATCTTGTTTCTACCACATCTGCTGATTTGCTTTTGAAACAGTACTGTAAGAGGACAAGCCCCAGAAGCAGAAAAGAGATAGCAATAAGCTGTTAGTTGTAGTTATGGACATAGATTTAGAAATGGAAACGCCGTCAGGATACCTAGTCCAACCCTCTCATTTTTCAGTTGAGCAAACTGAGGCCCAGAGAAATTAAGAGACTTGTCCAAGGTCACACAGTGTCTTCATTTATACAATTTCTGGGTGGTAATTCCATTACCAGGCTACTTATACTTACCATGTGCCTTCCATAAATATTTGGGTGACCTGCAACTTACATTCTTCAGTAACTTTTTTGAAGACTCACCAGAAGAATATTGTTAATAATGTACATAAATACAGGCATGTGTGCATCCATGTATATGTTAGAGAGATGAATCTTTGTTTCATAGAGAAGTTTGAGGCCATTAAAAGACCTACACAATTTCAAATGACAAACAAGTGCTTTTTTAAAGCTAACATTAAAAATGCAGAAAGTTAGAATGGTTTCCAAAGAAAGAAAGAATTAGTACCAATGGAAAGCAGTTGAGCAGTAGAATTTGAGTCAGGAAGAATTAAGTTCAAATCTTGTCTGGGTTACCCTGGGCAAGTCGCTTAACTTCCCTATACCTCAGTTTCCTCATTCTGTAAAATAAGGGGGCTAAGCCTCAATGACTTCTGAAGTCCCTTCTAATTCTAAATTTAAGATCCTGCTATCCATTTCAATGTAGAAATGTTTTTAAGTGCCTATCCCATAATCATTCAAGCTTAGAAAGGCAGCAGCAAAAAGATAGCTAGGAAGTTATTTTTAGACCAGTTAGCTAGCAGAATAAACCTAAGGGTAATATTCTCATTTAAAAAAATATTTGTGAACAGACTTATGCTCTGTTATCAACTCGACACTGAGCAGACCTGAATAGAATTTATCTTATGGCTTGAATAAGGCCTTAGCTCTTCAGATCCTACTGGAATCCATTCAATCTAATAAGCATTCATAAAGTACCTACTTTGTGCAAGGCATTATGCTTCATCCTTTTCACGGAGTGGGTGTTTAATAAACATTTCTTCAAATGAATTCAATTAGGAGCTAATGAATGTTTAGAGAAGGGAAGTGCCGTGGCCATATTCAAGTAACAGGAAGATTATTTTGGCCATAGCATAAAGGATGTTTTGGAGAAGGGAACGTTTAGAAGCAGGAGGACCAATTGCAGTCTATTAGAAACCATTACCATTTTTGTAATCACAACATCAGGTTCATGACAAGAATCAGCATCAATTCTTCAGTCTTGGTACTCTTTCCCTACCATACTAGTATCTAATCAGTCTCCAATTCTTGTCACTTCCATGACTTCAGTTTTTCCAGCATCATTTTCTCCCTCATCATACCACAACTACCCTAGACCTTATCCAGACTGATTACATATTCCTTCCCTCACGCAGTCTACACTCCAGACCTGTCCATAATATTCTATTTCCCACATCCATGCCTTTGCAAAGGCTGCCCCCCCATGTCTAGAATATTCTTCCATTAGCCTAGAATACTCATCTCAACTATAGTTCTATCCAATCATCAGCTCAAGTATCCTCTCCTTCACAAAACCTTTCCTGATTCCCCCACTTGCTAGAGCTCTACCCCCTTCTCAACTATCTAACCACTGTGCATTTTTGGCATATATCTTGAATTTACTTATCTGTGTCTAACAAAGATAGAGGCTCTAGAGCCAAATCTCCCGACTCTTATTAGCACCAGCAAGTCAAGTCCCCGAAACAAGGTGACTGTTTTCCTTGGATTTCCTAAGGATTTTAGAGGGTACCCCTGAAAGGGGTAGAATCCTAATTCTATTGCTCCAAACCCCCATTCCAGGGTTTTATCCCTATTATCCACATCTACTCTATGTCACTGATAACCAGTTAACACCAATAAGCTTTTACAAAGGGATATTTGTTGAAAATTCATAAAAAGAACCAAAATATGATTACCTCAAAAATAGAGCATCCTCCCCCTTTTCCTTGCCACTCAGCTTCCGGAGAGCAGAGACTCAGTAACAGATACTAATCCTTCACCCCACAAGGTTCACTTTCAGGTGAAATTTAGCTGATAGAAACTTAGTTCCCTTGATTGAAGAACATAGTGTCTTGGCTGCTGGGTAGATATACTACCATAAAGGCTCTTCCAATCCATTGAGATTTCACAAGACCCTAGGAAAAAGGAAGAAACACATGAATAGGAGGTGGCTCCATCTCAAAGTATTGTCTAGGAGGCCGTGTACTGGCTAGAAAGGCTGGTAGAGACAAGGGTACTCTGATGGCCTTTGGAGCTCAGGGAATCATTCTTACACTTCATGGCCAGCAGGAAGGAAAGAGCAATATTCTCCATTGGATCCTTTTGTAGTGAATCTAAGTTTTCAGGTCAGCAGCCAACCAAAAGTTTTCTTTTCACTTTGTGGAAAGTAGGTTGGTAACAGTTACACAATGCCTGTACATGTTTGGAATTGGGGCAGGGTCCTTCTATTCCCAATCATAACTACAATTATAGTATCAGGCTCACCAAACCCTCTAAGTAGTTTGGAAGAGTCTTCTGTAGGTGTCGCCAGGACTGGGGCCTCGTTACCCAATCTTCCCCTCCACCATTACATGTAAACATATCTGTCCCCAGTAGAATATAAACTCCCTAAGGACAGTTGTCTTGCTTTTGGACCTGACTCTCTGGGCTGAGCACAGAGCCTGATACATACCAGGTGCTTAATAAATGCTTACTGTTTGATTGGTTGACTAAAGAGGTGATGAGTTCCTGAACTGAGGTGATAGCCGTGAAAGTGAAGAGAGGTATAATTAATAAGATTTTCAACTGCCTATATATGGGGAGGCAAGGGACAGGAAAGCATTAAAGAGAACTGCAGAGTTTCAAGCCCAGATGACTGGGAGGGTGGTGATTCCATCTACAGAAGCAGTGAAGTTGTTGGGGAAAGGCACCTGTTTTAGTGCAGAAGATGATGAGTTCATTCTGCAATGTCTTAAGCTGAAGGAGTCTAGGAGGCAGTTGAAGACATAGAGCTAGAGTTCGTAAGAGAGGAGAGACTCAGGTAAGAGGTATAGATTTGAAAGTCAAAACCATAGACGAATAAAATTTCCAAGGGGGAGATGGGAAGAAAACAGACAAAGAGAGATAGAGACAGAGAGAAAGAGAGATAGACATGGAGGGGAGAGGGATTGAGATTTTACATTCCAGTCAAGGAGATAAAACACACAGAGAACGTATAGACACGATTCTCTGCAAATAATTGCTTTAATAATAACTCCCATGTATAGAATGCTGTAAGGTTTGCAAGAAGCTTTCCTCTTATGTTTGCTGTGTAGCACCCCTAAACAGCTGTTCTTTCAGAGTGTTCCTTGCCTTGGTGGATCACAGTGATATTACTTTCTACAGCTTCTGAGGCTTCACACTGCCAATATACCTGGCATGTTGACCAACTGGCCTCTACGTCTTGGAACAATAGCCTCAAATCAGAGTCAGAAGCAGCTGCTCAGCTGATGTGAGGGGACAAAAAGGTGTTCAGCTTTGGCAGGATATGCTTTCAGATATGACTTCTACTGCCTGATGCCATTCGGACTCTAGTCCTCATCTACTGCTCTGTGTGAAGTATTGAGCATTCGCCTTTGTGTCTGATTCTTTATTGGGGTTCATACCACCTTAGGTACATCAACAGAAGAGTAGGCCTAAAAAATGCCAGAAAAGATGCCTTCCTTGTGAACCCTTCATCATGCTCACAGTGATCTCTAAAATATGTCCAGAACCCAGTACCCCTTCCCATAGGCCACTTTAGATGAAGCTAAGTAGTACAATGGATAGAATCAGGAAGACCTGAAAGCAAATCCAGCCTCATTTACTAGGTATGAGACCCTGATCAAGTCACTTAATTTCTGTTTGCCTTAGTTTCCTCAACTGTAAAATGGGGATAATAATAAACCTACCTTGAAGGGTTGTTGTGAAGGTCAAATATTTATAAAGTGTTTAGCATATTGCCTGGTACACAGTAGGTACTTAATAAATGCTTATTTCTTCCCGTCCACAAAGGTAGGGGTTATGAGATGAAGCTTGGTGCTATGCCAAGTTAGAGAGGATGGGTTGATTTTGGAAAACTTGGATGAAGCTGAAGCCATTAAATCCTTTTATCTGCCTCCTCCCCAAAGAGGAAGTATTACCCTATTTTACAGATTAAGAAGCTGAGTTGACAGATTAAGAGATTTGTCTATTTTATTTATTCCACCATGTTGCCTCTCAGTGTTCAAACATAAATGATTTCATCACATGGCTATTCCCTCCTCTAATACCACTAGTAATACATTCGTGGCTTCAGGGGATAGTCTTATTGTCTGGCACCAGATTCATACTCAAAGCTTTTTCATCTTGCTAAAACCTGCCAGAGATTGGGTTACTAAAAGGTTTCAAGAATCCAGGATCTCCTTGTAGTAGCAATTTGGATTTGAAGAGCTTTCCCACCCATTAATAGGCCGTGTGACCTGCTTATTCACAGGAAGCCAAAGACACATATGGTAGGAAGAGCTTCCTGACAGGAAAAGGAAGTCATGTCACAGGAAATGGAGAGAGAGAGAGAGATGTTATGGCTGCTAATGGCCTCCCTCATGATTATTAGAACTGAACAGGCTGACTTAGCTGTATTGTGAGTTTGTTTTGGGGAAGATCCCAGCAGGAGGTCATAGAGGTTTTGGGATAGCAAGGCTCCAGGTTGTTATATTGTATATTGAATGTTTTGGGTTCCTTGCTGTTATGATGAAGTGGACTGACTGGATAAATGGTTTGTGGGATATGGTTCTCTAATGTCTGAATAAATGGTTTATTTCTTCTACCTTCTATGTGGAGAGTCTCATATACTTTGAGATACAGAACTATATCGGCATTTGGACAATTATCATCTACATTGTTATTATTGCCTTACTGCTTCACACCTCTACAACTTAATGAAAAATCAGAGGAATTAGTTGATTGTGCTAAAAGAAAGAGGTTGCTGATAAAATCTTGACATGGGCCACAGATATGTTTCTGCCTAAACCTCAAAGTTTAGATTATAACAAACCATAGCAGTAGAGTTCATTTCATTCTTTTAAAAAAATTCAAACTTGCAGTTTCATCTGTGTAGTAAATACCCGAAGGGGGAGGGCACAATTCTTGAGTTTTCATTTCCAGAGTTTCCTTCCAGATATCTTGTATATATCTCATATAAACCTAATTATTGACATGGAGTCTAGCATCCTAGAATTTAAGTTCTTTGAGTACCAGGATTGTTTTTGCCCTTCTTCTGTATCCCTACCACTCAGCACAATGCCTGCCACAAAGTAGATCTTCAATAAATGTATATTGATTAATTGAGAACTGAAGGAGTTTTCTAGGGTCACATAACAAGTATGCTAGCCTCCTGGCCGTTATTTCATGCTGCCTGTCATTCTATGCTTAAGGAATATTATTTGTTTGGAATATGGAAATCCTAGTTGCTTTTATAGACTATTTGCACCTCAAGCAACCTTTATTGTAAGAGTAGTAACAATAAGACTTCTACTACTCCTATCCCTAGGCCATGCTGGTTATTTATTCACTAGAAAATATTAAAGTATCCCCGAAATCTCTGATATCCTGGCATAGCCCTGAAACTTCCTGTCATCTCCATCTCTGGCTTCTACCTCCAGGCTGCAAGTTGTCCTCACTCAAAACAAAAGGAGTACAAAGGCAATCATAGATGCCTGTTTCTGTCATCACACAATGCCACACTTACAATGCATTTCTGCTTAATAGCTCCCAATGAATTAATCCCCCCCCCTTATAATTCAAAAAAAAAAAGAATTAAGCTAACACGGTTTGAAGTCATGAAGAATTACAGTCCATAATGACCAATTTTAGCATGTTTTATAACCCATCAAAATGGAAATATTACCTTGGGGTACAATTTATTTTTCCTTATCATAAAATTCCACAGTAGTTAGAACAGTCATATAAATAAAACCCCAAGTCCCTAGCAGAGGTGATGAAAGGAAACTCATTCAATCTTCTGTCTGATGTTTCATTCTGCTTTTTGACAGCTGAAGATAACCAAGTACAATAAAATGCCTTCAGTGTTGTAATGAAAAATTTACACATTAAGCAAATTTGTCCAGACAAAATAATTGACAGTGGTATAAAGAGATTCAGCTCAGTGGTTTATAAAATATAAGGATCTGAACTAAATTAATTTTGAATTTTAAAGCATGGGAAGCATATGTTATTTGGCAAACTGAGGAAATGGGCCTGGGTGCCTCACAATTGTATTGTCTGTATTTATTGCCACTTAAAAGAAGTAAGAGCTTCAAAGCCTCTATGCTTTTGAAAGGGGTGTCTCATTGTTTCATCCTATGTACATGTGTAAACATCTTTGTTCTCTTGGCAGAGACAATAGCCCTGTGAGAAGCAGAAGCAAGGACAAGCAGTCCTATACAAAGAGATGGAATATTGATTAACTTGATGAGTAGGGTGAAATCACCCTCTCCCAAAAGGTGCCTTAGTTATATTTCAGTGCAAATGTGTATTTGTAAAAACAAGAGGTTAGGCTTGAATCTTGATTTTGTTGACATAGGAAATTCACTGATAAGGAAACTACCTCCACCAGGGTAGATTGGCACCTTCTCTATAAATTATCATCTTAGAAAATTGAGAGGATAGATGGCTTACCTCAGATCACATGGCTATTATGGGTCAGAGTCTTCTGGACCACAAGGCTGGCCAGCGCTCTTATCTATGTGTCATAGTAAGGTGGAAAGTAACCTAATCAAAAGCCTTTTTTTTTCCTTTTCACAAATACATTATCAAAATGTTATCTTATTCTTTTGAACAGGTTTTCCTTGGTTTGAATTATAGGGGCCACTCATCCTGCTACCGATCAGCACAGAATTTTGAATCTTCTCCATTTCCAACCTGTTCCGGTTCCCGTATCCTTAGACAACCTGCTGGGCCCCAGCTCCCAGGCTCTCATCATATTTGATGCCAGACTTAATGCAGATGCCACCTTACGTCTGCTGCCCTGCCAGGTTTCAACTGCATGAACAAGATACCCCTCCCAGGTAAAGCCCATCACTCCTAAACTCACCAACATGGTGCTAAATCAAGTCTTCATGGACTCCACCTCCCACAGCCTCCTCTCCCTCTCTTTGGAGGACTGGAAGGCAGAGTACTAGATTCTTCTCAATGCCTGACTTTATAGAGGGAAGAAACTGGACTCTCAGATCACGCCACCTTACAACTACTGCCCTGCCTGGTTTAAACTCCACAGAACAAAATAGTGCCCCCATACCAAGGGATGTGTCCCATCCTCCCTGTCCCAACCCCTTTCTTACATCCTTTCCTGTATTCTCTCCCCCTTAAGATCATCAGCTTTTTGAGGGCAGGGATTATATTTTTATTAATGCATCACTGACACTCAGCTCAGTACCTGGCTAAGCACATCATAGCTGCTTAATAAATATCTTTCAGATGGGATTGTATTAGAAATCTAAACTGCATTAGCTCTTCTGAAGCTCGGAACTTCTAAACTCCAAGAGTGCGCTAGCGTCAATCTCCCTTACAGCAGGGATCACAGGAACGCAAGATGGACCACCTTGACAGGCCCTCATCTGATTAGCATACCAACTTTGCAAGGGAGGTTAGCATACCCTTTCGATGGAAAAGGAAATGGAGTCCCAGAGAATTAAATGGCTAACGTGGCTATTTTCTTGGCTCTTGTTCCAGTGTTCTGATTCCTAATCTACTGCTTCCTTTTGAGCTCCACAACTCAAAACAAAGGTTTTCAAAAGCAATAGTGACCAATGGTGTAAATGGCTTGCTGTGGAACTGCAGATGAGGTCATAAAAATAATCCGCTTGGCTTCAGGATTTACACAGTGACCAATTTAGTGCCAGAAGGAATCTTTGCAATCATCAGTGATGTGTAACTCAAATAGAAAAGGGACTACTAAACCTTTGCATTGCATACAGACTTAGAAAACAACATATTAACATTATCTCTATTGTATTTTTATTTACTTCATTAAATATTTCCCAATTACATTTTAATCTGGCTCTGGGCAGTCATGCAATCCCACATATTTACCAATCCAGCCCAACCCCTTCATTTTATCCATGAGGAAACAGTCCTAGAGAGGTGAAGTGATTTCTCAAATTCAGATAGTAAATGGATGAGATGGGATTTGAACTCAGATCCCCTAACTCCAAATCACTAACCTTTTCACTATACCAGCATGGGAGGACAGCATGATTTACTAGAAAGAGGATTAGGTTTAGAGTCCAAATATCTAGATTCAAATCCTGGCTGTGTCACTAACTGCCTTTGTGACCTTGGCTGAGTCACTTAGGCTGTCAGCCTCCAGTTTCTCATCTGTAAAATGTTGGGATTCTAGATGGCCTCTAATTTCCCCTCCAAATATAAATCAGTGCAATCAAAAGCAATTGAGCAACTCCTTTTGTGTGGGATGATATACATATAATAGATGGACTAACACAGAAAAGACTATGCTTGGTGAATGAAACCAACAAATTCCTCTATCCATCTAAAGTTTTGTTTACTGCAAAATCAGTAAAAATTCTTAAGCCCAGATGAATAATGGCAGTATGACCATCTCAAACCACTCCAAAACATCTCTAAATGCCATATAAATATTAAAAGCACTGCTTGCGAAACTGTCTCTTTCAAACAATATATCAAAACTAAAAATCAGACTTGATTTGCAATGAAGAAGGAGACACCTGGTGACTTTTATTGTTCACTGTTCAGAAAGTAGCAGGTGGCTGATAGAAAACTCCAATGAGTTCTCTTCCTCTTTAACCATCCATCTGCAGTGTAGCACAGCTTTTATTCATTGGTATTCTATGGCAATGTCAGACATATTTGAGGGTTATTTTAGTTTTCCATTAGACTAAAATTCTATGGATTTATTTTACCTTAAATCTTCTGTGGTAACAGCATTCGTGTGATTCGTTGATTTGCCTGCAGTATTCTAAGCAACTTTGTTGCATATCCTAGAGGTGTGACAGATGTCACACTCTTTTAATATTTATTCCTTCGGAACTTAGCTAACCAAATAGAACATTACAAAGACTGTCTCATCACCATGCATGTTAACATTTTTTTCCCCTTCAAGAGTTTAATACATGGACATAAAAAGGAAGAAAACACACACTTTACTTGTGCTATATAAAATCCCGAGTTGGAGAGTTTTGAGTTATACAAATACAAGCAGAGAGTCAAGGTGATTTAGTGAAATGAGTGCTAGGCCTAGAGTGAGAGGATGCTGGTTTTCAAATCCTTCTTCTCCTTACTATATACCTGTGTGACCTTGGATAAACCTCTAACCTTCCTGGGCCTCTGTTTCTTCATCTGTAAAATGAGGGTCTCTGAGGGCTAGTTGGCCTTTGAAGACTGTTTCAGCTCTAAATCTATGATCCTGTATGATTTATTTATATTCGAGAGGCAGAAATGCAGAGTAGATAGATGGCCAGCCTCAGGTCAAGAAGACTTGCGTTTGGGTCCTACATGTAACAGCATATTGGCTATGGCACCAGGGCCAAATCACTTAAACCTTCACAAATGACTTAAGCCTTCAGTGCCCCCAGGCAACTCCATAAGACTATAAATTACAGACTAATTGTCTAAGGGTATCAATATAGGGTGTCCCTGTTGGGAATTATCAAAACAAAAAAGTCACAGACAGAAAGGTAGGAGAGGAGGAAGGAAAGGAAAGAGAAAGGGAATGATGAAAGGAAAGAGGGAGGGTAGAAGAGAGATTTACTAAAACTGGTTTACAAACTGGACCTTTATAAGATGTAGGCACATAGTAGGTGCTCAGTAAATATTTCTTGATATATCGACTGATTAGCAGATCACTGCTAAACTAAGTCTTAGTAATTTCTAGTCCCAGGGTTCTTTTAAGACATATTAATCCTGAAAAGCCCATTCCTTCCTACATCTATATCCCAAATCCCTTCTCTTCCCTGCCCAAGTCACTAATTACCATCATTCTCATTCGTTCTATTTCTCCTACATCCACATAACTCATGACAATAACTTGAATATTAAGAAATTGGACTATATCTATCTAATTAAAGCCAGGTATGGGCTAAGTAAATGAAACATTCGATCTTACAACCAACTCATACAAAAAACAAAGTGATGGCCAGAGCTTCTGACTCTCAAATTTGAAAAATGACCACTACTCTGTACCCTCCAAAATATGAATTATTCTGTCATGTTTACAGTCAAGACCACCTCAAATATAGCTTTTAAAAATTTAGATACTAATTTTCAGAGAATTTATTTGGTCAAGTAGGGAAAAAAGAGTCTCCCCTCCCCATTTTACCAAAAAACAAGTGAACAGTGATTTTGCCCTTTTCACATTTGTGTATATTTAATGCTGGAGTTAATTGCTTATTTACAGATGCACCTTTGCTGCCCCAGGTTTCATGACTGATAATTTGGCCTTGCCACCTCATGTAAAATTTGGTTGTCAGCAAATACTGAGGGGGAAATAGCCCCAGAAAGCCAGAGAGGGAATTCCAAGGAGCTCTCTAGACTTAAAAGTATTATAGATTTAGAACTAAAAGACCTCACTTCACATATGAGGAAACTGAGGCCCAGATAGGAAAAGAAGATATATGTGTGTGTGTATATATATATATACATATATATATATAAACATGTATATGTAAATAGGTAAATCACTGGATACAAGGAGGAATGAAATAGGTAGTGTAACCCAGTAGAAATGATATTGACTTGAAATCAGGAAACTTGTTTTTGACTCTCCACTGTGCTTCTGAGTGAGTAACCTTAGACAGGTAAAATCTAGCCTGTACTTTTTAACTTTCTCATTTGACAGAAATAATGACATATGTCTGCCATCTACAGCAGAGGATTTCATTGAAGATTAATTGAGTTAATAGATGTAAAAATAATTTGTAAATATTGAAAGATCCATGAGTATAAAATATTGTGACTCTTCTGTAATGAATTAGTCCAGGCACTGGATCCTAGTTGCATCATTGTAGATGATTGGCTCTACCATTTAAGATACATCCCTATAAGTGGTAAAAAAGGTTCTATTATCTTGTTCTGGGAGGGGAGATGAGGCCTTGACATCTGCAAATGATGACATACATTCAACAAAATGTAAATATCCGTTTTGTTATTGGTTAGAGAGAACTTTCTTTGTGGAAACTTCCTCCAACAAGGTAACTCTGCAATTATCCTGAAGAAAAGAAATAAACGTCCCTTTCTTAAGCCTCTCCTCTATGCCTGGCACCTTGCAAGCACTGAGGATACACATATAAGCAAAAAGAAAGATAGTCCTTGTCCACAGGGAGTTTACATCGAAATGGTTTAAAACAATATACATCAAAAAGCTAGAAATGGTGAGGGGGCAGACATGAAAGTATTAAACTAGAGCATGGTTTTAAAGTTTATAAGTTAGGAACATGGCCAAAGAGGAATGAAGACTGGTTTGCGCCCCTCTACAAAATAGATTATATAGGAGGGAATCACTAATGAGAGTTACTTGAAGTATTAAATCAAATGTGTCAAACTCCAGGCCAGCAGAAATGCAAGCAGCCTGCAAAACTGCATGGTCTAAACCAAATTAAAATGCAATTGACAAGTGTTTAACAAAATATATACAAGGACAATACGGCATAGATGATGTTAATTTGTGGTTTTCTAAGTCAATATGCCATTGAAAGGATTCATTTCTATTTGAGCTTGACACCACTACCTTAAAATACTGAGAGAGTTGCCTTGGACATGGAAAGGTTAAATGACATCACCATCATTCTTAACTTTACATAGTGTTTTTATGTTTGTCCTATCTGAAGTGTTTTACATATATAAAATACTTTGATCCACATGTTATCTAATTTGACAGTTAATATATGTAAAAGATAAGATTTGAACCTATGTCATGCTTCCTTTTTGATGAAATTAACACATGAATAAAGGATCAAGTTATTCCCTTTTCCTAGGCAATTGTTGCTTCACTGAGACTACATCGAGGACGTTAAATTGTATGTGTGAACTACGTGTGAACTACATCCTTGAGATTTGACCTTTAAAATTAAAAAGGAGATCAGGAAGAAAGGCAATCAAGGCTGAGAAATTGGATACACATATGCTCAACTCCTTGGAAAGAGGCCATGTGGCCCCTCCAAAGAAAAGTATGCAAAAGGGAAGCATGTTCTTTAGCTAGAATTCCTGGATCAACCATACCTACTAAATTAACAGGCAAATTAGGTGAAGTAATTGGTCAATTAAACCATATTGTCAATTGAATTTTCCCATGAGATCATCGAACTAGTCAATTGCTTTAACAATATATCAAATACTACCACGAATTCCTAGAGACAGAAGGACCAGGAAAAAGTTCCCTCCACTCCAATTTGTTGTCTGATCTATCTACTCTTGAGTAAGAACTTCTATCTGTGTGATTTAAAGTATAAAGGTGGTAATCCATCCTCATCATGAATCCTCAGAATAGCAGCAATCGATAATAGACCTGAAATTGGAGCTAAGAAATATACTGAGAAAGAAAATATACTGAGGAAAGGTAGTTTCAGGACTCTGCAAGGGCACTAACCCTCTGCAGAAGCCTATCAGAGGTTATCGCCAAAGGAAAATTTCTTAAAGACTCCTGAAAAAGGTACTTCAAGTTTGTAAGAGCTGTAAGTTTATCATTTGGCTATATATATTCTTCAAGTTTAAGCCCATTCTCTTCAAGAATCTTTAGTGTGGGGAAGGCCTAACGTGCCCCAGGTTTTAAGTACTTGTTTCCAAAATCACTGTCCTTATTTTACCGTATTAGTATATATCCTTTCAAAAAGGAATAAATTCTAGCTGATAATAAATTGGGAACACACTAGTGGGGGCTCATAAGTAGTAGAATAGTAGAATAAGAATAGTAGAAGAAATTCCCTAGCTCCATAGGTTTACTCTTAGAACTTGAAGTCAGCCATTCTTTGGGGTCCCAGCCCACCGATACAAGTATGAGTTAGGGAAATATACAAGGATATATGCAAGCTTTTGTTTTTAGATTTTATGTATTATATTTGTTGGAAGATAGGGTAGTATCAATAACTTTTAAAAGAACTTAACATGATAACTATTTAGTTATCTTTCAGTCCCACTTCAATATTTTCTACTATGATACATATAAATAACTTTGGGCCACAGACTGCCCTAAATTCCTCCACATCATCTCTATGGACATAATTGAGATTTTTACACAGAGATCACAGGACCTTAACATCAGGTAATATTTCCTGGTGTTTCAATATCCATCATGATGAATATAGAGAATAAGCTCAAGAGAATGCCTTTTAAACTTTTCAGGATCAATGCAAAATTCTCCTATCTCTGATGGGCCTATTTATAAGTTGCCTGCAGTTATTTCTCTTTGGCAGTAGTTTTTAAATGAGCAGAGGGAGCAAAAGAATGATGGTACAAGAGAGAAATCAAACTTCAGCAAAGGCTCAACTCTAGAAGTTAGCAAACAAACTTACTCAGAGTCTACCCCAATCTGAGTTTATCTCCTCTAGCTAATGGGAAACACAAAAGGACCAAGTTCTGTACTATAACACTGAGACAAGATGAATTTTTGAGCTGCCCAGGAGACTAAGATCCAAATGGAATTAAAATTTATAACATTTTAGATCCCAAATTCCTCAATAGTAATTTTCTACTGCACTTAAAGTATGCTTAAAGAAAACTCTTTCCCCTACCCTCAGGGGCAGCATTTAATGTGGCACAATATGGAGGAGACAGTGGTGGTTGAAATAGTTACTCAGGGTATTACTCTAGGTTGGTCACCAAGCTAACCTTTCAATACATACATGAAAAGGACTTGGCAGTTCCCAGGCTTGAGCCCTTAATTCAGTTACTCTGAAGGAGAGCGAAGGACAGTCATAACAACCAGCTTTTACATCTCCCTAGTTCCCAACATTTTGTGTTACACTATCATAGGCTCACAGCTCTTGGAATGTAAGATACCTCCGAGGTTATCTATTCCAACCCCCACATTTTAAAGATGGAAAAACTGAGATTCAGGGAATTTAAGTGACTTGAATAAAGTCATATAGGTAGTACATATAGGTGACGAGCAAATAGAGTTCCAGGCTGCTGCCAGAAAGATGATAATTTAAATGCAGCCTCAGACACTTACTACTTGTGTGTCAGATCATTTAACTTCTGTTTGCCTCAGTTTCCTCATCTATAAAATGGGAATACTAATAGCACCTACCTCCCAGGGCTGTTGTGAGGTTGAAATGAGATAATATTTGTAAACTGTTTAGCACAATGCTTAGCTTCTAGTAGGCATTATATAATGGTGATGATAATAATAACACCAATAATAGTAAAAATAGCTAAATGTTAGCTATCGCTGTTGTTATGTGTCAGAGGCAGGATTTGAGCCCAGCAATGTCAATATCTGTGTTCTTCATTTTTTTTAAGTAGAGTATAGTGAAAAGAAGACTGAATTTTAAGTCAGAGCACTTGGGTTCAAATCCTGTATTTTATTTTACTTGTATGATCATGGGCAAATCACTCTGTGATTATGATCAAGTCACTTAACAGTATGAGAATTATTTTATTCACATTTAAAATAAGGGGCTGGTATTGAAAATATCTAAGGTCCCTTTCTAGCTCAAAATCCAAATAACTGAGATAGAAACAATGTGAATTACTGAATGAATTATATTCAATAGCTGAATGAAAACTTATGCACACAAGAAGAGTTGAACAGAACTTTGTGGCATGAGATATTATTCATATGAGGCATATAAAGTATCACAATTCAAATTCATCTACTACATCAATGGCAAAGAACCCTACCCTCAAGAAGCTTATGTTCTATTTGGGGAGGGGGGTAGCATTTATTTCGTTATTTTTTAGTCATTTTCAGTCATGTCTGACACTCTGTGACCCCTTTGGGGGTTTTCTTGACAAAGATACTTCCGTGGTTTTGCATTTCCTTTCCTAGCTCATTTTAACAGATTAGGAAACTGAGGCAAACAGAGTTAAGTGACTTGCCCAGGGCCACACAGCTAGTAAGTGTCTGAGATTGAATTTGAATTCAAGTCTTCCTTACTCCAGGTCCAGCACCTTATCCACTATGCCACCTAGCTGCCTGTAACATTTATACAGATAAGTAAATAAAAGTCAAGGAGAGAAAGAGCATGGGCAAAAAAGAGGATCAGGAAGGGCATCAGAGAGGAAGTGGTGCCTGATTTTAACCTTGAAGGAAGATAAGGGGTTCATTCCAAGCAAAATGGGAAAGGGTCTGGCTTGTAAATATTTAGAAAGGGGAAATGGAATTCCAAGTTTAGAAGCTAATAGTCCAGTTTAGTTCAAACATAGACTATATGAGATGAATAATGTTGAATAAAGTGGTAAAAGCAATTTAAAGCTAAGTGTAGACTAATTTGGAAACTTCTACAAATGATTTTCGGGTGACAGGTTGCCAATACCTAAAACATTGCTGCATGAGAAACTGTGATTTAACTTGGGACATAGTGCAGAATAGGACAAGTATTACAGACATGGAGAACAGCAAATACTGTCACAATTTTTACCAAAGTAGATAGCTTGGAGTTTGAAAACTATAAGCCAACCAACTTAACTGATTCCTGGTAGTTTCAGAATGTGTCATAAAAGAAATGGTAAAGCTTTAAAAGGAAGCAGAGACAACAAAGAGCTAGCAGGGCTTCATTAAGAATAACTCCTAGCCAATCATGGTTTCAGAGGACAGCTAATGAAACCACTTTCTCTCTTTCTCTTCCTTCTCCATAAGGTACTATGTGTGTGGAATGTTGTATTGATGGTGAATATGATTTCAGTGTCTATGTACCTTCTTTTATTTCTTACACTTAAGCTTCTGTAAGGAGAAGGTAGTAATACTGAGAAATTGCTGTGGAAGAGAAAGAAATCAGTAACCCTTTTATCACTATTATTATTGTTGTTGCAGTTAATAAATAATATTAATAACCCCCTGCCATGGCACAGTAATATCATTTACTGTTTTTGACAGAATTATTAGATTGGCAGATTAAAGGAACTCTAAATCTATAGTTTACCTATATGTAAACAGAACATTTTGTAAAATCTCTCATTCCATTCTTGTGACAAATCTTGAGAGATGTGGGCTAGACAATAGTAAGATTTAATTGGATTATCATCTGGTTGAGTGGCTAGAGTCAAAGAACTATCACAAATCGTTCAACATCAATTTGGGAAAAGGTCTTACTAGAATTCCTCAAAAACCTGTGCTTGGCCCTATGTGATGCTTCACATTTTGCCAATGATTTGTATAGTCAGGTTTATCACATAAATGGCATGTTGATCAGGCTTGCAAACTAATCTGGTTTGAATAGTTGGTACATTGAATGATAGCATCAGGATTCTAAAAGATGTCAACAGAATAGCCTGTAAAGCCCAAAATTAAGAACATAAAATTTAATAGATATAAATGAGGCAGCTAGGTGGGCAGTGGATAGAACTCTGGGCCTGTAGTAAGGAAGACTTAATTTCAAATCTAACCTCAGACATTTAGTGGGTACGTGATCCTAGGCAAGTAACTTAACCTCTATTTGTCTCAGTTTCCTCAAGCGTAAAATAAGGATAATGATGGCATGTACATCACAGTTGTTGTGACGCTCAAATGGAATATTTTTTGTAAAGCACTTAGCACAATATCTGGCATGTAGTAGGCACTATTTAAATGTTTATTCCCTGACCCCAAAAAACACAAAGTCTAATACTTAGGTTCAAAAGACCAACCTCACAAATATGAGCTAAGAAGGAATGACTACACAAACTAATTCAATTAAAAATTATCTGGATGTTTTAGTGAACTTCAAGCTTGATATCTTTCAACAGTGTAGAATGGCAGTTCAAGATAATGCAAATTTAGGCTAAATTAAAAGAGGCCAAGTGTCTAGGAATAGGGAGGTTAATTTGCTACTAAAACTTCTCCTGGTTAGGGCATATGTAAAATATTGTGTTCCATTCTGAGCACAACATTTTAGGAACTATATTGATAAACTGGAGAATATCCAGGTGAGGGAAAGCAGAATGCTAAGATACACAGAATCATGCCATATGTGGGTATTTAACCTGGAGAAGAAAAGACTTAGGGGAGACATGAGAGCTATCTTCAAATATTTGAAAGCCTGTAACAAAGGAGAGAAATCAGACTCATTCTGCTTAGTCTAAGCAGACAGATTTAGGAGAAATGATTGGATACAAAGAGTCAAATTTGGTCTCAATTTGAGGGAAAAGTACCAAACAATTAGAGCTCTCCAAAAGTAGAATGGGCTTTCTCCTGAAGTAATGGATTTCCTTCTCATTAAAGATATTCTAACAAAGATCGAATGATTGCTTCTATGTTGTAGTGGGTATTTTTATTCAGGTGTGTACTGGACTATATAGCCTCTGAGATGCTAACAGTCTATGGGTCCTTTACTCAAGGCCATAATTCTTTCACCAGCTAAACAGATAGCTTTTGCTTCTGTCCTTAATGACATCAATATTTTACTGGAAGCTATTGCCAACCAATCTGCTTCTCCTCAGTAACTCACATACCACTGAGCTCAAGAGTGCATCCCACTAAATTTCAGCCAATCCTCTCCTCTTTCTCATCCTGCCTTCAACTCACATTTGCTTTATTTTAAAGCAGCTGTGTTGAATCAGCTGAAACGCAAGTCATTCCGTGAAAGCTTTAATCATGGGACTGGAGCTTCACATAAATATAAAACTGGCTTAAAGTTTAAATGTAAAAAAAAAATGCACACAATTTTAATCAGTTAACATTTTAGAAAAAAAAGCTACTCAAGTAGATGTATTACATGACATGAATAAAGACAGTATATATGCATGTGCACATGTGTTTCTGCCTCTGAAACTCACATTATCATACATTTTCTTAAAGGGTCCATAGCTTCACCTCAAATTTTCTTTTCTAGATATCTGGTTGTAGGGTCTTTGTAACAATCTTTACTTATAATCTACAAGCAGAAGGATCTGCTTTTTGATTCCCTCTCTTTTTTCCTCTCTAGAGATACCAAATCAAGTTTGTGAGTTGTCCAGAGACCAAAAAAAAAAAGGTCTTCAGGACCCTGGACAGGGATGTGAATGAATTCATTCTTTAAAAGTAAGCCTGATGGGATCTAGAATTCTAGCTCAATTATCTGGATGGAAATCTTGATTTGGGTATTTAATAGCTATTTGACCTTGACCAAGGCACTTATCTCTTGGCCTAAATCCCCTTTATGCATAAAAAGGAAACCTTTGCACTAGGTGACCTCTAAGGTCCTCTTTTTTCCCTCTAAATCCTATGACTGCTGGCATGCTTTAGCCAGATGACATTAGATGTCATGTCTCCAAAAGCATTAAGCAGAATAATTGAAATCTGCTTTTCTGGCTAAAGGTCCCTGTTGTATCAACAGAATCACTGAGTCAAGAGATCTGTTGTGGAACAGCAGGAAGGGGATGAAGCAATGAAGATATACACCCTGACTTTTCTGGCATCAGGGGTCAGAGCGATCAGCATTTCTAATATTATCCTATGGTGTCAGCATTACCTGCTTAAATGGCAATGTAGCTAAAAAGCAAAACTTAACAGAATAAAAGGTGGGTCCAGCCCACAAGATTAAGTGGGGACTCATTAAGAAGAGACAAAGAAGAATAAGACTATCCAGTATCCATGATATATGCCTACAATACAGAAATAAACAATGACTTTATGACCTCTGCACTCTGTCATTGATCTGCTCTCTAGACTATTTCGTGCATTTAACAATAATGATAATAGTGATAATATATGTATATGTACATATGTGTATGTATGTTTGTATATGTGCACTTGTGCCTGTCTACATAGAGTTTAGATTTGATAATATAACTTAAAAATTAAAAGTATTTTTTCTTTTGCATTTGCTGTGCATTTTTTGTAAGGTTATATTTGTCATGAGAACATTACGAGATTGTAAGTATTCAGCCACCTGATGGGACTCCGTAAGACTAAGAAATTGAAGAGGAAGACCTCCTCCATTCCTCTTTAAGCCCTGCTTATGACTCTCTGGACTTCTGTACCATCTCACAGTAACCTTCTCACCATGGAAGACATTTCTAACTTGCCGCTTTCTGACCCTGGAAGATCCCTTCACCCCTGTTGTACCCTTCTCTGATTAATGAGTTCCTCCTGGAATCTTCATTTTGAGGAGTGTCTAGCCAGCCATGCTCACTCTTTCACTCTATCCTGGTTCTAATCCTGACTTCAAACTTCCCCACCATGCCCCACCTTCCCATTGCACCTTCTCCCTCCACCTTTCTTTTCAGCTCCCTGTTATATATTATCTTCCCCTATTAGAATGTAAGTTCCTTAAAGGCAGAGGCTATCTTGTTTCTTGTATTTGTATTCCCAGTCTTAGAACAGAGCCTGCCAAGAATAACAAATGCTTATTCACTTAACTCAATTGTGGTGTCTGAGAAATCACTAAGAAGATACAACCATACCACACAAATGCTGGGGATCTTTTTTGCCTAATTTAAAATGCAGATCATTAAGAACAAGGAGTATGGAGCTAGTGTCAACTCCAAAAGAAATATGCCAGGATATTAAAAGGCAGGAGGACTAAAGCTGCATCTATATGCTAAGAACACAACCAGTCATAAAGCAAGAAATTCAATCAAAACACCGTATTTATTCTGCACAGCGCCCAGGAACTGATGTGATGCCTTTGCTTTCTAAAAAAAAATAAACAAAAATTCATTCACTAAACTAAACAAAGATGGGGCAGTATATGATGTAATGAGGAAAGGACAACGGACATGGAGAAAGAAGACAGTTTCAAATATAAGTTCTGATGCTTACCAATGGTATGCTTCTGAGCAAATCACTTCTTTGGACCTCATCTGTAAATTAAGATATCTTGGGTCCCTTCTAGATCTAAAACATATGATTTTAAAGAAATAGGTGTTCTGGTTTCAAAGAATCCCAGCTTAAGTAGATATTAAATAGAATATAACAAAAATATAAACAGAAATTCTGTAATCCACCTTGATGATGGTAACCATGAAACTTCCAAGATATTAAGAACAGGGCAAGATTTCAACAAATATGTAAAGTATACATCTCCAGCTTCTTTGAATCTGTATCACTGAAGAATACAATATAGATTTTCCCAGGTTTTCTGGCTAGGAGCTGGACAGGAATAGCAGGGTGGAATTTGAGAAAGAAAAATGAAAAAATCCTGAAAATGTGCCTGGCCCTTCTATTCATGAGTCAGTGACACAAAGCCTACAAATACATACTGTATTCATACAGTTTGAGGATAAACATTACCAATTTGAAGAAGTATTTAAAATAAGTTAACTATTATTATAATTCAGTTTTCTGTTGCTTTTAACTTTATTTTAACTCAATTACAAGTATTTTTAGTAAAAATTCCCCCTGATGTTTCCTTAAATCTAAAGAGTTTTTTTGTCATGTGAATTTTCCAACATCCCTGTTGTGCTTCTGTATGGATTCTGCAACCAGCACAAGTGTCAAATTATCTGCCTTTGAAAGGTCGATTTTGTAATTAGTAATAATAGCAATAATAGCTAGCACTTATATAGCACTTTAAGGTTTACAAAGCACTTTACAAATATTTCAATTTATCCTCACAACAACCCTGCAGGATAGATACTATTGTAATTCCCATTTTCCAAATGAAGAAACTGAAGCAGCCAGATGTTGAGTGACTTCCCTAGGTCATACAGCCAGGGCAATATTTGAACTTAGGTCATCTTTACTCCAGATGCAGTGCTCAACCAGCTGTGCCACCTAGTTACCAAATTACTTGATTTAAACCTATGACCTAACTTTCCAGGACTTCCACTTACACTAAGGGCATAAGAGGCAGAGATTGGCCTGGACATATATTATATATTACTGCTTTTAAACACTATAACCATTAGACTTAAATTTTCCTGATTTAAGCCTTTTGTTCTTCCCATAACCACAGGAATAGAAATTTCTCTCTTCTTTTGCTATTCTTAAAATTGCACTGAAGAATCTTTTTACATTACATTACAGCACATGTTGCATTAGCCTCTGTCCTTAAAACTTAATCACCTTGTATAAATCACTTGGGTGCTAATTAAAATGTCACTGAAAGATTCCTGGCATACAGTAGAAGATGCTATGGTATGGTGGAATGAGTACTGGGTTTGGAGACACAGTGAGCACCATAACTAGCAAATTTTGTACCTGGCACTGTACCTGGCACCTGGCAACCCAGGGCAAACCTGAGGTTATAACTGGAAAGGCAACTGGAGTTGCAGGGCTCGTCCAAGGAGAGGCTGCCTGGACTATTACTGCTGAGAAGGAGAAACATCTTCCAGTGGCTTCCTATTTTAATTAATATGCTTGCTAACTAAATTCTAAACTTTGTTGCTAATTAAATACTAAACTTTGCTGTTTCTTCCTGCTGAAGGATTGACTGCAAGTCCTAGCAGAACACTGAATATGGTGCAGTGGTCATAACCCAATAACAGCTCTAGTCTCAGCACCTGAGTTCAAAGTCTGTATGAATTTAGGTAGGTCACTTCATTTTTCTGTTCCTCAATTTCTTTAGTGAGTGTTACCTACTTTACATGATTGTAAAGAGGATCAAATATGACAAAATACTGCAAAATGTGAGTTACTTTGATGATGATATGCCTTCTAGCATTATCATTATTTATATTAACTAAATGTCATTAGCATCCAAAGATAGTGAAAATGGCTCGTAGTTATATAATGATTAAAGTAAACTATTAAAATGATTAAAATTATAAATGATTAAAATAAATGATTAATTTAACCTGGTTATTTTATCTTATCCTCACAACAACCTGTGATGAAGATATTTATAGAATCTCCATTTTACAGGTGATGGAATTGAGGTTGAGAGAAACTGAGTGACTTGCCCAGTCACGCAGCTGGTAAGTATCTGAGGTGGGATTTGAACCCATACCAAGTCCCATGATGTATCCACTGTAAGAAGCTGCCTCAGTAATAAAAAGAGCTGGTTCTACAGGACAAAACATAAATTGCTTCTCCCAATCATGTGAGAAGAGGAGCAATGTGGGTGAAAATGGTGTTGAAGAAAATGTTATTTTCCACATGATATGAAGAAATGTTAAGTATCCCAACATGCCAGACACAGCCATGTGGTGGTCAGTTTTATTTAATTGTTTTTATTCATCACAAGAGAAAGTTCTATGGGAAAAGATAGTTCTAATGGGAAGTTACTATAATATTAAAAGCAAAAGTCATCAGTAAAACTTTTAAAATGTGACTTATTATTGGCTGAACAGACCCACAGCCTATAGTTTATTTCCAATCAAACATTCATAGTGAAGAATTTATTATGTTTTCGCTCAATGTTTTGACCTGATATATTAAGAAAGGCTACCTTTCCTATCTCAGACTGATGCTTCTAACAGAGATTTTAAGAAATTAAATTATTCCTAGATCCATACCATTGAAAATAGTATTGCCTTCCCATTAACCACTGTCTCAGGCATCAGGGAGAAAGGCAAAAATGGAAAAGAGAAAAGCAAAGAGAGTGATTGCAGCAAGGAGAGTATAAAATCATAGATCTGGAGCTTGAAGGAATCTTAGAGACCATCTAGTCCAATCCCCTCAATAAAAAGAAATGGTGGGTGGGAAGAATAAGAGAGATGCCGCAGAACTACATGAATCCATGGGAGCAGGGGAGAGGAGGAGTAAAGGTACTCAAAGACCACTTAGGCAACTCTCTCCAACTTTTCCTTATTACATGATTGCTTACCAAAAAACATGATTTCTTATTCTGCAAATGGGAAGAAGGCAAGCATGCCAATGGATGACCAAGAAAGGAATTCCTCTTGCCCCCTCTTGCTCCATACCTGCCAGACTGCACAGACTTCTCTTTGACTGAATACAGCTGGTGCCTGCAGGGTGATTTGCCATTTGGGGCCCCACATCTTTGCTTTCCAAGCAGCACAATGATTTTCCACCACAGTGGTGGCTTCCTGCTGCTGTTCTTGGTTAGCTTCAAGCATTGTTAGATTCAAGCTTTGCTTCCTCCCACTTCCTGTAGGATTGGCATCCACACAGGCAGTGCCTATGCAGCTGGAGATTTTCTCTTCACTAAGCATAAGATATGCACCACTTTGAATATGGCTTTGCTTCACTGAAATGGCCCAACTCTAACACTTGCTACTTGGAAACTGCATTCTACTCAGTGATGTAAGGCACAATATGTGGGTCTTATATTGGTAACTCTCCCAGGGCAAATAAGATTAAATTTGAATGACATTATAAACACTTCAGTGCCCCTGTGTGGGAGAAAGGAGTTATAGTAAAACAGAGAGAGTAGAGAAAGATATCTCAACCATTGATAGGCTCTAGAGTCCAAAAAGGCATTAGGGACTAGAGACTGGAGCATACCAGTATTGTATTCGTGCCTGGTACTAACATATGAACAGTGATTCTCCAACTTTTATAAGGATCTCTGTCCTATTATCTGATGTGTCCACTTTTACACCATAATAAGAACATAACTATATCATACTAGAAAGAGGAAATATTTCAAAATTAATATTGTTCTGGGTTTGAAGTCAGAAAGACCTGGGTTCAATCTCACCTCTGACACATATAGACATGTAATTCTGGGCAAGTCACTTAACCTTTACCTGCCTCAAGCAATTCCCTTGGACTTCTATACTAAGACACAGTTGGGTTGCAATTTCCACTAATGGAGGAATACTTCCCAGAGGCGGAAATTCTTTGGTAGAGGAAATCATATCTCCATTGCATATTTGTGCAGACTAGAAAGGATGTGGATTTAAAAGTAAAAAGAGTTGTATATACAAAAAATTAATGGTGAGTCTCTCTCAGAACTTTCATTTGAGGAAGTCCTCAAGCTATCCACAGCTCACTTTTCTCCTGGCTCTGACTCTGCATCTGATTCACTAGACTTTTTCACTTTATTCTCAATGGCTTTCTCACCCTGGAGATGTCTGCAGCCCTGTGGCTAGCTTTCTCCCACCAATTTGCAAGTCTTGTTATTAGTATCAATAAAAAGTCACCAAATAAGACATTAATAACTCCCAATCTATGTGTTTATTTTCTTGCCTCCAAAAAAATATTTACTCAAGAGGAAGCATGATATGCAAGAAAAAAATGGACATAGAGTGAAGTCCATTTGAATACATCCTTTTGAATCCTGCCTTTGACTAACTTCCAGCTGTAGGACCATAAATAAGTCACTTAATCACTCCAGGCTTGTTTCTAATTCAATTGAATTGGACATGAAAATTTTAAAAGTTGCCTGCTCTATTCTAGGTACTGAGTTGTGTGCTGGGGACACAACCAAAAAATAAAAATGATGAGGATATCCATACCTACATTATGGAATACTGTAAGGATCAAGAAAGGAAATGTATGTAGAGTGCTGTAGTGACCTCAAAGTATTATGCAAATGCACGTCGTGGTGCTAATGATGGGGTTGAATGTATTGTTCATACATCCAGAATATTATTGATGAAAATATGAGAAGCAAAAGACTTTCTCTTGGGAAATTATCCATAACAAAAAGCCTCTTTAATTGACTGAGAAGTGGAAAGACCTCCCTTCCACAGGTATTTTTGTTATTAACATTTTTAAAAGCATGTGAATAAATCATAAATTGAGGTTTAAATATTTGCTAGAAATTACATATCTCACATACATACTGTAGCCATACATAATCCATAATAGACATAATTAGAGGCAATATTGTTCAATTATCCACAAAGTACCAGCATTTATTCATTCATTCAATAATCACTTATTAAGTACACATTATGTGTGAGACCCTTTGTGTATTCAAAGACAAAAACAATATAGTCTGTATCCTCACAGAATGTATATTCTATAGCAGCAATATAAAAGTGAGAGACCAAAAGAGGTTTCCTATAGGAGGTAGCACTTGAGCTGAGATTTGAAGGAAATTAGGGCTTCTAAAAGGCATAGATGAAGGAGTTCAATCCAGGCATGGAAGGACTCTAGTCATGACTCTATTTTTGCTTGTTTTTGTATCCCCAGGGCTTAAAACACTTCCTGAAAACATACTAAGACCTGAATAAATGGTTGTTGACTTGACTAAGCTTGGTTTCATCATCCAGAAAGTTTTTATCATGAAAGGTTTAATTTTTCAAACAGTCCTGATTTAAGGAATTCTGTACATTAAATAAGTTGTGCTTAAATTAATAAAATTTTATTTCCTCTGTTTGGTCCATTATTCTATCTTCAACTAAGAGGACTTCGGGGTAGAATTCAATATTTAACAAAGGTGGTCTTCGATACCTCTCAGCAGAAGAAAATAACACTTGAACTTCTGTTTCTATGTCTTTCCAAGAGAACATTTCATCATGAGAGACATTTCTGTTTCTGCAAGTAGGCTACTTTGGCTGGGAATGGTGCACATGAAGGAAAGAAAAATGAAAGAAATGTGGAAAGTACTTGTCAGGTTGAGAAGGGCTTAAAGGTCAAACAGAGTAGTTGGCATCTTGTCCCAATGGTAATAAGGTTTCTTGATCAGAGAAATAATATGATCAGGCTTTTGCTTTAGAAATATTAGTTTGGCATCTCCTGTAGTAAGCTTGAGGGCACCTAGGTGCTGCAATGGATAGAGTGCCAGGCCTTCAGTCAGGAAGACTCATCTTCCTGAGTTTAAATCTTGTCTTGGACACTAACTAGCTGGGTGACCCTGGGCAAGTCACTTCGGTTTCCCATCTGTAAAATGAGCTGGAGAAAGAAATAGCAAACCATTCCAATATCTTTGCCAAGAAAACTCCAAATGGAATCACCAAGAGTCAGACACAACTGAACAACAAGAACAAATAGTTAGCTTGAGAGGGAATGTAGAGGGGAGAAAATAAGAGTGGAGGACCAATTAGGAGGTAGTGATAGTGAGACCTTGAACTAGGGTGGTGACCCTGGAAGTGGGGAAAAGGATCAAATATGAGAGATATCATGGAGGCAGAATGGCAAGTGATTTGATGTGTGGAGCAAAAGAGAGTCAAGAAAAAAGGATGACTGTGAAGTTACTAAGAGAGGCATGAAATGGAGAGATGCTCACCAAACCTACTTGGCAGTATCATGGAGGATATTTTGAGAAAATTACAAATAAAAGAGAGATTCTTTCTATTTGGTCTCCAGATAATTCTATTTAGTGATGATATTTTGTGGATCAAGACCTACAACACTATAGAAGCTCCTAAATGAAGCCCTAGTCATTGAAAAGAAGCCTAGTGTTCCATACAGGAAAATCCAACTGAATGAATAATATATGGAATTCCCAAATGATTACATGATTTCGGCATGACTCCTCCCATCCAAAAACTAAGTTCATCAATGCATATATCCCAAATGGACACTTAATTCCTCATATAAGCTTCTTTTGAGTAGGAACTATATTGCTTGGTTGCTTTGTATCTCACAAGCTTAATGCAAGGCTTGGCACATAAGTACTTGATTAATATTCTATCTATCTATGTATGTATCTATGTATCTATGTATCTATGTATCTATCTATCTATCTATCTATCTATCTATCTATCTATCTATCTATCTATCTGTTTCCATGCTACATCCCAGGCAGATTATCCTACTTGATGTTACAAAAAGGAAATCTCTCTTTTGCTAGCCATTTCAGATGGACAATGAGGTGGGCCCAGGAAAAAATGGGTAGAAATTAGATTGAATTATATTTAGGAAAATCCACAGAACTGTTAATGGTCTGAGGCTTATTCTAACAGCAAAAACATCTGTAAGAGAAAAAAAAGTTCTTCTAGTGATGGAAAATAGCTAAAAATCATGGAGTATTATAACCTCAGAAGAATCAAAATTTTCAATGATCCCAAAAGAAATTTAAAGATACGTAATAAATATGGCATATTGCCAATAATGTTTTATATATAACAAGTGCTATAAAACATCCTCAAGTACACACATGAGTGAAAATGAAGGTGAGCCACAGGTAAAGAACAGAATGACAACTTGAGGAATGCATTGATATCCACAAAATATTATTAGAGCCAAAGAAAGGCTTCTAGAAAAGTAGAAAGAACTTCTGTGGAGGATTTAGGATAGATAAGGACAAGACTCAAATGGTAGATTGTCATCAAGCTTATGGATCTGTCTGAATGCCTCAATAAACTTTCCACATGATATATTCTAGTTTATATTAAACACTATGTCAATTTGATATATTCCATAGGAATTCAATGCCCTTGTGTTTTTAGCATTGATGTGATGGCCACCATTGCAAATCTTGTAAGAATTTGTACAAATTTGAAGAAGAGTTTTGGCTGAGTCAAGAAAGAAGACACCATCAGCTGGCAGAGGAGAGTAACTGCTAAGAATATGTCAAAAAAAGACAGATGACTATCTGTTAAGGGTGCAGCAGTGAGAATCCCTGCATTGAAAAAGAAATTGAACCAGGAGACATCTATGATACCTTTCAACAAGATCCTGTGTTTCCCTAACAGTTGCAACGCTGTAACAGACTCATGATCCAAGCAGTCTGGTGTTCTGTCAGTGTTCAGATTGTAAGCTTCTTGTAATAAGGGATTGTCCTTTGCCTCTTTTTGTAACCCTGGAATTTAACACAACATCTGACAGATAGTAGGCACTTAACAAATGCTTATTGACCTACTGCTTCTGAAAGTAGTGCCAAAGGACATTTCTAAAAGATATGCTTGCCATACAGGACATCCAATTAGGTTCAATTCAACTTTTATGGGGTGCTTACTATATACAAGGCTGTACTCTAGATGTTGTCCAAAAAGGCAATAGCAGCAAAATTTCCCTGCTTTAGCATATTCTCCCTCAGAATTTAGCACAGGAAGACCAAAGGGAACTATACCATCCAGATGTTGCCAGAACATGAGATATCACTCTGGACATTTATGACCTGATAGCTAATCTTCTGATGAAGAGCCTCTCCAAATGTTAGGCTGACCATTAGAATATCATCTCCAATTTGTAGAACAGAAAATTGAAAGCAAAAATGGAAGAAATTAAATAAGCATAATGATATTTTTTTCTAAATAGTTTAGAATATATTATGTGCATGTTTTTATAAATACAGCTGTTACCCCCAGCCCTCACCAAAATTGCTTTAGATTTATTTTCTATGTATATTTCATTTACTTATCTTTGAGGATATTTATCCCACTAAAAAATATAAGCTACAGGAGGGGAGGGATTGACTCACTTTGATATTTGTATTTCCAGCACCTAACCCAGTGTCTGACACATAAGAGGCACTTACTAAAGATTTATTAAAAGTCGTGGTACATGAATTAATTAAATATTAAGGTGCTATGAAAAATGTGGAATATCATACGCATATAAAAAATCATGGGAAAGGAAAAATGAAATTAATAAGCATTTATTGTCTCCTATGTGCCAGACACTGTACTAAATACTTTATTAATATTATCTCATTTGATCTTCAAAATTATCCTGTGAAGTGTGATGCAAAGAGAGCTAAGCTAAACCGGGGAAATTATATATACCATGATCTCAACAACAGAGATGGAAAAAATAATAGTAAAACAATGAAATTGAATTTTGTGAAATTGTAATGACCAATCTCAACCTCAAAGAAGAGATGAGAATATACATCCTTACCTTCTTTGAAGAGTGCAGAAACTTTGGATAATGAACTCTACATACAATGTTGATCTTGTTGGAATGTTGGGTATTCGTTCTTACCTTTTTTTTCCTCCCTCCTTTTTATTTTTTGTTAGAAGGGATGATCTTTTGGGAAGGAATGGGAGAGGTATATATTGGGAAACATGGTATATAAAAGTAAAATACATCATTATAAAATAATACTTGTTTATCTATTGGTAGAATCAACAGGGAGATCAGAGAAAACGTCATGGAGGGGATGGAATTCGAGATGAGTATTAAAGGATGGGATAAAAGTCAATATTAACAAATGTCTGTTACTTAGCTTCACTGCATACTACGCCCTTGATGGCTTTTGCCTTACATATGTTTAGTCCTAGCTCTGACTCTAATTATAGACCCTTTTTATTAGACTATCTATAAATAAAAGATGTTAACTCTATCCCCCAGCATCAGTGATGTTAATTCTTCGAAATAATTAAAAGATAGGAAAAAAAGCTAACATCTAAAAGTATAGTCAGGATAGACTTTAAGCATTTTATATAACATATCGTGGTAGTACTTAATAATTAGTATTATCCAACTTGCTTTTATTTATAATCCCTGGCATTGGCAGAGTGAGAGGAAACAGATGTTAGATTCCTGACTCACAAGTCTTCCAAAAATAATGGTGATACGTTTCTGTGTTTCCACACCTGTGAGCAAAGAGAGAGGCAGAACTCTTCAGCCAGCTCTCTTAACTCAATTTAACTTCATTACAAAAGTGAATTGGGAAAAGTTTTCCTGTATTTCTATGTGGAGAGTTTTGAGATCAGATAGAAGCAATGGGATAGGTGAAATGTTCCTTTGTGGTCTTGAGTCTCCCTGAAAGGAATCTATATTTTTGCTCATTTTATGTAAGAAAAAAATGAAATATTAAAATCTATATTTTCTGTATCACGTCTCACCTAGTCTCCTCAGCCAACTTGAACCTTAGAGGAAGTCTTCTTCCTGGGGCAAATTCAGTTGTGGGAGTCAGAAGAGAAGAAGGATGTATCAGAGGGCAGTTGAAGGCTAAGCATTTGAAGATCTTTTATTAATCTTTATATCTTTGTCTCTCTGAAGTACCTTTGTGTTCCAAGACTAAAAACAATATATTAAATAGGATTTGACTAGAGCAAAGTGAAGCTACCATCTTCCTCATTCTACTCTTTTTTTTTAATTTTTTTTTTATTTTTAGATTGCAACAAACAGTTCTACATAATTTTGGGTTCCAGATTTTCTTCCCTCCCTCCCCAAGAAGGCATGGAGTCCCATATAACTTCCAGGTATACCTAGGCATTGAATTAATTTATACATTTTCTCAGGACTCATGAGAAAGACAAAAAAGAATCAAAAAAGAAAACAGAACCCAACAACAAATACAAAAGAGAGAAGAAAAAAAAGTGGAGGGGAAAAAAGGCGAGAATGAAGTGTGCCTCGATTTGCATTCATACTTTGTAGTTCTTTCTCTGGATGTAGATAGCCCTCTCCATCATAAGTCCTTTGGAACTGTCTCTGCATATTGTGTTGCTGAGAAGAGCAAAGTCTGTCAGGATTAGTCATCACAGAATC